>CM043020.1:112155619-112602017 GCA_023690525.1 Holotrichia oblita
GCTAGAAGGTATATAAATGTCTAAATCTGTCCTTTCCTATGATACCGACTGAGCATCTACGAAACCTTTCCACCGCAAACGCCGAATGTGCAATTTACAAAACCCGAAATCACTTTTACACACATACCAGGACTCCCTATCTATCCATCTCCCCTCGAAACGTTAGCCAAAACAAATACTCATCCACGACTTGAGATGGACATCTACCTAACCTTAAATGATGAAACAAGGATAGCCATCTACTACTGCTAGGCATCCAGCGTTAAGGGTGTGCGGAGAAGGTCCGATCCCGGAATGTCCGGATATCTGAATAAACATGACGTCATTATCGACGGGTATACAGCGCCATCTATACACCCTACGAATATTAGCATACAGATTAAGATGTCCCACAGCGTTAGAATATCATCCTGATGAAGTCGTACTACCACACACATACGTTCACCCGTAGATTATATGTATAAATGATGTTTTTATAATGGAAAATTTTAAAAGATAGATTATGACTCTCCCTCTCCCCCCTCACTCCAACGTGAGTAATAAATAACCCCTCATTTATTAGAACTGCACGCCACTGTCCGATACTAAATTTCATTTTCCCCGTCTAGAAAAGTTGGTCTCCTTATTCACGCGGAGCGCAAGATATATATCCTTTCTGCAAGACGTGAACGTGAGCCTCGGATGCTACGTGCAGCAAGTGTATTCTTCCCAATTCTAGCTATGTTCTATATACCGCACCCCCGAGGATCCATATTAATCACTACTAGGTGTTAGCTAGTTTTATTACGACAATCTGTCTGTGCACGGGTTCGAGTAGTTTCAGCAGCTTCGCACTACCATTTTAGTACGTAATGGTAGTCTGGTGCATCGTCCTGCTTCAACGGGTTATCCTTCAGGGAGTAAGGGTGGGACGGGAAAGGTTGTGTTTAATTAAAAATGCCCCGAGAAGAAGGATAAAGATAATTAACAACTGCCTAATTAAAGTGGATACCTTTCTAGATTGCGAATTTATGAGGTCGTAGGGGTTTCCCCCTTTTTTTTTAATTCTAAACCAAGAAGTGTCATAATTTTAAATTTAATATTATCTAGAAGGTTCAACCTTTTGATTATCCACATCTGAAACGCAGTCGGAAATGCAACTCGACTGAAAGAGGAAGTGGTGGCGAAAATAGAGGAAAAAAAGGACAATTACGATTACTCGGCGAACACGACGAAAGCGAACCGGCTCCCGAGTCCCGTGGATTTTTAACAAAGAAAACTTGAACCTGATTCGGCGATACTTTACCGAAAGAATAGTTCCAGTAATGAACTTGGGCGAGGGCTGTCGTCTGTGCTAGGCACACAAGACGCTCACCCGGCATCGGCATCGCACTACGACTTGGGAATATAAAGAAAAGTTTCTGGTGTGTACCTAAGTGAAAGAACGAATACGAGTATATTGTTGGGAAGAGGGGTTCGGAATTCCTACTTGAACACAAAGTTAGATGGAATGGTGTGTGTATGGTGAGGTGAATGCCTCTGTACTGTACATATACGATGTCGAGATCGACTATTATGAAGTCCAATCTAGTAACGTGTATCGAATGTAGGTGTGAAAGAGGAGAAGAAATTTAAATAAATTAAAAATTTCTGTGCAGAAGCAAAACAAGCTGATCCTCAAGCTCATCTATTGATGGAAGTTTTTGATAGGCCTAAAGGGGCTTATTTCACTCTTCAGTAATCCAAGGCGCTTTAGAACTGAAAGAAATTGAAATCATTCAGTCCATTTGTCATTATGTTAGATTTTGGTGTTGTCAGAATCCATCTAAAAAAACGTTGAGGTCCCTGCAAAATAAAATACTAAAGCTTGAGGAGGCTGAAAAGATTTCGTCTCTTCTTCAATATGCATCACAATTGGCACTCGATTGACCTTGAACATTTTTAGACTTGCTGTGATCTGAGGACTAACACTAGCAGGCCATGAAAGAATCTCACAAGGTCAGAAATGCAGAAGTAGACCTGACAATTCTATCAAGAAATATAACATCACTAAAATTGAGGTATGACCAGGTTGTATCTACGAATGTAATAGTAACCACAGGAACAGAATTCTTCGGGACATCCCAGAATAGAGACCGAAATCACAAACCCTATCTTTGAAATGGGCTGTGATACGATGATTTCCTTCGACAAATGCTCCTAGATTGGGATGAGTGGAGAGTAAAACAGAAACCTCATATGAGATAACCTTGAAACTAACTGGCGACTGCTTGGAAAAGCTACAAAGTCTCGACAAACACAACAAAATCAAGGGTTCAGAAATAACATTTATTGGACGCAAACCAGGCTTGGCGATAACCAAGACTGCAATACGCGGTGCAGTGGCTGAGTGGATCACAAAAGCAGAACGTGAGCAGCACCATATGAATCTGATCTCAAAAAAAGAACCAGATACACTGAAACAACGTTGAAGGGAAGATGCACAGCAAACAGATGATGGGACAGGAATTAAGGCATTTAGCAGCAGATGTGCAGGCTTTCTAGAAGAGTGATAAGTCTAGTAGCAGGACACGGACAGGTGGAGGAGACAGCCTATCACATTGTCCTTGAATGCCTTGTAATCGAAGTGCCGAAGGCAAAACCTGTTTAGGAGAATGAAAGGAGACCCAGAGATATACCTTACCCACTCGGTTAGGGACCTGTACAGATTATTGTTAGAGTGGGTGACTTGAATACACAGACCTGGCACAATAAGCCTGAAGGCTGCGGAGCCTTACCATTGAGCATTGGCTAGACGGGTCTCGTTTAAGGGGAAAAAGAAAAATGGAAATCCTGGAAAAAGATTTGCCGCGCAGGCTATTACATCTAGTTAAAAGGATTAACCTGTTTATCTAAAGAAATTCATTAGGCATGGAATAATAGATGGTAGTTGACAATAACATTGATCTATTATGTATATCGGAAACTTGGTTATCCGACAATATCGGATGATATGATTGACTTGTATGGTTATACTTTTTTTCGAAACGATAGGGGTGGTCGTGGTGGGGGTGTTAGCATAGTTAGTGCAGAATTCATGTATTCGTTTTATTTTCGGAATGCGTAAGTATGATCATATTTCTCATAAACTAAAGGAACTTCATTGGTTGAATATACGTAACAGATTTCTACTGCATTCTTTGAACTTGTTTCATAAAATTTTAATAGACAAAAGTCCGCCATACCTCTTAAATAGAATAACTTTTCGATGGGATATCCACAACATTAACATACGGCATAAAAATCTTATTCCCCCTCCCCCCCTCCCCTGCCCATAAAACCAGCCTTTTTGAGAGATCTTTCTCGTATAATGTGTATTTGCATTATATGACCCAGTGACTTAAAACTGATGAGCGTTCACAAATTCAGGTCTGCTACATACAGGGTTTCCACGACCGAGTGGGACATAGGGAAAATACATGTAAAATCGGTTTTCAGTGAATATTATCTCCCTAATACTACTTCATCTAAATTTAAGTGCCGAATATTATAACTGGGTTAACAATGAACATTTCCACAATCATAGTACAAAGAAAGTCATTTTAATAAAGCCAAAAAAATTATTATTCTTCGAATCCGAGAAATGAACTTTATTTTTTTTAATCTTGATTAAGTTTTGTTGTTTATTTTGACAAATCATTCGTCGTTAGTAACAATTAAAAATCGAATAATATTTTTGTTATTGTAAAAATTATTAATTATTTACCTTAATCCTCAAAAAATCGATTTTATAGTCTTCAAGTCTTGACTTCATCATCGGCAGTAAATGTTTTACTCCGCAGCTCTTTTTTCCTTTACGGAAACAGGTAATAATCACTCGGGGCCAGGTCTGGGCTGTAGGGTGGGTGATTCACAATTTCGAAGCTCACCTTATGCAGGGCAGCTAACGCAACGCGGCTCTTGTGGACGGGCGCGTTGTCGTGCAAAAGCAGCACACCTTTCGTCAATTTTCCCCGTCTTTTCTCTTTAATGGCTTCTTTTAGTCGCTCTAATATTGAAGCGTAATATTCTCCGGTTATAGAAACACCTTTATCTTTATAATCAATCAACAATATTCCTTCCGAGTCCCAAAATACCGTTGCCATGAGTTTCCCAGCTGATTGTGACACTTTAAATTTCTTGGGAGGTGCTGTGCCCTTTTTATGCCACTGCATGGAGTCTTGTTTGGACTCAGGTTCATAATGATGAACCCAAGTTTCGTCTCCAGTAACAATTCGACTCAATACACCATCCTTGTCTTCATTACAGAGGTCCAAAAATGCACGCGAACACTCTACGCGCTGTTGTTTTTGAGGCGGCGTGAGCATTCTCGGCACCCATCTTGCGCTGACCTTAGACATACCGAGATGATCGTGTAGGATTTTAAAAATTGTTGTATCGGATACTCCAACCATTTCTCGGAGTTGTTCCTTCTTTAGTCGAGCATCTTCGAGTACAATTTTTTCAACTTTTTGGATAAGTGCTGGCGTGGTCACCTCAATGCTCCTGCCCGGCCTCGGGTCGTCTTCAAGGGATTCCCTTCCTTGTTTAAATAAACTGTGCCACTTGTACACCATGGTTTTTCCTGGACAAGAGTCGCCGTAAACCAATGACATCTCATTCATTATGGTCGTGACTGATTTTCCTTGCCTGGTAAGGAACTATTTCACTTTTCACTCCTGATTATGTTACTTGGTTGACGATAGCTCAAAGACTAACTGTCTAATAACAATGAAACTTTGTATTTATACTAATTATGAGTGGCTGCACAGGCCACGCCCCCAATGCTCCTAATCACCCCCCTACAACCCGCTCATTCCGCGAATATAAAAACGCCCCCTCGTAATTGCTGTACAGAATACCGGACAAACATTTTAATTGTAAATCCAGAATTTGTTTCGCGTCTTTAACTTGCTCGGAATACGTTGGGCGCCATATTCATTTGCCAGTGGATATGAGTATGTAAATTGAACTTGACCATCTTTCAAAATGCAAAAAAATTGTTCGAAACGTGCAAAAACAATAAACAATTGCATCAACTTAATAGCATAAACAAAATAAATCTTTGAATAGAAACGACTGTTACGTAACTTTTCCCTCGGCTTTGTGCCCGCAAAATTTGCTCTTACCCCCCTAAACGACTAGAACAACGTTGCACTGGGAGTAAATTTTGTGCGGTTTCTACTGTTACACCGACGCGAACCCCGGTAGCCGTACGTCGACCGAAACCCCACGCGCAAAGCCCCCATTTTGTATGTGCCATTAATTTAACGGTATGGAGTTGTACGTCGAGCAGTTGTACGGGCTCGCGGCCTTCGTGATTGTGAAATCTACCACCGTATCCCTTCCTAATTAACTGCAAAATATGTTTCAAAAGCGATATGTGTGTAAGGTATCCTATACCACAAATTTTCCTCATTGATTTCTTTTTTTTTATATATCGAGTACCTACCGCAATTTAGCATGCATCTCCGACATTTACGCTTCAACTAAAATCAGTAATAATATCGAGAGAGGAAATTCTTCGGAGAAAAGCTCGTTATTAAAATTATTCAAGCGTTTTGCCTTTCCTTTTCTTTTATGAATGTAACGGAGCGGGGTCTTTAACGGAAACCGACCAACCAAAGCTTGTACTTGCCTCGTCTCCGTTGTGTAACTCCGGTATCGAGCAGTTCAAATATATATTAGCCCGGAAACGTAATCGGATTTCAAATAATTGGTACGGTGCTACATCAAACGGCTATTGAAACTTAATACTGATAAATGCCTTGTTTCAAACACGATGAATCTTCCTAATTATGCTTTATAATTACGTATTGCAGTTGTGTTCGTGCTATATAGCGTGCAATTCCGGTTTGTTTCGATACCGTAAAGTTTATTCCAGAATACAAGTATAGTTACGGGTATAAATGTTGTCTCCCTTAGATATCGACGACTAACGTTGGGCGCCATATCCTTTTTTCCATATAAAAGGTGGGAAACGAGACGAGTATAATTTAATTAAAACAACGATCGAACCGTAATAGAAGCAGCTTCCGTTCACTACGAGAATACACTTTGACTTGATCGTCTTTACTATACACCATCGGACGGGACATCCTTCGAAGTTCGCTTGTTACGGAGAAACCTTTTACTTGCATAATGCGCCCTCTTCACGGATGCTATCCTCTTCCTTTTATCGTCCTGCCGGAGTTAACTGCGAAATTTAATTGGGTGGAAAACAAAATCGAATCTGTCTCTTTCTCTCCGATTCACCACGACTGACGTATGTAGTTAATTATACTACGATAGTTGGTGGATGAACAATAATTGGGTTGGGATTTTATCTGTCACCATTTAATGTGTTTTGAAAGCTGACGAGACGACCTTATCCAAATCTAGTGTGTTTAATCCTGTTGAAAGGTGCACCAAGATGTTGAAACAAGCTTTAAATATTTTCTTTTCAACTAAATCGTTATGGACAAGGCCAGCAACAAGCTCAGCACTGCGCAAGCAAAACACTGGGCTCTAGATCCAGTAAACGTCGAAAAACAGGCTCCTGACGAAGCTGTCGTGTCATGGCTAACGATCTGCGCACACATGCGACTGTTATACGATACCACAGCAGTGGTGGGGGGGGGGGGGGTCTCGACTTAATTGGACGAATCGAATAAAAATCTAAATCTAGGTGGCGTGGCTGGATAGAGGACCAGTCTTTCTGGAAAACCGCGCCACCTTCTGGAGTAGCCAGCCTTGCTTCAATACTAGGAGCATCCTTTCCCCATGCTCGTGGGAACAATATTGGAACCTACAGAAATAAATACAAGAAAAAAAACAAAAGAATCTGTAGAACCTCAAGGAGAAGGCGAAAGCATGTGGTCTCAGCGATGAACCGGATGGAAATTATTAAGTTAAAGCTTTCTGGAGCGCAGAAACGGAACCAGGTTATAGAAGCTGCAATAGCTGCTGGAGAGTCTATAAGAGCAAGAAAGCAAAGGATCAACCATCGCAGAAAGTAAGGCGAGCCTGGTGCAGAAACTATAAGGGTCATATTTATAGTCCGTGCTTGAGGTTGTGTCGATGCTTGAGCACGCGATTTTGACAGATTTCTACTGACATTTACGTCAAAATCGAGTGCTCAATCATCGACACAACCTCAAGCACGAACTATAAATATGACCCTTAATGTTCTTCCAATAAAAACATTTAGTACATCTAGTAAGCTACTTTCTCCCATCCTGCTCTGGTAAGTGGTCCATAGAATCAAATTGAACAGCCTCAGAGGGCTTAACCTCACTACGTCTCTTTCAAATAACGTTTTCCGCGTTAGACAGAGTTGTTGCTTTTTGATGAAATCGTCTGGCCATTCTAGATGAAAATGCAAAACAATCAAGACTCTTTTTCTCTAGAAAAGTGGATAGTGTCATTTTGCGACATTTTAAACTAGGTTTCGGCTGTTCACATACATTCTGTAATGGCCTGATGAGTCAAGTCTGTTCATCTCCACATATTGATGTGCCAAGTTTGGATATCTCTTCATTTTATCCATATTTCCAATTCCAGGATGGTATGAGGGTAAAATCACAGATCGGTTATCCAACCATTGAGTCGCTCATCAGAAACCTCTTTGTTTCTTTTTCTTTCTAATTTGCTTATCTATGGTGAGTGGGGGTTATGGAACCGACTTCAAAGTTTGTAAAAATCAGAAATCATAAATCGAGGATCCTGCTAGAAGCATTTGAGTGAAAAATTTGTTTAAAAACAATAACAAAGTGAGACAGGCAGTCTAGCGATAGTTTTTACTTAAAGACAAAAGTCAAAAAAATAAGGTGGACATACTAGGAAACTACGATCCCCACAATACAGGAGCTGCATTTCTATTTTTTCTGTAGTTCAAGTCACCCACTCTAATACGGTAGTCCCCTCCACTAATCTGTACAGGTCCCTAACCGAGTGGGTAAGGTATATCTCTGGGTCCTCTTTCCTTCTCCCAGATAGGTTTTTGCCTTCGGCATTTCCATTACAAGGCATTCAAAGACAATGTGATAGGCTGTCTGCTCCACCTGTGTCCCTGTCCTGTTAGCAGACTCATCAATCTTCTTGAAAGCCTGCACATCTGCTGCTAAATGCCTTGATGGCTGCCCCATCATCTGTTTGCTGTGTATCTGGGCTTCAACGTTGTTCCAGTGTATCTGGTGGTCTGCTTTTTTGATCGATTCAGCCACTGCACCAGGCTATCGCAGTCTTGATTATCGCTAGACATGGTTTGGGTTCAATAAGTGTTATTTCTGAACCATTGATATTGTTGTCTTAGGCGAGGGTTTTTAGCTTTTCCAAGCAGTCCTCAGCTAGTTTCAAAGATATCTCATATGATGTTAATGTCTTCAGGGCGGTCTGGCTATCTGGTAGAATATAAATCAGAAAATTTATCAATTTGGAGCGGTCACAGCTCTCAAACGCGTTAATGTGCCTTCCTGGTAGTTTGTCCTCTCGTTTAGATTAACAAGATGAACCATCTGGCCGAGAGCGAAGTACGGTTCTCGAGAAAATATCGATGAAATTTTAGCCCTATAAGGCGTTAATGTGACCTGCTGGGTGTTTGGCCTCTCGTTTAGATTAACAAGATGCACCAACTTGCCCAGAGCGAAGCAGATTCATCAAACGGTTCTCGAGAAAGTATCTATGAAAGTCTGAAAATGTTCAAGGTCACCCTCTTCGATGCTGCACATTCTTGAATTGAATTGCCAAAATTACACGTACACACAAGCTACTGCTATTTTGAAAAACGGGCTTTGAAAAGTTGATTGAAAAAATAGAAAAGTCAGGTGAAGGAAAAAAAGTTCTTTTTAAAAGAAGACATAATAAAATAGAAAGTCAAAAGTTTGAAAAGAAGATTGAAAATTAGTGAGCCAGAAGAGATTTGGATTGATTTTGTGTGAGAAAAGCGAAAAAAGGAAAAGAAGAAAGAAAAGAGTAGACGAAGAAGAAAAGATTCGCAGGAAGGAAAAGGGAAAGAAGTAGAAGCAGGAACAAAGTGCTTTGGGGGTAAAAATATTTACATATTTCAAACAAATAATTAAAGTAAGAGAGGGATTGTAAAATGTATAATATATGTGTTTCTGTTTATTTTATCTGACTTTAATATTGAACACTGCACTACCTTAATAATTGAGTGTAGGTTTTCACGACCGTTGTTAAGTGTGTTGAAACCTTCGGGCGGTTATTGCAGGGACAAGTTTCACTGATCATGCTGTAAGCTTCTTCTTTAATACAATTGATGTTTTCATAGTTTTACCCCGATTTTCATCGTCTCATTATCATCTCTCCCTCCCCTCTCCCCCCCCCCCATACAAAAAAGAAAGGATATTTCTATGCGATAAATGTAGCGTGAACTAAAAAATCCAGCCCATAGTAGACCAATGAAAGGGAGACGAATTCGAGTAAAAAAAGAGAAGGAGGGGAAAGCGAATTTCGTTTAAACATGGCCTTCTTTGACCGTCCCCGCAATACCGTTGTGTATTTTTAAATTGCTGTCTGACCTTCTGAGTATTTCCACCTACGCCCGAACCGCATACCCAAGCCCTTTCAGAAATTTAACTTTTCCCTTTTCCCCCACCGACGCGGCGACATAGATTTTGCGTTGTACCACTAGAGGCCTCTCCATCCTCCCTATATACACGCACACACACATGACTTACCACTTCTTTTGAAGTTCGTTATAATTTACTTCCAGGCCAAGAGTTATCAACGGCCGTCGTCGTATACAGTGTTGTGCAAAAAAATTACACCGTTTTTTGTTAATATCCATTAACCGCAATTCAATTTTTTTATAGATCCCCCGAAAGATAATGCGATTATCACATCCCTTCATTACAAATTCGCTACTACTGCGGTTAATTTGTTTAATAAGACGCCTAGCTAGGGTCAGAGATGTAAATCGCGTCTAATTTCGCTGTTTTTGCGACAACCGACGTTCCATAACGCAATTAAATTATTATTAGTAGAACCACGTTTCGTGCAAACCGCCCTAAAACTGCACTAAATAAGGTCGCCTATCAATCTCGAAAACCTTAATTAATATTCTATAGAATGACTGGCGGGGGCTCGTCTTCTTTTTTCCCCCCTCCTCCTTCATCTCCGTCCTAAATGGCGACCAAACAACTCATTCATTCCGACGGTGAACGCGAATACCTTTAACCGCTTTAAAGCGACGTTTCGCAAAATGGTGAGGCCACACAGCCACTTAAAATTTAACTACGTACCCGCACAGTGACAGGAAAATCATTAATATTCAAGCTATTAATTCCCTCCTAGCGCCGCCGTTCGTGTCTTTATTTCGGAGCGTTTTCCATTTATAAAGGTGTAGTTGTACTCGACGACGATTCCCTGCTTTGTGCTCGACTCCTTTTTTTTATCCCAGCGGTTTCATTCACGTGCCACTCTCTATTATTGTATTATAATTGTAATCGTAGTATTCAAAACTTACACTTTTAATCCTAGATCAATAATTTAATCAAGTTGTCTCCAAGACGGCAATCACAACACAAGCAAATTCGTCCCAATTTAATTCCATTTATGGATTACGCATTATGCTCACACAACATACCTATTACAAATATTTATTTAGCTCTAGCTTGCGCCTTGTCCACCGACTCCGTTTACACAGAGGGATAGAATTTTATGTTCCATACGAAATATCTGATCATCTACTTTCATGTTTCGAACATAATAAACGTATCCTACCGACTGCGCCACAATTATCTACCATCCTCTAAAAATAAAATTGAATTACGAACTTGTTCGAACATTCATGGGTATTATCGTCCCATCATCTACCTGGATTTTTAACATTTCCAACGCCGACTATGATTTTTGATATTAGATTATACGGTACGGCGATTCTGTCACCGTTTTATTAAATCCATTCGTAGTATAACGGTAGTGATCGAAGTTGGCCGCGGTCGGTACCGTAAACAAGATAATCTGATTCAAAATTAACATCTGAAAAGGCTTCCAACCATCACTAAATCCAATTATCTAGTACCTATCTGGTACTGTTGAGGAGAGCGTGAACGGATGCAAATGAAATTCATGTCGTTTTGTTAATAATAACGTTAAAGGAGGTTGTGGTTTAAAGGAAATGGCGTGAAAAATTGAAGTGGAAAATTAATTTAGTCTCTACACTAATACACGATATATCTAACATCAATCAAACGAATCACTTTTCATATTTCTATAACTGTCAAATTATATCTGACAGCTGTCAAAATATTACAATTGCATTACTTTTTTTAACTCTGTAGCTGGCAAAAAAATCATCTAGTTTCGTAGGATTTTAAATTGCCAACCGTCAATCTCTAACTACTCTTATTTTTATAAATAAATTCGTTTTGCAGATTTTAAATTTTTGTATCTGTCAAAACACGTCTGACAGCTGTCAACATATAGAGACAGTTACGTACGGCACAATTTCGTGTTTGTAAGCGTTTCGTTTCTGTTTTTATTTCAGGTTGTAAAACTGTGTCCTTCGACTCTTTTGAGGTGGCAAAATTATGAAAGCAGTTAGTCCCTTCATATTTTGGCAGGTGCAATGGCGAACATAATTTTGACAGCTGTCAAAACTGTAGAAACTTATTTATTTTATTTTTTTACGACTTTAACAGTTGAACTATAGAATATTTCTAATATCCGCCAACTCATTACAAACTTTACATAATACAGATTTCTTTAGTTGTCAAAACACATCTGACAGCTGTCAAAATATAGAGACATCTATCAAACGAACCACAGTTGCATTTTACAATTTTACTTTGCACTAGCAAGCGTTTCAATCTTTTTCAGGCTGTCAAACTCTTATTTGGCAGATACGACTGATAAAATACTTGTGCTAACTGTCAACCTTTAAATCTAGTTAGTATTTACGATTTTAACAAGTGTAGTTGTAACACATTTCTGACATCTGCCGAACGAAATACTAATAAATAATATTTCAGATGTTTGTAGCCGTCAAAACGCATCTGACACCTGTCAAATTGTGAAGACAGTTATATTTCAGATCTACAGACTTTTTCAGGTTGTTTTTTTTAAGGTGACAAAATTATAAAAGCAGTTAGTGCTTTCATATTTTGACAGGTGCAACGGTGAACGTATTTTTGACAGCTGTCAAACTGACAACAAGACTAATTTATTTTATCTTTTACGATTTCAACAGTTGAACTATAAAATATTTTTAAAATCTTTCAACTTACTACTACTTTACACTTTACATACTTCAGATTTCTCTAGCTGTCAAAACGTAAAAATTGTTATATTTTACAACGACGATCATCTTTCTGACGGCCATCGTGCTCTAAAAACTGAGAACTAACTAAAATATTTTTGACATCTACCAAACGAAATACTTTACAGATCTCAGATCTTCGTAGCTGTCAAAACATATCTGACACCTGTTAAATTGTGATGACGATTATATTTCACATTTGCAGACGTTTTCACCTTTTTTTTGAGGTGGCACAATTATAAAAGCGATTACTACTTTCATATTTTGGCAGGTGCAATGGCGAACATAATTTTGACAGCTGTCAAAACTGTAGAAACTTACTTATTTTTTACGACTTAAACAGTTGAACTATAAAATACTGAAATTTCTCTAGCTGTCAAAACGAAAAATTGTTATATTTGACAATTTTCCTTTATATTTTGGCAGGTACAACGACGATCATATTTTCGACGGCCATCAACCTCTAAAAACTTAGAACTAACTAGAATTTAACGGAGGTAACTATAAAATATTTCTGACATCTGCCAAACGATATACTTTTCAGATTTCAGATGTTTATAGCTGTCAAAACGCATGTGATACCTGTGAAATTGTGAAGACAATTATTATATTTCACATTTAGAGGCTTCTTCGAGGGTTTTTTTGTTTGAGGTGGCAAAATTATAAAAGCAGTTAATCCCTTCATGTTTTGGCAGGTGCAACGGCGAACGTATTTTTGACAGCTGTCAAACTGTAAAGACTAATTTATGTTCGTTTTTACGACTTTAACAGTTGAACTGTAAAATATTTCTAACATCCGCCAACTTACTATTACTTTGGCTGCTCTTCGGTTCTCGGGTTCTCGGCCGTGTAGAAAAGCTGTGGTACTTAACGTTTCGATCATCTTGTCGTGATCTTCTTCAGAAGTGATGTTCTTCACTTCACTTCTGAAGAAGATCACGACACGGCAGAGAACCCGAGAACCGAAGAGCAGCCATCAACAGCGGCCGTAAAAGCCTGAAGACTACATTTACTATTACTTTACATACTACGATTTATCTAGCTGTCAAAACTCATCTGACAGTTGTAAAAATGTAAAGCTGTTATGCATATCTTATAATTCGAACGCTCTTTTAAACAGTGAAACCGTGAACTTTAGATTTTGGCAAATGGATTATTTTTTTTTTAATTAAAGATTTTTTAGCTGTCAAAAAACATCTGACAGGTGTCAAAACGTAAAAACGATTATATTTTACCATTTTTCTTAATATTTTGGCAGGCTGTAACAACGATCATATTTACGAGAACCGTCAACCTGTAGAAACTTAGAACTAACTAGAATTTAACAGCCGTAACTATAAAATATTTCCTGACATCTGCCAAATATACCTGTCAAAATATATCTGACAACTCTTAAAATGTAAAAAATTTCTATAATTTACAATTTGAACGCTTGCAGGGGTTTTAATTTTTTGTTTTTAAGTGGTAAACTATAAAAGGAGTTACTTCATTACGTATTTTTGACAGCTGTCAAATGGTAGAAGTCTTACTCCGCCCACCTGTACAAACTGTTATTCAAAATACATCTCGCAGCTGCCACAATTAAAAACAAGCTATATTTTGCAATTTACAGGCAGCTGTCAAGGTGTAGAAACTTCAATTTTAGCGATTTTGACAGGTGTAAATATATCCTTGTCAAAACACATCTGATTTTGACAAGCGTAACTGTAAAATCATTCTAGCAACTGTCGAATTGTTAAACCATTATTTTCAGATTTGCAACAGTTGTCAAAATAACTATAAAAACATCTGACAACTGTTAAGTTGTAAAAATAATTATTCCTTCATATCTAGACAAGTTTAATTATCAAAATATTGAAGTCGAGCTATCGAAATCTGCAAACAGTTATATTTTTAATTTAAGTCATTTTGACAAGTGTAACTGTCAAATATTTCTGACAACCATCAAATCGCCAAAACATTATCTCCCGATTTCCGGCATTTACAGCTGTCAAAATATATCTGTACCTACTCAACTGTAAAATTGTTCTTTCGTATTTTGACGCGGCTAAGTAAATACCTATCAATATTTTTGACAGCTGTCAGATTGTCAGAGGTAGCTGCTAAATCTTTGTTCTTTTTTTTTCCAATTAACAGAAGTTATTGAACAGTTCCGATCACATGACAGATCTCTTATGATTTCACTAAACTTAATTCCGAAGCTAATGAAACAATATTTATTATTTATGTATATATTATCGATGACAGTTTGGGTGGTATATATATATTATGTATGTAGCACTAAATAATCAGGGCAGCGGCAAATCAAATCACGGTTGTACGGTCGCAGTGACGGTTTCAATTAGATCGCTTTCTGGTCTCGCGAGGTAACGTAGTTTGCTCTCTGTTTGTAGCGTCAGTCATCAAAGGTAGTCGATGTCACACAAGGGGAATATCCATTTATTTATTTTGGGAATTGAACAGGCGACAAACATTTCCGATACGATCGATAACGTCGTGCAATATGCACGTGTACAGACACAAAGTGAATCCGGGAAGCTATATTAATTACTATATAGTACCGTCATCAATTTTTAAAAGACGTATCTACCTGCGTGTTAGGTTTCACTAAAAAAAAAAAAAAAAAATGGGAGGGCACTTGTAGAGCGCTACGCGGCGGATCGATTCCCGTTTTTCAATTCAATCAATGCCGCTTTTATCTAGGGCTTTAAGCCGAACGAATCGGAGTCATTTACTTTACACGGAGCTACGGTTTTATGAGATCACATCCTATGGCCTATCGCTAGAAAGTAGATTCTGTAAGGGATAAACGTTCGCTTACATGCCACCCATTAAATCTCCACTTTTGTAAAAAGGTTTTTAGCTTAAGTAAACTAAATCATATAAGCAGAGGGGACGTCATTAAAGTAAAGAAGAGACGGCCCTATAAAATTCTTGTTCGTAATGAAGATTGAAGTTTTATCACTTGTTTTGTCGTTGAAGGTAGGATTTAGTTAATTAAATAGAGTTAGATAATGGTATCCGTTTTATACAGCCCCCTCTATGGAAATTAAATCATTGAATTTAATTAATACAAGGTGGATCATGAAAGTGCAAAAAAAAAAAAAATAAAACGAACTCTTCAATCTCTTCAGCGAAGCACCACCATTATTATCATTATTCATCAAAAGGGGCAAAGAAACATCACTCCAATTCCAGTTGGAGCCAACAAAAGACGACTACCAAAGAGTTGTAGAGAGTCGAAGCGACATCAAGCATCTGTGTGATGTATTCTAGGTTGCATAACCATGTGCATGTATATATATATATATATAGAGGTAGAGTCGGTAATCTATTCAGTTGTTGGTAGACGTTGCCGCCCTTGATTCTCATCGCTGAATGGATTTTGAATTGTTCCCCGTCTCTCGAGTTGACGATTTAACGCGCGCCCACTCCGTATAAGTACACGCAAATTGCCGTCGAGGTAAATTAATATGCAGGTTTAGGGATAGAACTGGGGCCCTATATAGATATATATATATACGGTGAGCAGTACACTTCAGCCATCTGAGCTGCAAGAGAGAAGCTGGTTGAGATGAACGTTTGTACTGCGGTTGTTGGATTTGATGACTTGCTTCTACTAACTACATAGAACACGTGTATGTAAAGATATTTGATTTGATAAGTGGTGTTGGTGGTACCCATACGCGTGTGTAGGTCGTATATTGAAGAGAGGGGAAAGGGAAGCACATTACAAGTTTAGAACGTGAGTTCGGATGTGTACCTTTAGATTTTATAAACAAAAATGTTATGAACATTTTTAAAAAAGATTAAAGGACACGAAATTAGAGAGGTTAGAGCTGGCAACACTGCATTTCTAAATACCACCATTCTTAAGAACGAGGGAGCGTTTTTATATGCGCAAAATGGGGGATAAGCGGTGGAAATAAAAAAAACCAAATTATTTTTCTTTTTCAATATATTCACCTGCAAGACCTCATAAAAAAATGATTTCTCTTTATCTGCAAAATACGCGAAAACTGCCTCCTTGACTTCATCATCGGCAGTAAATTTTTTTACTCCGCACCCCTTTTTTCATTTACGGAAACAGGTAATAATCACTCGGGGCCAGGTCTGGGCTGTTGGGTGGGTGATTCACAATTTCGAAGCCCACCTTATGCAGGGCAGCTAACGCAACGCGGCTCTTGTGGACGGGCGCGTTGTCGTGCAAGAGCAGCACACCTTTCGTCAATTTTCCCCGTCTTTTCTCTTTAATAACTTCTTTTAGTCGCTCTAATATTGAAGCGTAATATTCTCCGGTTATAGAAACACCTTTATCTTTATAATCAATCAACAATATTCCTTCCGAGTCCCAAAATACCGTTGCCATGAGTTTCCCAGCTGATTGTGACACTTCAAATTTCTTGGGAGGTGCTGTGCCCTTTTTATGCCACTGCATGGAGTCTTGTTTGGACTCAGGTTCATAATAATGAACCCAAGTTTCGTCTCCAGTAACAATTCGACTCAATACACCATCCTTATCTTCATTACAGAGGTCCAAAAATGCACGCGAACACTCTACGCGCTGTTGTTTTTGCGGTGGCGTGAGCATTCTCGGCACCCATCTTGCGCTGACCTTAGACATGCCGAGATGATCGTGTAGGATTTTCAAAATTGTTGTATCGGATACTCCAACCATTTCTGCGAGTTGTTTCTTCTTTAGTCGAGCATCTTCGAGTACAATTTTTTCAACTTTTTGGATAAGTGCTGGCGTGGTCACCTCAATGCTCCTCCCCGGCCTCGGATCGTCTTCAAGGAATTCCCTTCCTTGTTTAAATAAACTATGCCACTTGTACACCATGGTTTTTCCTGGACAAGAGTCGCCGTAAACCAATGACATCTCATTCATTATGGTCGCGACTGATTTTCCTTGCCTGGTAAGGAACTTTATAACGACACGATATTCGATTTTTTCCATATTTCACTTTTCACTCCTGATTATGTTACTTGATTGACGATTGCTCAAAGACCGTTGCCATGAGTTTCCCAGCTGATTGTGACACTTTAAATTTCTTGGGAGGTGCTGTGCTTTTTTTATGCCACTGCATGGAGTCTTGTTTGGACTCAGGTTCATAATGATGAACCCAAGTTTCGTGTCCAGTAACAATTCGACTCGATACACCATCCTTGTCTTCATTACAGAGGTCCAAAAATGCACGCGAACACTCTACGCACTGTTGTTACTTGGTTGGTTACTTGGTTGACGATAGCTCAAAGACTAACTGTCTAATAACAATGAAACTTCGTATTTATGCTAATTATGAGTCGTTGCACAGGCCACGCCCCCAATGCACCTAATCACCCCCCTACAGCTCCCTCGTAGTAAACTTTGGCTCTGTCAGTTGAGTCGCTGCTATTATAGAGCAAACGCGGTAGATACGATTTGTCATCGAAATACGAACTTTTTTGACAGCTGTCATTATCGTTTGATAACGCTGTCAAAACAGTGTTTAGTGTTCCACTTCTGCACCAAGAAATCCAGTGAAAAGCTTCGAAACATGAACTTGTCAAAAGAACATGCCAGCCTAATGATCTACTGCGATTTTAAAGTCGGTTTAAGTGAAGAACAAAGTCTTGAACGATTGCAGTTTTGCATGATCATCCTTGGATGAAAAAAATTGTTACTCGTTGGGTGCCACACAACGATTAACGATTTCTGACATCGCATTCTATCAAAAAAACAATAACAGGTGATGAAATTTACATCCAATTTTGTGATATTCCTGAACCAACACCACCAACAATGGTCCAAAAATCAAAGGACTCTTACAAAAGTGCATAACTTAAACTGGGCAGACCCTATTGTTGAATGGAATAAACTAACTACCACAAGAACTAAAATACTCCTTGTTGAGCCTGCCAGTTGAAAAGTGCTGCCCAACACAAATGATCCTCCACTTCCTCCAGCTATCTCGTTCGGTACCTTCCTGATCCCCTTTTACTTGCTGGTTCGCATTGTAGTATCGAATAAGCTTTTCTGCCAATACGTTTATCTTAATTCGCCTCATCGTCATCTCAGTTACTCCTCTCAATTTCCTATTAAATCCTAGTTCTTCCAGTCCAACCATTAAATTATTTCTTTCTTTTAAACTTTATGTATGGCATCTATTGCCGATTTGTCTTAAGTAAATCTGCACTTGACAGACATTTGACGACCAAAAGTTCTTGATGAAGAAACTGCAAATGATTTACAACACTGAATAGAACAAAGTCCAACTAAATCACTGAGAAAATTAGGTGCACAATCAAGTCAATTTCAATATCGTAAACGTCTTTATATTTCACTGTATACCAAAATTGTTTTATGGGTGTGGCTTTGGTAGAGCTTTGGTAAAGTGACATCTGTACAGCAGTTATTACCTGTTGATTATGGACAGTGTTTGCAATATTGCGAATGCTTTAACAATCACATCATGGTGATATTTTAAATATAACATTTATGTCTAACAAAGCACGATTTCACTTGTCAGGTTACATCAATAGTCAGAATTATCGTACATGGGCAACCGATAATCTACACACCTATATCGAACAACTATAGCGTTTTGAAATGTTCGTTGGGACGCCTATGAGTTTACGACAGGTTGGCCAATTAAAAAAAAAAAAATGAAAAGTAGCGGGCAATTCAACCTGTCCTCACACTTATTGGCTCACTCTGTACATGTACATACGACACTAACAATTCGTGGCAAGGCCGAATTTTCTATGAAATCTCAGCTAGAGATATAGACAGAATATATGACACTAGGGCAATATACCACCGTATACCAAACGGAAATACTAGCAATAGACACATGTGCTCTAAGGGCATCAGAGACACAACCTAGGGGTCAGCTGATTCATATCCTGTCGGATAGCCAAGCGGCCCTAAAGACACTAGCAGCTTATCAGGTAACCTCGAGGCTAGCTTGGGAGTGCCTGGAAAACCTAAGAACCCTGGCCAAACACAACAATGTAACTTTGGTGTGGGTGCCGGGGCACAAGGGTGTACCAGGTAAGGAAATAGCAAACAAGCTAGCAAGAAAAGGTTCTGCAACAAAATTCACCGGACCTGAACCGGGTCTGGCGATAACCAGAACTGCGATACGCGGTGCAGTGGCTGAGTGGATTGCAAAAACACACCAGGCACACTGGAGGAGCGTTGAAGGGCAGGTTCATAGCAAACGAATGATGAGGTAGCCATCATGGCAGTTGACGGCTGATGTGCTGCGAGCCTGTTAACGGGGCATGACTGTCTAAGGAAATATCTACATAAGGTTGGCATCCTTAAGGACGAACCTATATATAGACTATGCAATGAGGAGGAGGAGACAGCCTACCATGTCATATTCGAGTGCGTTGCGCTGGAACGATGGAGACTGCCACTGCTGGAGCCAATTAACCAGCTGACAGATCTACCGGAAAAAGACCTACCACACAGGCTACTAAACCTAGTAAAAGGGACTAACCTGTTTACATAAAGAAATTTACTTGGTACCGAATAATACAATAGGCCATAGGTCGCGGTGTTATAAGGGCACGCGACTAAACAAAACCCGGCCGGTAACCAGTGACCAAATCAATCAATCAATCAATCAGCTAGCAAACCATCAACAGTAAGAGCAGTTCCAATATGAATGCTTTTTTAGCATTCTGTGCCCATAAATCGATTCAAACAAGATTTAAATCAGATTGGGATTGAACCTTTGAGACTCTCATGGACGTCAACCTCTCAAATTGGTTGATAGACTCTCACGAGGGTATGTGGTGTCAGCGGAACTATACCATTAGAGCACCCACTCAGACAGAATCTGAGTGTCAAAACAAAGCGAGAAAATCTGACACACATAAGAGCCTCACTCAAGAGGTACACTCGACACGATTTAGTCTTCGAACTTCCACATTTAAGGTGACCGTACATTAGGAAAAATTACGCTGTTATCCTTATCGAATAAACGGTCACATTAAATGTAGAGGGGATGAACTGACAAAGACGGTACACTGTAGTCGTTCTAAGACTAAGTCGTGTCGAGTGTACAACTCGCACTAGTTATATCTTGCTGCAGCATCAAAGCAAAATTTGACTTGAAACTAGCGTTCATATTAAGTAGATCCTATTGTTTAGACTAACTCCATGTCTCCATGACTATGTCGTTCTAAAATTTGTTACCTTCTTCCTTATATCGAATGAGAAACAAGGACGTGGACTTCCATCCATTTTTCCTCAAGACTCAAGCAATCCAACTCGATTGGGGGTCATTATGATGCCAATGTGACGTCAATGTGGTCGTCAAGACCTTGTGGTTATTGATATTATTAAAATGTCATTAGAAATGTTATTATGGTTGTTATTCCATCATTATTAACTTCTCTTTCTTTTGTACATCGCAATAGTTGAAATTTTTTAGAAGAGGATGGATTTGTTGCAGTTGCAATGCAAATATAGTACTTCTTACAGGACTATTTTGTTTTTAGATTTATTGTCATTAACATGATAGCCAATACAAACTTAACCTAACCTTTCTTATTTCTTTGTTTCAGGTGAGTATTTTTCGTCAGATCACCATTATACAAGACCTAAAACGACCTTGACAACGTTTCGAGGCATTGGGTATGTACATCTTTAATTACATTTACTGTGAAAATTTCCCGTTACATCCTTCCTTTTCTACACAGTCAGCCTTCGCTCCCTTTTTCCCCCATCCCTCTCTCTCCCTTCCTATTCGTCTACACAGTATTTCCACTACTACTACTAATTCACTCGCGGAACCGGAGAAAAGATTTTAACATTATAACAAGCCGCTTTAACGATAGATGGAGCTACCGCCTCTATTCTGGTGCCCGTGCTGCGCTCGATCGCGTTCATCATGTAAATCAGGTTACAGTTTAACCGCTCCTCCAACAGAATTACTGATTCCGAAATTTAATCACTGACGACGTACTTTAACCTCCCGCTAGGATCCCCCGATTCTACCGCCCGAGGAGGTCCCTCTCCCCCCGAAATCTCCAATCTCTCTTGCTTGTACACGCTAGTAGTACTACCATTCTATAACCCACCTCCACCTCCTCCTCTTCCTCTCCCTCTTTAGGCGTTATTCCATCGTAGCAAAACTTCAAGATCTATACTAAAGGGATGAAAGGAGGTGAAATCGGGGGGAGGGGGGTGATCGGGAGATTGAAGAAGAAATCGAATCGGAGTTTCAGTTTTATAAGCCTAGCTATCGTATCATCATAATAATGTGATTTAATTTTTTACATATTTATTAAACTAATTGGGCGATGATTTTTTTTTTAATTTTTTTCGTCAACTTTGAAATTACCTGTCACCTACTGTGAAAAATTCCATTCTACGGCCCCGTGTTTTTCATTAATTATTTAATCTCATTTTTCTTTAAGAAGCTGTCAACTACATTTGATGGGTTGTTTTTAATTTCTTACTTCATCAGCAGCTTTAAAATAATATCTACAGGGTCATTCATGAAATTGGTTCGTTAGAATTTGCAACAGAACTGATTCATTAAGAGAGTCTGCTAAGTCAGATCCACCATATTCTATTAAGCCATCAACATATTTGTTAAGGTCAATTTTAACATTGTCGTAGACATGATCCATTTAGAGTACAATAGAACTTAATGGCAACCCCGTCAGGGTGCCGAAGAAGTGTTGATACCATTTACCATCGAAACTAAAATAGCAGTCTGTGGTCAAGTATGATATTGAGAAATTCTATAAACAGATTCTGATGGATAATCTCCATGAACAGTGGAATGAGGATATTAGATTTAGATTTTGCATTGCATTGATCTATTGTGCCCCCTTGCTCGCTCTCTCAGCTTTCCATCCAGTTTATTGATTTTCTGAATAGTTTTTTTTGAAGATCACAATCAGTCAAAATGAAGGATGCAGTTTCTAGTATGCTCGAGTTGGAATTTGAGGCTACCCAAAGCTCTCTAGCATCCAGTCTAAAGACTTTAATAAACTGCAATAACTGTGATGGTTTTAGAGAAGGTATTTCTTCTTTGTCTAGAACATCTTTGCCGAAATAATTGACTCCGAACCTGCAGTCGCTATTCTGCTTCAGACTTATCCTCGTCATGTGCTGCCCAAGCTGTGAGGATACCTAGTCTGTCGCTACTTAGTTCTAGCAAGGTCTTTGCTCCAAGCTTGTTGTGGTTTCCAAGAAATTTCGTGGAGTGTCTCAGACCAGGTTTCATAAAAATGTTCTTTATGAAGCTATATTTCCTAACCATGTCATAGTTGGGTAGCCAGCAAATGCCTCTCGGGTAATTGAAATTCATCTATTTTATTGACGAAATCAAAGGTATCTTTAATGTTATATTGTTCAAAAGCAGGAAATGATTGAGTTAAAATTGTGTACATGAATTTTGAAAGAAGATAGGTAGGGGAGTTGGTACATGCGAAAATGGGTCTCATCGGTTGTCCCTGTTCATGTATTTTGGGAAGACAATTAACTGTGTCTTCTACAGCTAGCTCTTTTAGTAGTCTGAGACACTGACCTTGGAAAAAAAAAACTTTGTATATTGTAGAAGTTGAACTGAACGTTTCAAGAAAAAGAAACTGTTCAGCCGGATAATCTGCTGATCAAAAACCTCTTCATACATTAATAATATTAATAGGTTCCTCTATCTGTCTTGGTTCCGCCAGCAGATTTGGTGATCTTGGATTGCCACTTCGAACTCTATAGCGAAGTCGAACTTTGGTATCAGTTAATAAGGTTTGGTATAAGTTTAGGAGAAACTGAATTGCTTAACAACTTTATTAGGAATGCACTCAATCGTAGGGTCTTTATTTAAGATTTTGTAGGCATTTGTGTGTGACAAGGACGCACAGCTGAAGATTGGATTTTATATTCAAATTATATATGGTTTTAGTCCCAAAGTTGGTTAGCTTTCCTCCACATTATGCAGTGGCGTAGCCAGAATTTTGGTTTGAGGGGGCCCAAACATTTTTAAATCATCCAAATTCTGACAGTTGTCACAGTTGATAATAAATAGTTAATAATTAACTACTCACTTTGATTTAAAGAAAAAAAAATACAAAATATTCTAAGACTTGAAATAACCTAATTATACTAAAAAGTTTAGTAATCAATTTTTAAATTTCGCTAAACCGATGAAACGATCCTCAGTGGTTTTATTTCGGAGGTATGTTTTAAGTCGTTTCATTGTTGAAAAGGTTCTCTCTACTGATGCTGTTGAAATAGGTAAAATTGTCAATAGGTGTCAATAGGTCAATAGGAAATTTTTAAAGATATTATAAACGAAAACCTACAGATAGCTAGTTGCAATGCTTGTGCGTTTCCTTGGTCATCGTTATCTTGCGCCTGTATATCTTCTAAGGCTAATACAATGCAGGAAAATGCGTCTGCAAACAGAGATACAGATTCGTGTCTTTCTACCCACCTAGTCTCGCAATATTTTATTAACATTGAAACATTTTTGTTTGATTCTTCTTTCAATACTTTTAATCTGTTTTTGAGGATGTTTGATCAGTTTAGCTGATCTTCTGAAAAACGTGCAAACCTCACTAATAGTTCCAAATGCATTTCGGATAAAAGTCACTTTGGAAGCATCACTTAAACATAAATTTAGGCAATGCGATGCGCAGCGTGTGTAGATAGCTCTTGGATATTCCTTTCTTATAATGGATTGCACTCCCCTAAATGAGCCTCTCATTGGTGATGCCCCATCATAACCTTGCCCTCGCAAATTATTAAGATTTAAACCAAGAGATACCAAAGTTTCTTTTAAAGTGTCTGCCAATGCAGCCCCGGTGAGGTCGTGAACTAGAACAAAGGTCAAGTAATCTTCTCTTAATTTAAATAATGCTCTAACAGTAACAAAGACCTACAACCGAATACATAGTTCGCCGAATCTAATCTGCACGGCTGGGCCTCCTTGCCACTGCGCCTGTCAGATGTAGTGTGAATGCAGTGTTGCCAGATTTTTTACCTGCTAGTCGCAAGTCGCCCAAAATCGCATAAATAATTTTGCGACACTTTTAAACAAAAAAAAGCAGGTTTTATTAATTTCGGATATTTTACCTGTCGCAATTTTGTGTCAGAAGTCGCCCAAACTGACAACTCTGTGTGAGTGTGCACTGTGCAAATTAGATAGGTACTTATTTTCCTCAGATCTATTTAGATTTCTCGTTTCTACCAAAAACAGTTTATTTTAATATTTTTGAATAAAATTCGAATTATCGATACAGTACAATTTCGGGGGGGGGGGAGGGGAGCCTCGGGGCCTTCCCCTGGCTACGCCACTGACATTATGGTAAGCAATGATTAATTAATTAGTAATCGAGATACATCAACAGTTTTATATAAAGATATTAATCTGCATTTTAGCCCTAATGATAGGAAATTTAAAATTATCTGTTTAATCTAAATCTTGTCTGTCTATAATTTCCTATAACCTACATAACCTATATATTGCAGATAAATCAAATGAGGTTCATTAATTGAACTTTTAATCCTTCACAGTGCGGTGTTGGTCGATATCTCGATGGCAATTAAAGGTTGAGAAGGAAAAAACTTTTAAAATTAAAAACTGTTTTATTACTAAAGAACCATAGCTTAAAGATATAGCCTAAGATCATTTATACAGGGTGGCTCAGAAAAGCAGTATTGAACCTAACTTTTGAACTTGTTTGGAGAGGGACTTTAACATCACAAATTTTAGATTTTTGTTTTTTCAGGGGGAAATATCAATCGCAACTTGACAACAACACTAAAACCCCTCAATGTCCTCTGTAGCATTTGGAACCATTGGAAAGCTCGTTACGCATTCCAAGCGCTAATTCGACTACCATAGGCTGCATTTTAATTATTTCTTGCTTCCTATCGCGCTCTGCATAGCACTGTTTGCAACCCGTTCATTTCGATACATCCTTTATTAGTGTCTTCGTCCACTCTGCCTTTCCAGTCTCGTTTAGCCACCTACTTTGCCATTCCTTTATCGAGTTTTGCTAAGTTTGCTGTACATGCTGATAGGTGAAAGTTCTCTCTAGCACTATTAAATCGATTGGGGTCGAACATCTTTCTGTACTTTTGTTTTTGGATTGCCTGTCTCCATAGCGGAGCTCCATATAATACGATGTTGTGAATGGCTCCACTCGGTACCGCTCTTTTATTGCTACTGGGCCCTTTGATATTGGGCATAATTCGGGTTAAACTGTCTACTTTTCCAAAAGACCCCTTTCTCATCAATTGTGACCCTCAGGTATACCACTGTCTTAACCGAACTTAACCCTTTCGAGTCGGATTTTTAATTTCTTTGCCCGGATTTTGCGAACAATTTTTTTGACGAAAATACAATCAATCGGACAAAAAAAATCGGTCTAGCTTTTTTCTTCAATTTTGGAGGCCATTTAGGCCGGGATATATGTATACGTCACACTTAGACATTTAAAGTGGGTATTTTTCTATTGTATTATATTACCATCTCCACTGCAGCACAGTCAATCTACTGGTATTGATGGAACCCACCTTTCTGCTCAAATTCGCTAAGCAGTCTATTTCAGATAAGGGTCAAACTTTAGATTAAAAGATTAGAATTTTTAGTTTTTTATTAAAACATGTTCTCCTACCCATCCACGATAGATTTCAAAATTTTTAAAAATTAAACATCTCTTTTCAAAAAGCCGTGACCTTCAAGGTTGCATATTCCTAAAACTAAAGCAGCAATGGAAGGCAACAACTGGTCGTCACAAAAAAAATGAATCTATATAATTGAAGGCTTTAGTGTGGAATGTTAGAGCGCCAAGTACAAATATCGAAACTTTCGGCAAACAGAATGACTCGAAAACTCCCTCAAAATCAGTGGAAAAAAGTTGGGAGTGATTAAAAAAAGTACAAGGAATCACGAAAAAATTTAGATATAACTTGATCTCGATCCTTCAGCAATTTGAAACATCACATAAAGTGAAGCACACACGTTTTTTTTTTAATTTTATTTTTTTTTCCATCCGCAGATATCCACACCGACAAACAACTTCTGTAACGAAGTTTACGTAACGTCAATTACTCGCGTCATTACGCGTCGATTCAACGGGGATTGAATGTCCAATTAATAAATCGCTGATTCTTCAAGGACTCGCGCCGGGTTCACGCCCGATAACGCGTCCCCTTCACCCCTCGTTCGTTTCCCACCTACACGAGCTAGTCACCCCCTACACACACACACATATATATAGGCATCGGGAACAAGAGAAGAGTATTGATTGTGTCACGAGATCGTTTGGCACACTCGTAATATTTTTATGGATCGGCTGGCGATTATGACGTCCGTTCATCCGAAGTGTTCGCGGCGGCTAACTTCCTTAACATCCCTTTTCTCGGTCTGTTCCGTGATAATTGAGTCGGAGATGGGGGCGGTTATCGTACGTTTACGATCTGAAGAGGAAGTGTATTCAGGGATTTTAGGATACCTTTACATCGGGTTAGTTCCACCAACAATGGCGATGTTGTTAAAGCATGACAGATGACTCGTAGTTGTATGTTTAGATCAAAATTCCATCCAAAAAAATTGATGGAATGACAGGGATTGAATCAGTCATATTAGAAGGAAAAAAGGGAAGCAAGAATTAAGTGGCTAAAGATTAATGTCAACAATAATTATGACGTTCAAGACAATTGAACGAAGGCAGGACCACTTCAGGTTGAGCTTGCCAACACTCATATTTTTTGGCCACCAAACAGTACTCATTTGACATAGTCTCCGGACGTGGCATTTTTCAGGCCGCCAAAGAGAGCCTGAAAAGCAATAAAAGCATATTAACCCTTTCTCATCTATTTATTTTTTTAAAGATTTTTTGTATAAGTAAAAACTGTCAAAAATCTTTCAATTTTGACATTTCAAACGTACCCCACAGTGTACACTGGGACTTAGAGGTACTACCACTACCTACACATAAGTAAAATTATAATAACATATGATCCAGACCTAAAAAAAAGCCTTTTTTTACTAGCAGATGGCAACTCAGTGAGTGATGAAGTCGAAGGCCTTCCCCACCGCTTATCTGTTGAGTTTTGATTTATGCCAATAAGAACTTCAGTTTTTTTTACATCCTCTTTCGATTTTTTATCTCATCTCTTGCACTGATCTGTTGACCCGATACTTATATAATTAGAAGCCATTGTTACGGTTTTATTATCAAACCATTTGGTAAGGATCACTTCTTCATCATCGCTAATAAGTTCCTCTGCAGCACCACGGCCCATTTTTGCCATCTCTGAATCAGTAGCAAAAGGAAGGACTTTTGAATCGATCTATTCTTGCAGTTCTAGTTGCATGAATTAGCTTTTGTCTCAAATACTGGAGGAGGTTGTAATTAGAGAAAAAATTCTCAAAATATAACTGAATATTTTGTTCACTGATGATGCGCTGAACAAGCTTCAGAACTATGGCAACCCCCCTAAACCAAAAACATCTCGTTGATCAGGATTTAATTCTGTCGTGGAACCTTGATATATTACATGCCCTATGGATTAGGTTTACCTTTGACGTATTGCTTTATACGTGGACAATACAAAAGTTGGACTCAATATCTGTGATCTTTAAAGGGTTATTCGATTTTGAAGATGGAAACGGTGCTGACTAGAAGTGGGACGCAGCATTGAAGAAATCAGACAGACAAAAGTGCAGCCTGCTCGTCGTAGAATACGATGATGCCTAAAAAATGAAAAACAGATCTAATAATTCCAATTACGAAGAAAGGTAATCCACGAACAAATGATGAAACGCATTATCGGCAACCCTGTTCAACATGAACGAATCTGAGGTGAAAGTCGTGTGAGTAGCGAGCCTAGAAGATTCTATAACAAATTAGCTACGCATCCAACGAAAGAGGGCTTCAAATCGATGAAAAAAAAAAATTAGATGAGGATCAACAAACTAAATAGAACAGATCAGACGACGATGTGTCTTATAAACAAAGAAAAAGCTAAAAATATTTAAGAAGAATTATAAGAAACCACGTCACTATCGTCAAGAGGTAGAGTAAAAGTGAGATCCCAAGCGGATCAAAAGGGATTTGGAAACTATAGGAACCAAAGACTACACGACCAAAATAGGTAATAGAGCAAATTGACTGACCAGTTGCAACCCATTGCCGACAATAAATAAATACATCAGTTGTGTCGAGAAGGAAATATCGTTTCGCAAAGGCAACATCTATAAAAAGTTCTTTCTCAAAGAAGTCTTTCTAAAAACGAGCCAAAGGAGGAAAAAATATCTTTAAAAATAGCTGGTTATTGCCATTTTGTTAATGAAAATTTTACTCTAGCAAAACCATGACAGCTTCGTCCAGAGCTGCCTACAGTAATATCTTACAGAGCCTACGCTGATAAGCTTCCTATTAATCGAAAAAAAAATAACAATATCAGGACTCTTCTGCAATACATACCTAAAGAGGAAATGAAATTTTACAATAATTTGATCCAGTAGCCAATAACAGAGGCAGAGGAACGTCCTAAAGAAGATTTTTAATTTTTATTTTGACATAAATACGCTTTTGATGTATAATAAACCCATTATTAACTTTTTCTGGACATGTTCCCTTTTCCAAATAACCGATTCAATTGTATTGAAACTCTATTGAATTGCTTTAAGGCAATTGTTTCCTATGTGCTGGATGCCACAGTACAAGCAGCAATTTTCCACCTTTAGGCATATCTCGAGATAATCCAATACTAGTGCTTCATTTTCAACGACTACAAGACTACCAGCATTGATTCCTGGCACTGGCTTGATAAAAGCTAGATAGGGCTTTTCGATCGGAGAACCTGTTAATCCAACACCTAGAAATGCCGCAGTAGCTCCGACCATAGTCGAGTCTCACACACACACACACACACAATAGTGGACTGACATCATCTCCAATCTCCAAAAATGGGCTAAAGCAGCAGTAGCTCCAATCCTAGCACAACAGACACCCTAAGCAATGATTCAACCCCACCCAACAATACTGACATCTTCATACATTGGTCGTTCATCAATAAGAGTAGAATTAGTTAGAAGTCCATCGATCCAAAACTATACTAAAACTCCTTCAGGCCCTAGATCTTGCAAACTGTCACTAGGAAATCATTTCTATTTATTTAAAAGTAGATTGGAGAGTCACCAATGAGGTAGTGAGGAAGAAACTGGAATGATTCTCACAAGCAAGTCAGCATGCTGAGCTGTTTCTTCAAGATATTTGAGAGCTGTGGTTGCAAGCCACTGTTGCTACTGTATCATGAGTTCCATGAATAGCATTAAGTTTTTCATTAAGCTTGCTAGCTTGGCGCTTCAGTCCAAAGGAGATAAATAAGCTTGTTAACAATCTGAAGTCATGTCAACACAATTTTTAGCTAAATACTTCATCTTAATTTTGATATCTCCCCCTCCTAACGAAAAATAAAATAGTGTAAACCGAAAGCACATTAAAAGGAAGTCGGAGAATATGTAGGAGAAGAAGCTGAGCTGAGCTCAAGGGGGAAAAGGAGGGGCGAGAAACAATTGAAGCAATTAATCCCAGAAAAACTAATCAAGCAAGACAAATCGCTATAGCTGTGGTGCCGCGTAGGATGTTGTAGCAGCAGTTGGACGAAGGGGTTGCGGAAACGGGACATGGAACAAACGAAGAAATTACTTTATAGTCAAGCGATAAAACATCCTCCCGAACCAACCATCTCACACCCCTATTCCGCTCCACCCTTAACCCTAATTGGAAACGATACGGAAACTGAAAGTTTAGCAAGCCAGCCAGCCTGTGCAACTTCGAGTCTCAAAGGAAACGAGGGAAAGGAAAAAAATGGCGATAATTTAAATACATCAGAGGGATTCTTTTAATGAAAAAGAAAAAAAAAAAGGAAGGAATAAGAAGGGTAGTTAGAAGGGAAGTTCTCGCGTCGATTAATGAGAAATTACAGCTGTAAATCTGTTGTGGAGGGAGGGGAAAAGGAGGGATTATAGTTTAGTAGTTTAAAAAGTGCAATATCCAATTTTAAACCGGCGTTGCCACCAGATTTTACCGCGGGGATGAAACCATATTAAAAAATTGTGAAAAATTACCTTTATTAAGCGTGCAAGCTAACGTCTCTGCAACGCTATTACACGTATACCCCTGAAGCGTAGAGGTGTTCAGGCTGTGGGGAATTTGTGTCTTTTAATAAGTGTTGCAAATGAAACTTTATAATATGGCTGGAGTATTGCGGCCTGGTTTGACGGTGGATTAAAGCTCAGGATTAGAAAAAATGTAAATACTCATAGAGGTTAATTAAGATCGTAAAATTATATTTTTGCACCGAATGTTATTTGCATTTTAAATATGATCAAGCTGTCAGTTTTCTTCAGAGAATTCTAACGAACCATTTCCGTGATTAACCCTGTATATATACAAGAGCAAAACTGTGTACTACAGCATAGGACGTAAAATAAATCCTCTTAATTTGAGTCGATTTTAAATAGATTTTCTGAAAATTTCACCAGCCGTCTACTCGCATTCGACACAATAAAGTCCATTACTGGACTGCTCTCTGTGTGTCCCGATTCTCCTTCTCTCTCTCCCTCTCCCGTTTCAACTGAAAGCCGTCTATTAACTGAAAGTGTGCTGTTCCTAATGCAGTTAGTTGCCGTGCACTACTACCACCGTCCGCCGCCTCTGTTACCGTTACTGTTGCCCAGTTCCTTTTTTTCCTGTCTATTTTTATGAGGAAATCGTGTTATATACGCTATCTACGAAATGTACGTGCTATAGAGGGCGCTAGCGACAATAGCCCACCAACATTATCGCGAGCGTACAGTCGTATCGTGTAGAACAATAGAATAATAGAGAGGGAATGTATTAAGTTAACCGTGATTACGACCCTGGGTTTTATTCTTGTTGATCTTCTCAATAATATCTCAGACCGCACTAACTGAAAAGGAAAGTTAACACGTTTTTATTTAACCCTTTTTTGGGTGTACCTAAATATCCACCCTTCGAAGGGATGATGAACTCGAATCGTTATTGTTTTGGTGATTTGTAGGCGATGTCAGCTGCAACCTGTTTAGTGTTCCAAATTCCTGTGTTCAGGAACCACAACTTTAGTTACTTTTGTTTTTAAATTGGCTGAAACGGTACAAGAAATTCACTCACCAAGGTTTGTACCGGGTGACCAACTAAAAATGTCGCTCGGCTATATCTCAGGAACGCTTACAAATTGGAACCAATCTAATAAGTGGAATTTAGTTTTTTCTCGAAACTATTAAATAGAAACATACATTTTTGACTGCAGATTAGGAAAGTAGGCTAAATTGCCAACAAATCAACGAAAACCAGGTACCGCTATATTTTACCAATCCGAAGATATCCTCAGAAACGTGTGGATGGTAAAAATTTCTTCTATAAATTTAGATTATTCTGCTACCCCTTAACGAAATTTAACAAATTTGGTCTTCTTAGAAAGTATTTTCATTGGCCTACGTCTCGCGATTCAAACTGTTTAATATTGTTTTGTCCGTTACCGCTAGAGGGCGTTAAAACATTTAAAATATCTAAATTCTATGATTTTTGAAAATCTCTACTGGTTAGGTTAGGTTAGGTTAGAAGTGGGGTGGCATTCGGGCCTGTTTCACCGCGACCTTTCATTTTTGAGAGCGGCACTTTTGTGTAGCCGTTGGCTGTGGGGTTCTGTACCCCCATTACTAGAAACGTCGTCCTCGTTAGGCCGTCACAGTGGCACAAAACATGAACTGGGGTTTCTTCTTCCTCTTGACAGAATCTGCAGAGAACATTTTCTGCCAGGCCTATGTTAAACATGTGCCTATTCAGTCTGCAATGACCGGTCATCAGACTTACTATCATTTTGACATCTTCCTGTCTTTACTCAGTAGGTCTTCAGTAAACTTAGGCCTCTGTTCCCTTAGGAACTCCTTAGCCTATCTTTGTCCTGGCGATCTTTCCCACCATTCCTTGGACTTGTTTTGTGACCATTCGTAGATGGACCTCTTAATTTCTGATTTGATAATTCCGAAGGAAGGGGCCGCTCCTATGAAATGCCTTGACGAACCTCGTCTGGCCAGCTCATCGGCCGCCTCGTTTCCCTTCACTCCCGTGTGGCTGGGGACCCAGGCCAAAGTTATTTTCCTTAGGATGCCCACCTCATTTAGGGCTCTTACGCAGTCCCAAACCAGCTTTGAGTCAGCACTTGCGGAACTAATCGCTTTAAGTGCTGCTTGGCTGTCAGAGTAAATAGAGACGCTTTTTCCTGGTTCGGCCCAACTGTCTACTTCTCTGACACAGTGGTGAATCGCAGCAACCTCAGCCTGGAAAATTGTCGAGTCCTTGCTGAAGCTCAATGAAAGGGCCTTGAACGGCTTCTTTCTATAAATGCCAGCTCCTACGCCGTGGTCCGTTTTAGAGCCGTCGGTATACCAGCTTGAGTCCGTTCTTACTGGGGGGCTGTATTCCCAGTCCTTCTTATCTGGTACTATAACCTGATATTTCCTATCTAGGTTAAATTTCTGAACCATGGCGTCGCTTGGCGTCTCCGTTTAGGGGCCCCGCCTTGAGTTCATCCAGTAGTTTTTGATGTTCTGCACCGTGCGATTTACTTATCGGTGCCTGACTGTGCATGAGTCTGTAAGCTGCAGATCTAGGGTTTCCTTGTATAAAAATTTGTAGCGGTGGCAGGTTTAGGATGACACCCAGCGTTCTGGCCGCCCTCGCCTGTCGCACCTTTAGCCACCCATCTACTGGTTGGTGGCAACGTTTTAAAACCCGCCATAATATAAAACTTAAAACAATTTGTGGTGAAGCTTCGCATTGGCTTTTTAAATTGGACAGAAAAATGCTGATGGGTTATGTTTCTTCCTCCTGCTTTAAGTCAGCTACTAACCAAGGGATTATAAAAAAATTTCAAGACTTGGTATAGATTACTGGTGCTCAAATACGTGATATTAAAATTAGATGGACGCAATTTATTTTATTCCCAACTCAGCCTGGGAAAATGTATCTAGTACTACAATTTAAAATTGCTTTAGAAAGGATGGCTTTGTCCATAGCGTTATTAACGGTGATGAAAACTTTGATGAGGAAGATGATCTACCGTTATCTGTTTTTGCAGACATTTCAAATTTGATAAAAAGAAGTACACTGTAAATACAGATGATTTTATAAATATAGACGCAAATTTAATATTTGACGATGAGTCGGAAATTCAAAAAACAATGGATGAAAATAAATCAATTACTTCTAACGAGGAAGCAGATATCACAGCGAAGAAAACTACCATAAAAAATTACGCTCATGCTTTAGAAGTAGTAAAAAATTTAAAACAATTTACCACCAAGAGAGAGATTTAGATTGGAAATGCATTTTGAAACACTCAAAATTAGAAATTCTTTGTTTTTCTTTAATCTCTTAACCGGACACTTCTCTTAACCGGACAAAAAACCTGGAACCAACGGTGTCCGTCTTGGAGACATTTATTCATCCCACGCCAGATTTTTAGAAAAAAAACTCAAATTTTAAAGATTACTCCAGATTGTGTTGGTTGTTTTGATTATTTTAAAATTTGTTTTCCTTCCTAGGATGCCCCACCCCTTCCTTTTTTTAATAATCAAACCTTTTCATCGGGCATAATTCATCAAGTAATTCCTGAAAGCAAAATCTTCCTTCTCCTTCTTACTCTCCTTCCCTCTTGTTTGGCAAAACCGTTTCCGAGAATCAGTAGACAGTACAGACATCCTGTATAAGCCTGGCACTGTATAGGACCACGCGATGATTCGTCAGTCGCCAGGGGATTGATGAGTCAGGTTCTGGTTTTGACGTGGTTCTGAAAACAGCTACCATACCAGGTGGTCTCGATAGGAGAATCACCTCGACAGCTCCCCCAAATTGCACCGGTTCGGTCGTCTAAAATTGGTACTATGCACATGTACGCAATCCAGCACAAGCGGGGATGATATTTCCAACACTAGTTAATTGGTTCGTACCACAAACCTTTGAGCTTTGAGCTTTTGGGATCTGCACCGAATGCAACTTCAGTTTCCACAACATTGGCTTGATTTGGAGCTATATCTTGCTTTACCCATTGATAAACTTTTCTCCTTTTTGTATGTTTTTTCGGTAATCTTAGATCATCATCTCATGAAAATTCGTCATCTGTTTGGTGTACATGCAACTATATTCCTGCAGGGGCGCAAAGTTGCGAACCCGGTAAATTATCAATTTGCACCATATCGTCCTCACAAGAATCTTCATCGATTAGATTGCTACAATTGTTACTTCATTTACGTTATCTGACATCTCATCATCATTTTCTGACTCAAAGCTTCTTCAAGAGAAAATCCCCTAAAACAAAACACTGTATATGTTCCTAATGTATATATAAGCTAGTGTCTGGATAACTGAAGTCATCTCTGTTTTTGACATTATTAGTCATTCGATATTGATTACGAAACCTAATTATTTCGGCTTCTCGACAGCATTTTTAAAGCTGATGAGTTGCGAGCGTCCTACGTTCACACGTCTGGAGTTCCGCAAGGTTCCAATTTGGGCCCACTACTATTTATAATATACATTCACGATTATACTGATTTCACTGAATTAAAATTTACGACAGAATTTCGACTTCGAACACCTTCAATACAAAAACGATTCTGAACGAACTGTTACAGCATTAATATACAACAGTTGCCTCTACAGGAAGCAAAATTTGACTTGCAATTAGCGTTCATGTTAGATAGATCCCACTGTTAGATGGGAGGGGAAAACAAACTAGTAGAATCTATCTAAGCATCAAACAGAAAGCAAAGATCCGGCAGGCATACGAGATATGAATTCTCACAATTTAAATGAAAAGATGAAATATGTTTCATAAAGCATCAACACCTAAAATAGATATAATTCATAAAACCCGTCCGTCCAATAGTATAATATCAGAATTCCACTCGCATATCCCATACAGCATCCATATATAATACATATTACGTGCGCTCTATCCATTTCCAAGACCAACTTCGACCCTTCCACCACTACTAAAAGGAAAATCTCACATAGCGCCCCGGAATAAATCTGTACGCGGACGTATTACGTCGAGTTTTATTCTTTTGCACAACGGCCACCACTACCGCCTAAATTTGTATTCAGAGCCGGCATCCGTAGCCGGGCTTTAACCGTAATGCATGTGGTACTTCTACTACTGCTACGGGCGACCAAGGCAGTCGTGATCCCCTCCTTTATTCTTAAACGAAAAGACCATCAGAATTGGCCACGCCACGGCCGCCTTACACCTCCCTTGTACACCTACATATAGAAAGCTGTAGAGGAAAGGACTCATGAGTATTTTAAATCCTCATAATTTATGCATTACTTTGCGCTAGTAGTAGACGGGGTCTCTCTCCCCCACCGTTTTCACCGACACACAAAACGATCCCATGGGCGAAGCACTTCGCTTACTACACCAACCTGCTGGATGCTACACCTGTTGAACTGTTGAACTAGAATAGTATTGGGTAGAGGAGGAACTTCGTATTATAAAATAGAATATGCGAGGACTCGCGAATGTGATTGAATTGTGAGCGTAAGTTTTTGATAAACAAAAGAAAATTTCCAAAGAAATCTATAATATATAGGTGCACTATAATATGTGCAGTTAGCTACACGGAAAATGACCGCTCTATCCATTAAGTTTTACAACGAAGGGCAGCTGTTTTCTGAGCAGTTGACTGTACACCGCTTTTGCTATTATTCTTCTTTAGTGTAATACGATTGATTACACCCAATTATAAACGAGAATCGTGGCAATTAAAGAAGATATTTGAACGGGGTCCCTGCTCGGGCGCCAGTTAATTCTCTCTAAAATCTCAACAGCAGCCCTTTATCGCTACATCATCTAACCGTGGTATGAACCGACAGTTTTGGTAAACTTAAAACGTCATCAGTACTTGAACCAGATAGAATACAGCTTGTCTTGCTAGCATATCGTGATTGCTCAAGACGCAATTAAAGCTTATTAATTTAACACACTGTATTAACCTGTGTTTGGAATCTGGTGTGTTTCCTGATAGGTTGAAAATTTCTAAAGTTGTACCTGTCCCAAAAAAGGGCGATCCCGATTTCATTTTGATTGATTTTTTAGATAGATTTAAGTTCATTAATAGTAAACAGTTTGGATTCAGGTCAGGCATGTCTACCAAAAACGCCATCTTTAATACATCGTTTGAAATTTATGAAAACCTGGACAAGGCTAATTGTGTTGCCGGATTATATTTTGATCTTTCTAAGGCCTTTGATCGTGTGGATCATTAGATTCTGTTAATAAAGATGGCATCACATGGTATACATGATGTTGTGCTAGCGCTATTTAAATCATATCTGTCAGGTCATCGACAAGCGACATGTGTATATTTTAGATGTGAATAAAACTATCAAAAATGCTTTTTTATCTGACAGTATTCCTGTGGAGTGTGGGGTACCTCAAGGTTCAATACTTGGTCCAAATTTGTTTCTGCTCTTGTAATAATATTCTCAACTCTACTAAGACCTTTTGGAAGAGAGTGTGTGTGAGAGACACTTCTGTACCGGCTGGCAGAAGTGAGTACGTCCTCAGTCAAACGGCTAGGCCTGCAGATGGGGGCCTTCTAGGTGCTGGTGACGGCAACCACAACGGCTAGTCCTTAACTGGCTAGAATCCTGAAGTCCTCCGTCCTTGTAGTTGTCCTCGTCTGGTCCATCTTCGGAGGTTTTTCTTGAGTTCAGGAGAGAACTGAGCTATTCTGGCTGTCTGGCTGTATTTGTGCAGCAAAAACGACTCATATGATGTTGCAAGGAATTATTTAAAGATCTTGCTATCCTGACCTTAGCTTCATTATACATATATGAATTAGGTAGATACTTAAATTATTTCTCCAACCATCCGAGAAATCACAAATTCAATACGAAAGCTTTTTCCACGAAAATCTTAGAAAGCTCTTTGGGATCTTTGCCAACAATGGTTAGCCTAAATCTATCCTCATCAAACTAATCTCTAATTCAAATAGCTTTGATGGCTCCATAGAACATAAAATGTAGTCTACCATGTTAAATTACGTTTTCGCGATCAACATTGATGGCTCATGAGACTGTAGGCCGGTTATACAGTTGCCTAATTTGTTCATTTAAGAATCTCCTGTCCTCCTCATACTATAATGAAGAAACGTGTCATAGATAGCATTGAATTTATCATTAAACATTGTTCCAACTTGAGCGTTGACCTTGGCAAAATCAAATCCCTTCGTTTGATTTCTTGGGATTTGATCAAGAGAGGGTGATGTTCAGATTCTACAACAAGCGATTAAAGATCACCATTACTATCATCAACGGCGGTGACAACATCTGAATGATGGAATGAATAGAAGAGTTGCATGTCCTCAGTACAAAACTGAAATCGACCATATTTTAAACATTTAGTTATATTAGAGTTATAAATTGCAAATAATAGAGGACCTAAGGTACTCCCCTGAGGAACGGCAGATAAAATAGGTATCTGATTCGATATGAAGAGGTGAGCATCAAGGTCACACAATTAATTAATTATAAACGAGAGAATTGTGGCTGTTAAAGAAGAAAATTTAAATCGTGTCCCTGCTCGGGCGCCAACCTAATCTAAAATCTCACCTAACTAGGACTTATATAAATCTTAATTAAACATCTTTATCTCCCGGCAACATCACCGACCGTACATTCCTTATTCCTACAGCAAAATAGGGCGTACCCTATCCACTTTCCCTCAACAAGAAAGAAACTCGATAATTCGGTTTCGTTAGAATTGAATCTATATTGAACCAGCAGCGTCGCTTCCCTCATCTCACGGCAAATAGAACGTATGATAAAATTTAAGGTTGAAACGTGCATTTTAATCCCTTCTTCCCTTAATACGGAGAAAGCATCCTTTTACGAATGTCCTCAGGAGCGAAACGAAAGAGAGAAGCGAGAAAGGGAGGATGGTTTTGCTGAATAAGTTTGAGAAGGTACAGATTCAAATTGTACGGTCGCTTTAGTAGATAGTATATGTGTGTGTGAATGGAACGGGGTAATCCACCCCTCCCACCTTCATTTCTCCCCCGTCTTTATTAAAATATATCTTGACAGCATCGAAGAGGCGCTTCCTTTAAGCGCCAAGAAGGTAGGGTCCTTGTTGTTGTGCAGCAATGTTGTCCAAATTAAACGTCTTTCCGCGAAGGTGGTGACTTGCGTAATTCTCTCTCAAACTAGATGAGGTGTTGGCGTCGTGAAGGAAAGTAAAGGAAATGGAATAGAAGGAGAGAGGGTAAGTATTCCCTTTTTCGTTCGCTTCGACGCTGTACTCCGTTCGGTCGCTTGCCTGCTCTGGACAGTTGTATGATTAAAATCGAAATTAGTTCTCGCTTGTACCTTTGTTGTGTTCTCAGATTAAGTTCTGATGTAATGCTGAGGTGCCGTAGGGTGTCGCTTCTCTCTCGCTCTCTCTCTATCTCAATGTAGTAGTACTGAAAGTTAATTCCCACGGTCGTTGGGCGCCAAAAGCGTTAGGCGTAAAACCGGATCTGTGATGGGGTCGAAATGCTGTCGTAAATTATTTTAATCTCTAATTACTAAAGCATTAGGCAATAAGTTGGGGAAAAACATGAGAATGTGCTTTATATTTTAGAGTAACAATTAGAGAATTGTTTTGCCGAACATACTATGTTGTATTATCTTGCTAATAGTAATAAAATCCCGTCATCTTCACACGCAATACTGACATGTATCAGGTTTATTTCCTCGGTTAAAAATCATGCCGCCCAACGGCCCAACGTTACGTTTTCGTATTATTTATTAACTTGAACTGGAAGGCAACAGATTCTGCGAAAGCTGCAATAATAAAACCCGGAGTGAATACTACCGGGGTCCATCTCGCTTGATGTTTATGGTACCTTTTATTTTCTTCGCCTCAAACCCTTCTCCACCTCAACGTCGCACAGTACTATTGCCGTTTCTCCCTCCGTTTTAGCGCTTGATCTTTCTTGCGTTTGAGTCGACGTTCTGACGATTCCATGACAGCCATTCTACCCGGGGAAATCACTTAATGAGACCTACCCAATTCGTAGGGCGTATTTCGCAAAAGAACTGAAGGAAAAGAGGTAGACATGATCGCTTTTCTTAGATTGGGCAATAGTAAGGAAAAGGACTAAATCTTGTTTCATCAGTATCCTTGATGATTCTCTTATTATATTATTGTACAAATTTGATCAGAAACCTAAAGTAATCAGGATACACATCGTATGTATATGATCGTGGAATATAAATAAGCATTTTGTATCTCCTCTTTTAAAAAGTCATTCGTAGCACATCAAAGTGACGGAAGAGCCTGCAGGGGGTAAGGTTGGGGGATCTCCCTGTTTCGTCCCCCTCCGTGTATGGGTGACACGCCAAAGCAACCAATCAATGCGCGTCGCGTCGCGCAGATTTAGGAAAAAGGAAATAACCCACGCACTGAGAAGCCCAATATGTATGTGAAGTTTGGGGGGAAAAGGAAACGAAAATGGAAAAGAAAAAAGAAAAAGAAAAATTCAATTCCTTCGCTTCCTGCACGTAGTATTTTTTTCTCTCACTTTCTCTCTCCCTCGTTTCGATTTACGTACGCTTCTCTCACACGATTCTTACCATGGAATACATATCAATGATATCACGCGTAGTTATTTAAGCTATTCCTATGTTTTCATTATTTTCGTTTTTGCTTGCAGGCAGATTTAATTTAATTCTTTCCTTTGTATAATATGTTTGAATTTGGATTATGCTGTGGCTTTTGTTTTGGATCCTCTTTCAACTCCCTACCTAACGATCGCTTTCATCAGTTATCTGAGTCAATATCTCCTTCCAAACCATAGAGTTTGATGATTAGCTATCATCACATCAAATTACACATTTGTCTTCACCCCACACACACAACACACACATTTGGGGATTCGAATTAGGTCAGCAGGGATGGAACAACCTGTTTTAGACACCGTCTCATGAACTGATGTTGTTGAATGCTGCTTAGCTAATAATGTTGAGGAGTTAAAAGATCTTAGTCTAATAAGTCTGTTGGCTACCCTGTCGGGAGATCTTGGGAAGAGTTCAATCTAGGTTTTCTCCAGTCTAGGTTTTGGGCTGTACTACGACTGTACTATGACTTTGTGTAACTGATGACATACTAAAGGCTTCATATCAAGGTTTAAACATTTTGGTATTAGTAACAGAAGACCATCTTTTCAATCCGGTTTCAGGCGGGGTCAAAATATCACTTTCCAAGGCCGAACAATTGTTCTTGAGACCTTTATTCTTCACTTGACGGCCCTTCTAGGCTGAAAGTGTTGTGCAATTGACCCTCATTGTCGTTATACGACCGGGGTTGAAGTTAAAATTAACCACAAAATTGTCAGTCGTCCATCGCTAGAATTCTCCTTACTGTCACCAGAGGAGGGGGTCTTTCGGGGTCAAGATTGGCCAGTCGACTAATGAATGGGTTTTCCGATCTCTCAACCCTTTGGAGGGATTTTGTTGATAAGTCGGCAAAGAACTGCTTTAATGATTGGTCTCCGAGGTCGTCACGGAGCTGTTGGTTCCGGACGAACCAAGGAGCGCCGGTGATAAGTCTTAAGATGCGGTTTTGCAGCGTTTCCAACTTCTTAAAATGGGACTTGGACAAAATCGATCACGCTAGAGACCCATAGGTAACGATAGGTCTCAGCAGTTTAATTCTGAGCGATAGACCGCTCTTTGAACATAATAGGTAGTACAAACAACTTTTGGCCGGATCTATTAACCTGGAGTCACATGGTAAGACGTGACTCAAGTCTCATTCCTAAATAAACAACTGAGGGGCTCCAAGAGAGCCTGAAGTTATCGACAAAGCGGATTGCTGCACACTTGGAGTTGTTAATCTTCAGTCTCCACTTGGAGGCCCATAAAGTTGGTTTTCGTCGGATGACGCCGTGTAAAGGATGGTGTCATCCGCGTAGATGGCGAATTCGACTCCTTCTGATTTTGGAAGATCAGACGGGAAGAGAAGCGGAGCCAAAAAAGAGCCCTGCGGAAGTCCGGCGGCTCCCTGGGCCGTTCTGAAGAGAGGTGACTCCCGTGACGTGCAGAAAAGATCCTATCAAGAAGGTATGAGCGGATGATCCTCACCAGAAGTGAATTGACGCCATTTTGGGTCATTTTGTGAACGAGGCCTTTGTGCCAGACATTGTCGAATGCTCTGGCGATATCCAAGAATATGGAGCCTAAAGTTTTCCTTTTTTCTAATGCGTCTCGTGTGGCCTCTGTAAGATGGAGGAACTGAAATTCAATTGAGTGATTCTGTCGAAATCCAAATTGTTCGTCCTGTATTATTTGGTTGACAAGAACTTCCTCCTAAAGTCTGGCCAAAATGATGGCCTCCACCACTTTGGCGAGGCAGGAAATAAGAGATATAGGACGATAACTTTGGGGAAGCAATTGGTCTTTATCTAGCTTGAGGATGGACACCATATAATGGTATGCTTCCAAACTTAGCTTCCAAAACTGCTTCCAAACTTGCATATATACTCAGCGCGCCAATCACAACTGAGTGCTGCAACATCATACCTTTACCCAAACCTCTCTGACTTAAGCGCTACTGCCACGGGCAATATGTGAAGCTACTACAACAGACCTCCTCGCCACTTCCTATTATTAGTAGAAAGGGTTCCACAGGGATCAATTTTAGAGTCATTACAATTCAAGCGTTCTAATCAATGGTAACGATATCCAAGCGTTGATGGTCGATCCTTCTAAAAGGGAGAGAGGGTGGCGTAGAATGATGTCGAAAAAATTTGGATAGTTAGAATTGATAACGTTGATATCTCCATAACATCTGAGGTGAGAAGCTTGGGACTAAACAGGACTGACCAAGCTCTTGAGGAATCCAGTCATTTTGTTGGCAACCACATTACTGTCAATTATCATGATAGCTTTCCGTCTATTAGATATGAGGTAAGCAATTAATGTGCAAGCATAAACAGCTCGAGTGTCCATAATTTTGCTAACAAACTTGAACGATGAACAAGACGATGACAGAACTTTATCATTTTAAAAGTTCTCGCTCATACGAGAAATTCTATCTAACTTGCAAGCATGCTCTTTGGATAACCCAGTCTGAACCGTGCTTAAAGCATTTTCCACGCCATTTTCTTTTGTCTTGAAGTGGGTGGTAGTTCCTTCGGCTTCTTGAGCTATATTATTTGTTTGACTACCGCTGCAACTCTTACAGTATAAATTGTATTTATTAAATATATCAATTCTGCTTCTGAGAATTGAACGCTAGATGGCAGTGATCTCCCACACCACTGGGTGGCCACCCAACTAACTGTTGTTATGTGATGTGTCAAATTTGTGTTTCAAATTGTGTATTGAAGCACCCCCAATTGAAAATTTACGAAATACACCCCTGTTAAAACAAAAAAAATACTCCTAATAAGCAACATACGTGTCAACTAAGAGTGGAATCAATTAAAATCCCAAGTTTACAGTTAATCAACAAAAATTAATATACTTTCCCTTACTGTCCCTTTCCGCTAACCTATCACTGTATAAACGCACACGTTTACCCCCTCACCACCCCCTTCCATGTCCACTAAATCCTTTTTAATTAAAATCGCGATGCCGAAACAAAAAAAATAAATTACAGCCTCCTACGGGAGTATTGTTGTCGAAAATCGCGATAATAATTGTTTTAGGGATGTTTGAGGGTGGGTTCCCCATCAGAATACTCACTGTGCGATTATATGGACACACAGTGATGTAACTCGTTGAATTATTTGTCTCTCTCACCTCCCCCCAATAGGTCGTAAAAACTCCCGTGCTATTTTTGTTTTGATTTTTGATGCGAAATAAATTATATGTGTGTGCGTGCACTGCTCTGCATACATGGTAGGTCCTGTTTCGAATAAAATAAAATTACCGAAAAAATGTATTAAAAAAAAAAGAACTGACGAATTTGTAGTTGGTTGTGTTGACGGTGGCTTTTGTCGCCGCGTCAGACGATGTAATTTGAAATTTTCGAGTGAGCGTCGAATGAATAGTTGTGTATTTTATTTTTATCGATGGTACACTTTGATCTTTTTTTTTTGAACTCTCCTATTTTTATTTTATTTGTTAGTTTAACGCTAGACCCGCGAAAGATATTTTGTTTGCGTTTCGTTATCGGAAAACCAACTCTAAATAAATTCTAAAACGATACACTTCCATATTCGTGCCCCTATACACATCGAGGAGCTTTCAATCTCCAATTAAAATGGAATTTAGACGCTATATTTATTAGGTGAGAAGAGCCTTACCGCGAACACGACTCTCCCTCCAGCGAACGTTACATCGGTGACGGCGAAGTAGGTAGTATACGCATGGGGAGGATTTGAGTTCACTTAGCGGAGTGAATTTGTGCTTCTAGCTACTACCGAAACGTCGTCGTACTGGGAATTCATGAATATTGCATGAAATCATAAAGCAAGCAACGAAACAGTTGAACGAAGGGCGCTACAGGAGGTTGAGGGATGTGGGTTGGTAAAGGGGATGGGGATGCTAGCGCTGGAAAATGTGTTTCGTCATTTGTTAACGAAAATTGTTTCCAATACGTCGGTTGTCTGCAAGCCAGCGAAGTTCTGGATGGAATGGCGCAATTGGTTGAGAGAATATATATTTTGTCGGATTCTTTTTTTCTTCTTCTTCGTCGTGGTAGAAAATCTAAATTTAATTGGAAAAGAACTGGGAGGATAATCTATTTTGATCATGTTTTGATCTAGATTTAAGCTGGAGGTTTGTAAATATTGGTCTAGTTTAACAAGTTCTGTACCTTGTTTAACATTGACTACCAATCTTAAAGACTAAACATAGGAATGTGTCTTGAAACCTGTTATGGCCAAATTTTTCAAAATAATTCCACTACAGTTAACCAGCTACTTGGGCCTGGATCCATGGCTAATTTGTGGCTCTAATTCAGCGGATATTCGCCTGGTTTTCAAGTGGATCATTTTCTCTTAATGATTTGTAGTAGGCTGTTTTTGAGATCGTCAACTTTCTTATTTAGTTTGCCCATGAATTGTATTGTCCTTCCCTCTCTTCCTCTTTTCTTTTCTTTTATTTTCGACCAGACCATATACATCTCTACAGCTGTTGCTCCCAAGCTGTTCCTACAATCTAAATTTAGAGTTAATTGTACTCCCTTCGTTACGCCAAAAAAAGTCTTCTGAGGTGGTTTTGGTAGTACCAACCCTGAGAGGTTAAATAAAAATTTCTTTTTAAGATTGAACTTCTACCAAAAACCATCTTTTATATATAAAGCTCTGACAATCCCCTGGTAAGGGAACTGGCTCACCTCGACCCCGACAGACCCTCTCCTCAAGTGAGGGTTGCTTGGATCTCAACTACCACCGAAATGAGCTGGCTTAGGTCATTTCACATTGGCCTGCCCCGTACTACTCGTATTAGGAGAACTAAAAGGTTTAAGGGCTAAAGTCCAACCCTAGAAAGGAGATGGGAGACCTTCGTCGTCTTATATATAAACTGGTGCCCACACCTCTCCCCTTCATTCAGCATTTCCACCTTTCTTTTCTAATTTCCTTTCAAACGCTACCATACTTTATTCTTCATCTACCTAATGCTTCAATCCCCTGTTTGTCATCATATTTCTCCTCTCATTCACTTGTTTCTTTTCGATTTTTAGTTTGATTCATCTCCTTCATACCAATAGCTAGGGACAAACATCGTCACTAGCAGCAGAGTTCACTAGGCCTTCACTACGATTCCCTATTTTTTTACATCGGAGATCGCTAAGTATTAGGAATCCAGCACCCTAATCATTGGACATCTCCCCAGACACGCAATCCTCAGCGAGTGTTGTGCCACCTTGATTTGAATCGTGGTTCATCTCTAGCTTGAGCTTTCTGCCCTTCCCTAAGTTTGGGGTCGGAAGGGGACATCTTGTCAGTGTCTCCAACTTCAGCACATACTTACTATCCATACTGAGGCTGTTTTCAGTACAAATCCTGCCGGTGAGGTCGCCACATTCCATTTTTGACTTGATTTAGTAGGCGGTGGCTTAATTTTTTTCATGTAGTTTAATAGGAGGTGGCCTGAATTTTGTTTAATTTAGATCTAAGTTAGAAGATGTTGAGCTGACTTTGAACTGTATCAATTGCTTTGATCTAGTGACTTCTAGCATGTGATGGTCTTAATTTTCAATTTCTGACCAACCCCTCCATTAATTTTTTTGTTTAGATATAGTTATGTGTGTGTAGGCATGTGTCTTAAAATCTAGAGATGACCTAGTTTGATACAATGTGGGCTAAATTTTGATGGTAGTTTAGCTATACATAGTTGACCTGATACTTCGATCTGCTTTAATGGCTAGTTTATCGATATAATTTAGCGAATATTGGCCTAGTTTTGAACTTGTTCAATTATTTTGATTTAGTGACTTGAACTAACAACTGGCAGTCTAATTTTTAACATGATTTAGTGAATGATGACTTAGTTTTTCAATCCAGTTTAATAGATGGTGGCCTCAATTTTAGCAAACTGTTCCAAACTAGCACTTGGACCTAATTCAGCACATGTTGAGCTGATTTTGAACTGGATCAATTATTTCAATCTAGTGGCTTACGTTAACAGACGACAATCCAATTTTTGATTTGATTTAGTAAATGGTGGCTTAGTTTTTGAATCTAGTTTAGTAGATAGTGGACTGAGTTTTGACTGATTGGTTCAAACTAATTCTTGAACTTAATTTAGCAGATGTTGACGTCGTTTTGAACTGGTTCACTTATTTTGATCTAGTGACTTGAACTAACAAATTATTTTTGTCTAATTTTTAACTTGATTTAGCGAATGATGACTTAGTTTTTCAATCCAGTTTAGTAGGTAGTTGCCTAGATTTTAGTTAACTGATCTGAACTAGTACTTGGAGTTAATTCAGCACATGTTGCTCGATGGTTTTGAACTGGATCAATTGCTTTGATTTAGTGACTTCTAGCATATGGTGGTCTTAATTTTCAACCAACCCCTCCATTAATTTTCTTGTTTAGCTATAGCAGTATGTGTAGAAATGTGTCTTAAAACCTAAAGATGACAGTTTGACACAATGTAGGCTAATTTTTTATGGGTAGTTTGACCTGATACTTCGATCTGGTTTAGTGGCTAATTTTTAGATTTAATTCAGCGAGTATTGGCCTAATTTTGAACTTGTTAATTATTTGAATCTAATGACATGAACTAACAAATCTAATCTAATTTTTAACATGATTTAGTGAGCGATGGCTTAGTTTTTCAATCCAGTTTAATAGGTGGTGGCCTCAATTTTAGCAAACTGATCTAAACTAGCACTTGGACCTAAATCAGCGCATGTTGAGCTGGTTTTGAACTGGATCAATTATTTTCTTTTAATAAGCAAGGAGCAGGAGTTCACTCCAACGTTTTTTTCTCTTAGATTGTCCGTCCCTCTCTTCCCATCTTCTTTTCTTTTCGACCAGCTATTGATACCAAGCTGTTTGTACAATCTAAATATAGAATCAATTGTACTCCCTTCGTCACGCCAGAAAAAGTTTTCTGAGGTGTTTTTAGGAGTACCAACCTTAATAGGTTAATGGTTCGTCGTCTTGCCTGCCGTCTGATAAATTATTTTGATCTAGCAACTTGAGCTAGCAGATGGTGATCTAATAGTTTTTGAATCTATTTTAGCAGATAGTGGACCGAGGTTTGACTGACTGGTTCAAACTAATTCTTGGATCTAATTTAGCACATTTTGCTCTCTGGTTTTCAACTGGATCAATAATTTTGATCTAGCAACTTGAGCTAGCAGATGGTAGTCCAATTTCTGACTTGATTTCGTGGGCGGTGACTTAGTTTTTGAATCTAGTTTAGTAGGAGGTGACCCAATTCAAGAGATGTTGAGGATATTTTGAAGTAGATCAATGATTTTAATCCAGTGACTTGGGTCAACAGTTAGTAATCTAATTTTTAACCTGATTTAGTAGACCGTGACTTAGTTTTTGATTCTAGTTTAGCAGATAGTGGACTGAATTTTGATTGATCGACTCAAACTAATACTTGGAACTAATTTAGCAGATATTGAGCTGGTTTTGAACTGGATGAATTATTATCATCTAGCAACTTGAACTAGGAGGTGGTAGTCTAATTTCAGACTTGATTTAGTGGGCGGTGACTTATTTTTTGAATCTAGTTTAGCAGGTGGTGGCTAGAATCTTAGTTATCTGATCTAAACTAACATTTTGACCCAATCCAAGAGATGTTGAGCATATTTTCAAGTAGATCAATGATTTTGATCCAGTGACTTGGATCAACAGTTAGTAATCTAATTTTTAACCTGATTTAGTAGACCGTGACTTAGTTTTTGATTCTAGTTTAGCAGATAGTGGACTGAATTTTGATTGATCGACTCAAACTAATACTTGGAACTAATTTAGCAGATATTGAGCTGGTTTTGAACTGGATGAATTATTATCATCTAGCAACTTTAACTAGGAGGTGGTAGTCTAATTTCAGACTTGATTTAGTGGGCGGTGACTTATTTTTTGAATCTAGTTTAGCAGGTGGTGGCTAGTATTTTAGTAATCTGACCTAAACTAACATTTTGACCCAATCCAAGAGATGTTGAGCATATTTTCAAGTAGATCAATGATTTTGATCCAGTGACTTGGATCAACAGTTAGTAATCTAATTTTTAACCTGATTTAGTAGACCGTGACTTAGTTTTTGATTCTAGTTTAGCAGATAGTGGACTGAATTTTGATTGATCGACTCAAACTAATACTTGGAACTAATTTAGCAGATATTGAGCTGGTTTTGAACTGGATGAATTATTATCATCTAGCAACTTGAACTAGGAGGTGGTAGTCTAATTTCAGACTTGATTTAGTGGGCGGTGACTTATTTTTTGAATCTAGTTTAGCAGGTGGTGGCTAGAATCTTAGTTATCTGATCTAAACTAACATTTTTACCCAATTCAAGAGATGTTGAGCATATTTTGAAGTAGATCAATGATTTTGATCCAGTGACTTGGGTCAACAGTTAGTAATCTAATTTTTAACCTGATTTAGTAGACCGTGACTTAGTTTTTGATTCTAGTTTAGCAGATAGTGGACTGAATTTTGATTGATCGACTCAAACTAATACTTGGAACTAATTTAGCAGATATTGAGCTCGATTTTAACTGGATGAATTATCATCATCTAGAAACTTGAACTAGGAGGTGGTAGTTTATTTCAGACTTGATTTAGTGGGCGGTGACTTAGTTTTTCAATCTAGTTTAGCAGGTGGTGGCTAGAATCTTAGTTATCTGATCTAAACTAACATTTTGACCAAATTCAAGAGATGTTGAGCACATTTTCAAGTAGATCAATGATTTTGATCCCGTGACTTGGATCAAGAGTTAGTAATCTAATTTTTAACCTGATTTAGTAGACCGTGACTTAGTTTTTGATTCTAGTTTAGCAGATAATGGACTGAATTTTGACTGATTGGTTCAAACTAATACCTGGATCTAATGTAGCAGATATTGAGCTGGTTTTGAACTGGATGAATTATTATCATCTAGCAACTTGAACTAGGAGGTGGTAGTTTATTTCAGATTTGATTTAGTGGGCGGTGACTTAGTTTTTCAATCTAGTTTAGCAGGAGGTGGCTAGTATCTTAGTAATCTGATCTAAACTAACATTTGGACCTGATTTAAGACATGTTGAGCGTTTTTTTAACTAGATCAATGATTTTGCTTTAGTGACTTGGGTCAGCAGTTAGTAATCTAATTTTTAACTTGATATAGTAGACTGTGACTTAGTTTTTGATTCTAGTTCTACTAATTTATCCGACACAAGTTAAAAATTTCAAGGTTTAAATAATATGTCATATTAGTACTACTACACTGCAACATTAAAGCCATAACCTGAGAAAAAAAGACAAAATAATAAAACTCGTAGAGGAGGTAATACGCAAAACAAAGCGCTAACACGGTTAATTAAATTCTTGATGAGGTCTTCCCTTTAATACCCGTAGCACTTTTTTTTTATCCCGTACATGCGTCCGACAGACATCCAGAATAAACCTATCCTAATATCCACATTTTTTTCCTCGCTCTACAGGTAGCACAAGTTGAGGTGATATAAAAGCGCATATGGAAATAATTAAATTTGTAAAATGTTTTTTTTTCCTCTCCCATTTTTATGGAACTGGACAGTGGATTTTACTCATCCAGACAAGGATAATACATACATTCGCGTTTTACATACGTGTATGCAGAGTAAAGTACGAAAGCACAAAAGCGAAACGAGTAAGAGGATATGGAATACATTAAATTCGTAACATGCTAAAATCTGTTACGAGAGGTCCTAAATAGGTATCCTGCGGTACTACTATTAACGTGTAGTAGAAAGGTAAAATTGAACCTACTAACTACTTCCGATATAATTTATCGTTATCGCGAACGTCTAAAGAGGGCGTTCTTCATTGCAAATACTAATAAAGTAGAACAAGGGAAGGATACCAGGAACCAATGATAAATTTTGTTCAGGCGTTAATGGTTTTATGACCGTTATAAAATTCGATGTTAGTGCGGAAGAAATAAAACATTATACCCAACGGTATATTTCACTGAATACCCAGCCGTTGAGCTCACTTTTAATGCTTCTTTTGCAGCGGTTTCAATTATGAATAGTATAAGAAAGAGACGATCATCGATTGGCACCTTTTATTGTTCGAACTAAATCATGGCGACCAACCTCGCTACATCTACATTTTTCCCCCTCCTAGAGGGATTCATACCGACATTAATGTGTGCGAAATGCGCACTAGATTCGGGTTGGAAGGGGAAAAACTCCACATACATGACCCAAATAATGCAAAAACTAATGGCCGAACGTTTATTGCAGCTGTCCGGTGGATGCAAAATTGTCGGCGATGTCATAAACAGGACGGTGAAACATATTTTAAATGGACAGCGGAGAGGAGGAGGGGGAGTCAATGAACGCGTCCGTGCGCGTTTTAATAGAGTTTCCTGTATCTGACAGAATGGAATGCTGCTGTGATATTAAAATGCGTTAAAGAGGGTTCAATTCAGTTTATTTAATTTATAAATTCGACATTAATTTCCTACGCAATTGCTGTATTTCACTTAAAATTACCTTTTCCATTTTTTTTTTTTCGTCTATATTTTTCCTCAAACAAAAGACGTTCGGCTTATAACCGTCTCTATATAGAGCGACTTGGCCGCCTCTTTATTACAACCAACACGCTCGATGAAATTTTTATTAGCCCCTTTGTGAGTTAATACCCGTTTTCTACCTCTTAGGGAACTGTTTTACCGGCCCGCTTAACGGCACCTGAGCGTGAAACCATTCCTCAGTCTCAGACGCTTTCAAATATTAAAAAAGTACCCGGGTAAAACGATATCCTTTACACATGCCGTTCCGGCGTTAAGTTTAAGCATTGGCGCGTGCTTTTACGCCACAAAAAGGAACTAACGTCGGGATGTTAGCAAGTCAGTTTCGACTCGATATTAAATGTTTTACAAATACCCGGTGGATTTCTCTTGAGTCCTCGTTTTCACCACGTTTTCCTCTCGGTAATGTATGGTTATTGAAGGAAATTCTAGTATGCCGCAATAAGTATATAGGGTGAACCATCATTTAAATTAATGACATTAAAGGAACACAAACAAAACACAAAAATTAATGTGAGACATCTACTAAGAGAGGTAAGCGGCCGGTAAGTTTTGTTTAAAGTTTAATATTTCCGTTACTATTCAACCTATCCGAATAATCTTGGACTCGTTTGACAGGGGACTGTGTGGACTTTAAACAGCGTTTATATGCTATATCTATTAGTTTCAAACTGGTAAACTAGAGGTCGCTTTCTGGAGCGGAAACTTATTTTTTACGATTCTCGATATCTCAATTTGTTCCCAGGTTATCGCAGAAAATAGCAGGTATAAAGACACAAACGAGTCTGGCAATAATAATTAAATAAATAAGTTGGCTTTGGATGGTGCAATAGCAAACCCAAGCAGTATTTTTAGGGAGGGGGAGGGGGAAAATTTTGAAGGTGATAGCTACGTAAAAATTACTACCCCGCTACTTATACCGCTACGTCGCAATTACGTTCCAACTAAGTGGCGGGGACGTAGCGGTGTGGTCATCGCTACTTTATAAGTTTTCATTTCTTTGCTTGTCGTTTTCGCCTTTTTCTGACATACTCTCGGGAGCAAATAAATCGACTCAGACCGCACTCATTACTCATACATTTCTTTTTCTTTGAAAAAATAAATATATGTTTTAGGATGCTAAAACTTCTAAACAGACGCGGAAAACTTAAAAGAATAAACTACAATAGGTAATATCAAGTACATTTTTATTTTAATTTTCAAAAAAACATTATCAATATTTAGTGTTGCCGCCTCTAGCCCTAATTACCGCGTGTTAACGGTTCTTCATGGAAGGAGTAAGTTTAATCGCGCTGTCTTGCGGGATAGCGTCCCGCTCTTCGGTAAGTGCTGCTTGAAGTTCAGCTCTCGTAACTGGTACAGGATTTCCAGCCCGAATTTTCCTTTTGAGTTCATCCCACAGGTGTTCAATAGGATTCAAGTCTGGGCTGCGCGCCGACCAGTCCATAACTCGTATTTCAAGTTCTTGCAAGTAATGCCTTACGGAAACTGCACTGTGTGGACAGGCATTATCTTGCATGAGAATGAAGGTTTCCCCGATAAAACCAACGTAAGGAACGACATGGTTCTCTAGAATTTCTTGGATGTATCGGATCGCAGTCAAACCTCCTGCTCGGCCGCCGGTTTCAATAAAAACCAGCTCGGTTTTTGCGTCCATAGAAATGCCAGTCCACACCATGCAGGAACCTCCTCCAAAAGCCACCTTTTCTGTTATGCAGCATTTTGCGAATCTTTCTCCCGGCCTTGTGTATACTTTTGCTCTTCTGTCACTGCCGTGCAAACACACTCTGCTTTCATCCGAGAACAGTACAGAGCGCCATTGCTCGTTTGTCCAAACAACATGCTCTCTTGCGAAACGGAAACGAGCTGTTCGATGGGCCGGGGTCAATTTTGGACCCGTAGCTGGCCTTTTTGGACTAAGGTTAGCTGCCTTGAGTCGTCTTCTGACTGTACACCGACTGAATCGCTTTGTAAGCGTAGTGTTCATTTGAACTTTTTCAGCTGAATATCTGAATATATTGAAAACAGATAAAATGTACCATGATCATAAACATGAAATAAAATGGCTACCTGTTTGTTTCATCCACAATTCCCTGTAACAGCTTATCCGTGAAAAACAATTGGAAAAAGTCGAGCTCCCTGTTTAGATTACCATTCCTTGGTGAATGGAAACCAACATCTTGTGTGAAAGAAAACTCTTTAAACCTTGGTTCTTTATCTTTCCAAATTCCCCAATTTCCTATTCCATCTGCACTATTAATTTTATCCTCTTCTAAATCTTCAGGGTACCCAAGTCCATCGCCAGCCAGCACACTTTCTTCGATATCGGAATCAAATTCATAATCTAAATAATTGATTTCTAAATCATCATCGCAATATAATAATTCCTCAAGCTCCTTGTCACTTAATTTTCTTTTGCAACATTCAAAGAATTAATTTCGATGATTGAAAGCGAGGAAAAATAAACGGCGTAAACGGTTGTTCAGTAGCGCAGTCTTAAACACGTGCTTTCAGCTTTGTATTATAACTCAAACTACAGTTAGCCACATTGCATTAGGTGATTTTTTCCCGATAGAATACGAATCTTCAATCGGTTTTGTCATCCAACTTATGCTTTACGAGCTGGGAGACTTTGAAGTCCGGCACCCAAATTTGTAACTTGCATGCGTAGCATGCCATTCGAGTTCAGGGACGGTCCACCCACTTTTAAATACAACTACAGTGGATGACATGCTGTACATGACACCGACCGCAGAGGGTAAAAATTCAGTTTCGCTTTAATTTATCTTTTTCTTATGATATTTTGAGGATACTGTAATTGTTGTACAATAAGGAAATTGAAATTAATGTAATGGCGTCCTACATTTTGTCAGTAAATATGGCGCATTTTACAGAACTTACTGCAAAGTAGTATTGGCAGTGTGGGAAGTAAAAATTACTATTAAGTAGTTTTGGTGAATAGCGAGATAATTAATTTCACCTGAAATATTACTACACAGTTTCATAACTTTGAAGGAATTTTAAAAGTAGAAACGACGTCGTAGTTACTTTCAACGCTACCATAAAGTAATAAAAACTTTGAAGTGAAATATTAGTAATAAAACAACGTTACAGGGACTATTGAATATCACTTTAAAGATTGTGCCACCTTAAAGTTATTTTATATAGTAATAGTACCATTCCAGAAACTTCAAAAGCTACCTAGAAGTACTGAAACTATTAAGTTCCAAATTTTAGTAATAATAACTACATAATTACCAAAAAAGTTTAAATAAAAGTAGGAAAAACTAGAAAGTCGTTTTTTTAGTAATATTAACGTAACAACGACTTGTCTGTAGTTCCGATATTGGTTACCGATACTTTGATGCTGTTTGGGAATTATTAAGGAAAATTGTAAATATCTTAGAAACAGTTGAATTTAGGTATAGGGTACCCTAATACAAAATATTTGCAAATAATGCACAGAATCTATTTAATAAAAAAATTTATCATTGCATTTAAAATAACAAAGTTGCTAGTTACTTCCGGTACAACCAGAAGTCAGATTTTGTTGAAAATATTTTAAAACCTAACGGGTTTCATGCAAGACCCTGTATACGAGGAAGAATTAAGAACAGAGTCATTATAAGCATACTTGTGGATCTTACAAAGGCCTTTGACTGTATTAGTTATAAAACATTGTTTCAAAAAATGAGTAATTATGGCATTAGAGGCATATTGCTCTTCAGTTAATTAAGTCATATTTGACTAATCGTGTGCAACGTACAGAGGCTTACAAGGCTGGGATTGGTGACCGGATTTATTCGGTTTGGCAGGATGTTAAGGGAGGTGTTTCTCAAGGGTGCTCAGTCTTGGGATCCTTACTTTTTATAATATACGCGAACGATCTTCATAAAGTCACTAACCACAAAACCACTTTATATGCTGACGACACTTCTGTAGTTGTAAGGACTAATGATGACGTAGTGAAAAATATCACCACAACCCTAGCATAATACAAAACCACAAAGAACTGACCCATAAATGTAGCACACGTGGTGCTACTGCAAACTGTCAGCTCCCACCTCAGACAAGAAAGGCACAAGTAAACAAACTTTGCATTATTGTCTTTCAAAAAACGGTATTTAGAATACGACACAGAATAAATTTTATCATTATTTATTATTTAACGTCAAAAGTTGAAGGATAAAAAATGAAAAAAAAAGACGCGCGAAAATTTATCCTCACGCTAATGAGTCATCGTAGAACCTACACCATCTTATGCAAAAGAATAAAAAGGAGGACCTCCTCGTTCATAAGACGTATCGCGTATCCGAAGCAATCAATCCCCCGAACGAAGCTAGCAAGATCGCAACGATCCTCATTCCTCCAATCTCCGTAGTCCCCCCAGTTCCATCCCTGTCTTCATCGCCGATCCATTCGCGAAACCTCCTCGCTTATTTCTTATTCAACTCCGTCATCGTAAGCGGCGGCGTGCAAATCGATTAAAGTTTCGATTGTGTGTGTGTGTCTGTCCCCTCCCCGGTTCACTTTTCTTAACCGAGCGGAGTTGGCTCCGCTATATAAATCACCCCGGCCTTGCCCGTCAAGAAAATAGTTTTTCAGGGGCGCAACAGGCATTATAAGTATCAGGAAATGGTCGTCGCGCAACTGGTGGTCGCACCACCAGCATACAACTCCCGGTTTTGCCCCGTAGCAGTCGCCTGTTAAAGTTCCGTTTAGTGAGTAGCGGCGGTGTACTGAATTACTCGGTCTCGGTTCGCCTGTCTCGGCTATAACGGCGAAAATATTACACATGCAACAATGTAATTGGCGTACGTCCAGGGGAAGCGTTTAAGGCGAAATATTGCTCGGTAGGATGTAAGATTTTAAAGTGGCAGTATCGGGTTAATATTAAAATTAATTGGACTGCACTATTTAAATATTATTCCTTTAATATATCAGCATATTGCAATGAAAAAGGTAAACCTAATTCAAAGCACATGATTTGACGATAACCACGCGTCGTACACAAAATGGATAAAAGGAACGTTTGAAGTTCAATCCTGACACACAGACACGTGTTTCGAACTTATTTGTTCTCATCAGTATGTGATACAAGAGTATGAACTAACAAACGAATTTCTCCGTACTCGTTATATCTAGGAAATTACTCGACGTGTGGTTATCGTCAAATCATCTGCTTTTTCATTGCAATATGCTGATGTGTAGTTTAACCAATTTCTGACAGAGGGATGTATTTATAGGTGCACCACTGAGGGTGGGTTTATCAATGTGAGGATAAAAGTGTTAGTTTAGTAACTGACAGGTATTACTAACTGGCAGATAAAATTTAGCAACTACAATGCTTTATCTTGCAGACAACTTCTATTTAACACTCAATAAACGTTTTATTGTAATTATCTTACGAATAAAATTTTATCTCCAAGTTAATTTATTTATCATTGATAATAAATATATTGAATGCTCTATATGTCTTTTTTGTCATTCTGTCGTTAACACCTTCTTCATAGCCTGGTAATTAAAATGTCTAAACGATGTTTCTACTTTGTTGATTAATTCTGCTTTAGTTGTTATTACCTTTTAGTTAACTTTTCTTTCTGAACGAATGTAAACAGCCCTAAATATTGTGAACAATTGGTGCATTCAAGAAAGGCTGTCTATTAATGGCATGAAGACACAGATTGTCACATTCACAAAAAAGAGAGACCTTAGGGAGCTCAAACCGGTAAGACTAAGGGATATAGAAATCCCAATGGCCAAGAAGCAATATACTTGGAGGTTACCTTTGATCACCTGAAATACACACATACAAAAGACATGCAATAAGCCATCTATGGCCATTGGCAGATGCAGAAAATTGTGTGGAAAAAAACTGGGGATTAAACCCAAAAATTATCTTATGGCTATACACAAGGGTGATCAGACCTATTATAACATACGGATCAGTGGTGTGGTGGCCGAAGACCCAACAGACCGGAGTAGCGAGGATCCTAAATGGTGTACAAAGGCGGCTAGCAAGCATGTGCATCACGGGGGCCATAAGAACTACTCCAACATCGGCTATGGAAGTCTTATTAAACCTACCACCTCTACATATCCATATACAAAGAGAAGCAAGGTCTGCCATGTACAGACTGATACAAAATCAAACACTCATCACACACACACATGGGAGAATATATCAGAAGTTGATTAAAGAACTAGAAACCGGGGAGGTAACCTGTTTACCCACAGACGTAATGGTTCCAAAATACAACTTCAACAAAAAATATAAAACCATAATACCACAACGAGAACAATGAAAAGGCGGTTCTTCCGTTAAAGCCTCTCTACAGTGGTATACAGACGGCTCGAAAACGGAACAAGATGTAGGAGTCGGAATACTTGGACTTAAACCAAGAACGGAAGTCAGCCTAAGTCTATTGAAGGAAACTGAAGTTTTCCAGGCAGCAACAGTTGCGATTCACCACTGTGTCAGAGAAGTATTAAGGCAAGGAACAGAACAAAAGCGCATAGCCATCTTCACTGATAATCAAGCTGTGGCGCACAGCAAGGTGACCCTAGCTTGGGTACCAGGGCACGTAGGTATTAAAGGAAATGAGAAGGCTGATGCCCTGGCCAAAGAACGAACATCTAGGTCACTCATTGGACCTATACCATCGTGTGGAACTACGGAAAGGGAGATAGCCAAAACCATGGAGAAATGGTCGGTAAGTAAATTTCTCGAATGGTGGAAAAGCTCCCCAGGACAGCGGCAGGCTAAAGAATTCATCAAAGAATACATGCCTAAACACACTGAGGACATTCTGAACAATTGTCTGGTCTGGCGGAAGACGCCATGTGCAGAATCTGTCAGACAGATGAAGAGACTTCGCAGCACATCCTGTGCCAATGCGAGGGACTAACCAGATTGGGGCTAGAGTGCATTAGCGAACCATACCCATAGGCGGCGAGCTACAATGCAATACTAATGATGTATTAAAGGGCATGTAAGATGTGTTAAAGGACTTACTAGTTGCTCAGACGACGCTTTTATTACTCCAATCGTGGCCAACAGAATGAGTGGATTTGAGATTTGATATTGCGTTCAACACTTCTACAGGAGTAGTTCGAATTAGAAACACTGAATGTGGATTTTTCTTTGATTTGATTTTTTTGATTGTATTCATTACTCTACTCGCGATATTTTTACATATATTGGTCAAGTAATTGTTGATTTGAATTTGAATATCTTCTAAGAATTTGTGTGCGTTGGAAGTTTTGGAGAAGGTTGAAATTTCCTCTACCAATTGCCAAGTTGCTCGTGTTTTGTTTTGAGAATTTATTATGACCTCTGAATTGGTATAACATTTTCGTTTATGTATTTCCTTTATGTATTCCTGCAAAACTGATTATAATCTCTCCGACAAATCGAACCATTAAGCATATCCTCATACAAGATACGTTTTTATCGACATCTATTTGTAGGATTTAGATTTCGTCGAAGTGTCTCTTTGGAAGTAGCCGAACTTTGATTGATATGGGGGTGGGGGTGGGGAAGTGGGGGAGTGTTGATGAGATTACATACTAAAACAGCATTACATATTTATAAACATCATACGTCATGAACGTGCGTTTATATCACGTAAGTATATAACCTCTACCGCGTCAGGTGACACTTCCTGTATTATTTCCTGTCCTCTACCGTGCGTATGCGGCGGTAGCGGTTTTGACGGCCTTGCCAAACGCGCGGTGTATCTGCGGCTTGTGACCGTGAGGACCTCTCTACCAACTAGGAGAGAGAACGCCGTTACATATGTCGCCATTATTCGCAGTTCAGTGGAGCGTGCACGTGACAGCTGTCTCATTGCTGAAACCCCCTTCGCTACGTCCCGAAATGCCCATCGCGCGTAATAGGGAGACGTACACACACACACACACACACACATATATATATATATAGATATAGGAAGACTCACACTCTCGCATTACACCACCTCCGAAACTAGGATCAATAATATATAGTAGATATATATATATGTATATTCGGTCTTTGTCGGGGGGAAGGATACGCTTGGTTATCTAGTAGTTGGGTTGTGCGTCTTTGATGATAGGACCGGCGAGCGAGAATACCAACCCCTCACTGCGTTCCGAAATGAGTTAGTTTTGTCCCAGAACTACGAGTAATTTAAAATATCTTTCGGTGCGAAAACGAGATCCCAACGATTCAGTCTCTGTAGGTGTCCTTTTTTTTAGTTGCGAATGGAGAGGGGAATATTATTTTCATCATAATCTCTTCAGAAATGAATAACGTGTTCGGTAAAACATCAACAGACGTCGAGTCGATACTCTATATACCATATTTATGATACCTGCAGCCGTTAACTTTCATATCGCTGCGCTAGCAGATGTGGTTGTCCTTTGATGACTCATAAACACTTGGTATACTTGAAGGATACGGTGACGAATAAAAGTTGAATTACCATAAAACCGCTTTACGTCGGTAATAAACTTCGACTCGGATATTCTTCGATATTTCCCACATTTTCCTGTTCATCTATATATTATATAGATGAATTTTTCGTCATAGTAAACATTACATAAACATATACCTACCCGATTTTTCCCCTCCCGTATCTAACTCGAGTTTAACTGAGTTATCCCGAACGAATGTATTTAATTAACGGGTTGATATAACGCTGTATCGATCATACGATTTATTATCCGCCCGTTATATTCGATGGGAGCTGATCTGAACAACGCGATTAGAGTAGTTTACCCTCGTAAATCCCGTCAATTATTTTTTTGTTTACGTTGCCTGCCTCGTATTCTCACCGGTAGCTATAGGTATTTGCTAGAATTAAAGTATACCACAATAAGGGGGTGTACGATGGAAACAATACAGGTATTTCCCAAGGGAAACCATTTTTTTTTTGTTACAAGGGAAACAAATACTCTCTTCTTTCTCCTTCTTTTTTATTTTTCTACCGTGTTGTCGCTCTACTCGCGTCACTAAGCGCTGATGTACTACAGCAATTATACTACCTTATTTGATGAATTGCACCCTGGGTGATGTAGTTTATTGATTTAGTCTCTTTAGATAAAGCTTGTTTACTTAAAATATCTTCGTAGGTTTTTGTGTCTCTTATTATCGAAACATAATGGAGTACGATTAGACGATAAGGTACTCTTAGCATCAACAATTCATGTCTTGAATCAATCTTTCATACCATCGGGCTGCTATCATATTATTAGGACCCAGAATGGTGCCTTGCCATTAACAAAGAGGTACAAAGTCGTTCACAAAATTAAGCGATTATAATTATAATTCATGATTATGAAGTGCAAATATAAATAAAAATAAAGGCACTCCAACTGTTGCTTGGTCTTAACAACCAGCAAGTCTTCGATCGCCATCCCTCTGGTACCTCTGAGGTACTGGCTCCTAAGGGGTTGATATATTGGACATTCCAACATGATATGTTCTATAGTCTTTTGTTTATGCAATTACATATTGAGCACACTTTCTTGATCTGAATCTCGTGCAGTTGACGATTAACATACAGCCTAATCCTCTCTTTGGTAGCAACCCTAATCTGACTTATTAACCTTGTCCTGGCTATGGGGACGCAAAGGTATAAATAAGTCTCCTTCGTTCCTAACAAACTTACTTTGCGGTATTTTTTTTTTTTGGTAGGTGGAAATCCTTGATGGACACCAAGTGCTTGGGTCGATCGCACTTGGTAGTGTGGGACTCCCAGTCGGTGTGTGCAATAACTATACCTACTAAAACCACCCTTTCAGACACTGCTCCACCCCGGTATCGTTGTACACATTCCATCAGGGTGGTGTCTCGTATTTAACGTTCGGTCTCTCTTTTTTTTTTAGTTTTTAAAATTCCTTCCACGTATGCTGTGACCTTATTCCATGCTTCTCGACTGTCGATCATTTTCTGTATGATGCTGTCCGGTGACAGCGCTCCCAGATCTTTCTCTATAGCCTCTCGCTCTACTTTCCACCTTGAGCATTCAAAGAATGTGTGGTAGGCATCATCACTATCAGAGTCCTCGTAAGGACAACGGGCACTGTCCACTTTTCCCATTCTGAGCAGGTACTCGTTGAAATATCCGTGCCCCGACAACAGCTGTGTAAGGTAATACCCTGTTTCTCCGTGCTTTCTGCTGATCCAGTTTGACAGATCCCTGATCAGTCTGGCCGTCCATCTGCCTCTACTCTCAGCCACCCATCTTTCCGCTCTTTCCCCCATCTGCTTCATTTTCCAGATGCGCTTTCTTTCTTTAGGCCGCAAGTCTATGGGCACGACTCCTGCTATCACTAGGATAGCCGCCTCGGACACTGTCCTATAGGAGCTGGCGATCCTCAGCGCTCCCCTCTTCTGGACTACGGCTAGGTTCCATCTGTATTGATCTTTATCGAGCGTGTCTGCCCAGATTTCGCATCCGTAAAGGAGGACGGATTCATCAGAAGTCGGCGTTTACTGGCAGTAGGGCCGCCGATGTTGGCCATAAGGCGGCTGAGAAATCCCACCATCTGAGACGCTTTGCTTGCCGCATAGCAGAGGTGGTCCCAGAACGTCATCCTACTATTTAGGTAGACCCCTAAATACTTAATCACCGTGGACGTGGTAACTTCCTCTGTGCCGACCGTCATCGTGACCTGCAGGGGAATCCTACGCTCGGTCAGAAAGGCAATCTCGGTCTTTTCCGTCGCTAGTTGTAGACCATGGTCCTCCATCCAGGCGGTGACCCTCCTCATTGTCTGGTTCAGCCGTCTTTGAGCGTCTTCGACATCTCTGGCAACCGCTACCGCCGCTAGATCATCTGCATAGCCCACCAGGTACACATCTTCGATCACTTTGCGGTATAGCTCTGTGTAACGTGTCGTTATTACCGCTTGGATGTCTTTGCTCCACTCGTTGTTGGATGATAATTTTGCCAACCCTAATCTAGAAAAACTCACAAATACCGACTATAACATCAAGAAACAGGCTCAAAAACGGCCCATCATGCGGGTGTTGCCAGAGCTAACGCCTTGGGAAGGAAGCTGTTAGCTTCATTAAAGAAGCAGCGAGCGTCTAGGTGGTGGGAAAGGGTTTCATCTTTGACCTACGAGGATATATCCCTGTGGAGAATGGCATAAAACCAATGCAAGGACCGCAAGGGATAACCGAAGAGTCTGCTGAAAAGGCTTGAGCTATTGGCGAATCATCTGTAATCTATGCACCCTGACACCCCTTCGGATGAAATATCTGACGAGAAACCTGACTGCTTGGACTTTTGCCGAACATGGAGGGTGAACCTATTACACCAACTACCCCTGAGGAGGTCAAGTCCTTTAAACCTTGGCAATGCCTTCTTTTTTAATACTGTTTAGAACACCGCCCTGAAAACACATCCACCAAATGAACCACATGAAATCCAGGAACTAAATTATTTCCCGAACTGGGGAAAGATCCCTTCTTTCTCCAGAATTTTAGACCAATATCCCTTAATTTTCTGCGTCGCGAAGATCACCGAGATCATTATGCTGAGAAGGCTTAAAGAAGAAAATACCTTCTTCTGGACGAGCAATTTGGGTTCCGTGAAGGTCTTTCCACCGAGCATCAATTATTTCGACTCACAGAAGCTATCCGCAACGCCTTAGAGAGGGGAGGAGCAGGAGGACTAATTTTTAAGGGAATAAACCCCAAGATGGTTCGCCTGATAGCATCGTACTTAGATCGTAGGAACGTTTATGGCGCGACATGAAACTGATCTGTCATTCACCAGACCGATGACTATAGGAGGCCCTCAGAGCTCCCTCCTAGGACTAAGCTTTAATAGTTTCACATTTAAAATACTTTTGACAGCTGTCAAATTATATGAACAGCAATTTTCCTTCTTATTTTGATAGTTGTACACCTACAAAAAGAGAAAAATACTTGACAACTAGCCCACACCGAAAAAAAAGTGCCCGTTCTCTTTTCGTTTGGGCGGTTTTCACACTTAAAAGACTTTTGACAGTTGTCAAATTGTATGAACAGCAATTTTTCTTCTTATTTTGATAGTTGTACCTACGAGGAATGAAAAACTCTATGACAATTTACCCACACCGAAAAAAAAATCCTTTCTCTTTCCATTTTGGCAGGTTTGGAACGGAAGTAGCTAGATATGCTGACGAAACCTTTATCTTCGCCACCTCTAGGAATGAAGAATAGATACGTCGAAGACTCTACGACTCCCTGGATGAGATATAGGACTAAATCACGAGATGGCATCTCAGAATAAATAACTCCAACTCTGTAGTGTAGTTCGCTTTTCAAGGAGACTTCGCCCTCTTCCGGACAGCATAATAATTGTGTTGAGACTTCAAGATATTATGGAGCCCATCTTTCATCTATTTAGGCTTGAAGCTCTGGGCACATACCTGGCAAAATTGTTAGATCAGAGCTGGATGGAATGTCAAATATTTGTGCAGTTTGAGTCGTTGAAAAAACACCATTTTTCTCTATATCTGGATTCATGAAGGATAAGTATCATTTTCTTGAATCAGGATGCTGGATCCGAAAAACGAGGAGGATCATAGATGGAGGTTGGTTAGTTTATTCAACCCATATCTGGTTGACTCGTGGGAAAATCCTACTTTTCTCTGTAAGAAAAATAAATAAAATAAGTCCCTGGATTTATGAAAGATGAGTATTGTTTTTTTTTTGAAATGATGGATCAGAAAGAGGCCGAGAGATCTTTAGTAGCCGCAAAGAAATTCCTGGATGGAGGGTGGTTCATTTCTTGATTCCATATATGACAACTAGCTGGCGAAGCACCAAATATAAGTAAAATTTGACTCGAAGGAAGAGCCTACTTTTCTCTGCAAGAAAACTGAAGATGAAGGGGAAAACGAGGATACCAACAGATTGTTGGATGAGATCTGATGCATTTATTGAATCGAATAGCAACAATGATATGTTGGCAATATTTCCAATATAGACGTCAACGAGAGTTTATTTCATTCGTTAGATAAACACATGTTACACGTCAGGGACTTTACGTGAACAATATGAAACGAAACTTTACGCCGAAGCGTCATTTTTCACAGTCACAATATGGAGGGGAGTGGTAGGGGACGGGGAGATTTTGACGTGGGATACACGGCGGCGGCTTTTAGCCGTGCCGAATAGAACAATTGTTGCGAAGCTCAACGGTCCCGCTTCCATAGTCTGACACCAATTTCCCCAACGGATATAACTGTAGATTCATTCATTCAACCATCAAGTCCTACATAGCGTATTGTACGTATACTGTAGCCGTTGTTATAAGCCACCACTTCTGTATTATACATACGTAACGTACGTGCAATGTTTGGAGCGAAATTAAGTGACGATGTGAGTTCATTTGCTTGTTCGTGCTTGTATTACAGATATGCTTGTATGGAGAGTTGTACGTGAAATGCGTTACAAACGAGGGAGAGTTTAATTATAAACAAATTCTCCTCGTAAATCGTTGTAAATATACTTGTAAAAGGATCCGATGTAAATCACGTTATTTTAATGGAATTTTATTAATGGATATTATTAAAACTATAAACCCGAAAGCATCAATTTATAGCTCTCGTATAAGTACGTTAAAGAATATTTAATTAAAAGTCTCATAAATAATGAAAATACAAAATTGCATCGGATAAAATATAAAATTTAAATGGCTTCGATTGTCGATAAAATAATTATTGTAAATTGAAACAATATGCTGTTAATTTATTTAAATCACAGTTGGATCGGATACACCTACAATATTGCAGGAAATATTGGAAAGGGATAAATCAAAAGTAATTCTCGTATAGGTACATATTGTTGGATGATGTCTGAATTTGTTTATTTGGTTTATTGAACTTAACAATAACACTTAAGAAAACTCAACTACAACTGTCTACTACAGCAGGTTAAAAAAAAACTAACTAAACTAAACTTACATTCAAGATTAGAAAGAGCGGGTAATTCAAATACATTTCTAACACTCCCACGAATTACTTGCACTTTCTAACTTCATTCCCATTTGTTCTCTAAATCTTACAAATTTGACCAATGATAAAGCCTTAGTTAAAATATCGGCAGTTTGGTTATCAGTTGAAACATACTCAATCTGAAATACATTATTTTCATATTTTTCTCTAATAAAATGATAATGAACATCAATATGCTTAGTGCGCTTATGATAAATAGGATTCTTAATTAAGTTAATTGCACTTTGATTATCTACAAACAAAGGAGGAAGGAATTCTCTTTTTACTTGTAATTTTAAGTCGGAAGGAAACAAATCGATGGATAATATGTTTTCGTAAAGGATGACAAGTAGCAATATGTGGTGCTTCAATATTTTGCATTTTATTGAAGTAAAATGTCTTTAAATCCATATTTTCATCTTTTACATTATTCCAGTACATGGAAAAAATCGCTTCTAATTTAAAAAAATATAAGAATGTGAAATCGTTACAAAAAAATAATGATAGATAGATAGATAGATAGATAGATAGATAGATACATTTATTCTATACCCGTGGTGTTGAATATTTACATTGTATAATACACAAAACATAAAACTACACCTAATAATACAGGATTAGTCATATAATAATAAAATTATGTCATAGCAGGTACATAATTTGGAGTATACACATTCTCAACACTCAAAGCATCAGAGCCCGTCATGCTGCTAGTATTGCCATGCTACCAATGTCACTAATATTACTCGTAGCTGGTCTTAAAAAACTCGTCCAAACTGTAAAAACATTTATCGCGTAGAAACCACTTAATTTGTGAATGAAAAACAGGCTGCGACAATTCCTAAGCCACCTTGGCAGGTGATTAAAAACCTTGTGTCCCAAATATATATACGACCTGTAAAAGAAAGGAGACCTTGCAAGATCAGCCCTTATAAAACTAGGGTTTCTAGTGTTGTAGCCATGTACGTCCGAATTACTCCGATATTGATCCATATTTAAGTGAACGTAGTTTGCCAATGCTATAACATACAAATTGTAAATTGTTGGTATTTGTAGATCTAAGAAAAATGTCCTACATGATTCCCTACAACGTAAATTATGGATAATTCTGATAGCTCTCTTCTGTAGTATCAAAAGTGATCTCAAATTCGTCTCCGAACCCCAGAACAACAGACCGTAGGTAATGTGGGAATTGAAAAAAGCGTAGTATATTTGAATTAGTGTTGCGCGATCGCATAGTTTTCTCATCCTTGTTAGAGCAAAAAGTCCCTTCTTTAATTTAGAAAACACTGCTTCTAGATGCAGACTGAACTTAAATTTATCATCAAATAAGATTCCCAGTATTTTACAATTTGTTACTGAGGTCACAAGCATATTGTTGGCAGTTATTTGTAAAGGTACCCTTAAATTAAAAAACATTATGTTTGTTTTATCAACATTTATAACAAGTTTATTATTATGAAACCATTCACATAATTCTCTCATTGTTTCAACACAGTTATTCTCTAGTTCTGTTGTATCATTGCCCGTGATAACCGCATTTGTATCGTCTGCATAAAGCGTTATAGAGGATGAGATGTTCAGAGGAAGATCATTTATAAAAAGATTGAAAAGCAGAGGGCCCAAAATTGACCCTTGTGGTACGCCAATGTTATATCTTTTACTATCCGACGTATAACACTTGATATTGTTATTTATGCCTGCATGTTTTATTTCTGTGTACTTATCTATTTTTATATACGACGCAAAAATGGCCAACGCTATACCTCTTATACCATATAATGATAGTTTCTGTAATAGAAGATCATGATCTACCAGATCGAAAGCTTTCGATAGGTCGCAGTTAATACATGCTACTAATTTATTTTTGTTTAAGTTATTTAAAATTTCTTGTGTAATACTTTGAAGCGCCGTGATTGTCGACTTGTTGTTTACAAAACCATGTTGCTTGCATGATAAAATGTCATTTTAATACAAATACTCAGAAAGCCTATTCTTAATCACGGTTTCAAAAATTTTGGAAAATGCCGGAAAAATTGAAATAGGTCTATAATTTTCTACTAAACTTTTATCGGCCTTTTTATGTAGTGGTATGACTTTTGCAACTTTAAACAAACTAGGGTATTGTCCAGCTTCAATATAACAATTAAAAATATTTTCTAAGGGTTGACTGATATGATCTATTACTAATTTAATTATGTTTACTGGAATTTCGTCATAACCGCTAGCCATAGTATTGTTAAGTTTTAAGGTAATGTTTCTTATCTCATTCGCAGAGACGGGGAAAAAGTAAAAAGTCTGATCCTGAGGTTTAATTACATTCGTAAGAGGATCGATAGGTATTTGTCCCGCAAATCCAGCGTTTGACAGTGCCAAATCTGAGACCGATGCAAAATATTTGTTGAAAATATTACATACTACACTAGGGTCCTCCATTACTTCATCCGATTCATCATGAATAGCAATATTAGCAAAGTTTAAATACGATTTTGTTTCCTGTTTTATAATATTCCACGTTGTTTTTACCACGTTATTTGAACGATTTATCGATTTTTCAAACGTTAGCTTCTTAGCTGCTTCTATAATAACTCTTAACATTCCGGCGTACTTTGTGTAATAATTTTTTATAGTACTATTATGCGGAAACATTTTACATAGTTGAAATAATTCCCTTTTAGTTTTACAAGATTTTCTGGTTCCACGCGATATCCATTGTTTGGATTGGTTACACGGTTCTTTGCGGAAAGGAAAAATATTATGGAAATGATAAGAGAAAATATCATAAAATTTCTGAAGTTTCTTTTCGGCGTTGTTCTCACTATACACGTCATGCCAGTCAACATTGCTCAATGCTTGAGCAAAATTATGTTTATTAGTATTGCTATATGAACGTTTGCACTCAAATAACTTTCTTGTAGACTGACTATATTCTAGGGTGAGCAACTGAAAATTGTGATCTGACAGATCCGACAGCTCATTTATGACACTATACCGGTAATTTGTTCTAACAAAGATGTTATCAATACAGGACTTGCACGTTTCAGTAATACGAGTAGGAGAGAAAACTGTGCGCGACAAATTGTAACTATGCATGATTTTTGTGAATTGACTACAGCCATTATTAGTACCATCTAGAAAGTTGAAATTAAAATCTCCGCAAATCACAATATCTCGACAGTCCTTGTGTAAGTCAAGGACAGATTCCAAATTTTCAAAAAATGTTGTTAAATTGGCTCTTTGCGACCTGTATATACTTAACAATGTTAGTGAATGGCCTATTCTAATACCACAATACTCAAAATCAAAATCACAACAAAAGGAGCTTACCTTAATATCATCACATGCAAGGCCCTTTCGAACCAAAACAAGAGTCCCCCCATGAACGGATGCTGATCTTGCAAAATAACTACCTATATAGTAATTTGACATAGCCACACAAGCAACCTGATTTTCATTCAGCCAGTGCTCGTCTATACATATCACATCTATATTAAAATCATTCAAAAATACTTCTAGCAACAAAAATTTTTTACTGATGCTCTGAATGTTGAGGTGTGCAACCCTTATACCCTTGCGTCGATATTTTACTGAAAATCCTTAACACCATCACCAACCACAGTAATCACTGAATTGTCCGATGAATCACTCCCAAGAGTATCGTCCAATAGTACAGCCATTGAATCCTCCACGTCCTCTACCAAAATGTCGACCCTGCCCTGCCCATTATCTTTATCATTCTCGGCACCTGTTCTAACTGCGGAACCATTTGTGTCACATACAGTCCATGAAGTATTAAGTTCTTTCTTAGTTTGCATAGTTCCATCCAGAATTCGCACTGCTATTAGGTTTCTTCTATTAGGTTCTTTCTAAAACATTTTAAATGTGAAGAAATTTATCATATGTTTTTGAACCAACACTATTAATACATGCTTCACACACTTTTGTTGTTCTTTTAATACTGCTGATTATGTAACCACATATATTATAAAGGGAATTACGTTCACCAAATGCGAGTTGGGGTACATAATGTTCTTGCACTTCGGCAGGTGAAGTTGGGGCCTCCAATTCAAGCACTGGTTGTTGAATAACATCTAAAAAGTCACTTAGAAATTCCCGTTCGTCTTCATCATAACTTCCTTTAGATACGTCCTTTAAATATTGTGACACACAAATTAACTTTAAATTATTTTTAAATTGGGATGCATTGGGTATAACTTGCTTGGATCGCACAACACTAAACAAATTTTCGAGACAGTCTTGGGTAAACCGTGAAGTAAGTAGGAAAATAAAGTCCTTTTTCTTTAAAAAGAAATTTTGGATATCAAGAATAGATTGTGTGGAGATGAGGGCACCTGTCTGTACTGGTTTCCAGTGTCCTTTCTCACCAACTTCTAATTTTGAACAAATATAAACAAATTCCTCTAAAAATTTAATTGTTTCTCTATATATATTTTAATATTCTTTCTAGAAAGGGCAACTGTTGGATGTCTTGAAGTCACAATAGTAAAAACCACTCTTCAATTTGATCGATAAACCAAGCAGCAGTCTTAAATTCTGGTTGTTTTAATTCATCTGCCAGAAATTTCAATCCACTACTCACATCATGTGACACCACATGTGTTGATGTTGAAACCCTCATAATTCGGAAATGAGTTGGCGTAAGATCTTCTTGACATAATTTTGGTGCTAATTTGAACCGTAACTTATCTTGGTACTTTATTAACTCCTGTATATGAGCTGCATTGATAACATTTGTTGGCAAATTATACTTTCTTCGTAAATTTTCTGGAATCATAATTATTTTGTCATCATATCGCCTTTTATGATGCCGCGCTGTTAATCACTTTGCTCCCAACAGCGAATGGCAAGTCGATCCGGGATTAAACTCTCTGAAAAAATGTCACCGTCCCTCCAGAGAATTGAACCCCGGCGCCTATCGTCCTCTCACAACAATACTGTCACATTGCCAAATATTTTTTTTTAGGGAGGTATCAAAAACATTTGCTGGTGTAATTGCCATTTCATCTAGCAATATAACACAGTCTTTTTCATAAATTGAAGAAAATGTATTAATTTTTATATGGAGAAAGTTAAAGACCTCATGTAAAATTCCACTATCAAATTTTAGATGTTGCATTCTTCTGCTTAATGTTCGTAGGGATGGTAGTGGCATATTTTGTCGAAGTAATTCTTGGTAACCATTATTTCCACATGAAAATTTTAGTTTTAATGCATTCTGTACAGTTGTATTGCTCCATTTCATAAATTTCGTCGATTTGCGATTTAATGCCAGTATCTGATCTTCACCAAACACTTTTCGCAACAATTTGTATCCTGTTTGTTTGACTCGCTGCTTTCTCTTTAGCGATCTAACAAGCCTCTTGTAATGAATTAATTTCACTGCCACTTTCTTACAGGCTTTATTACAGTCTTTTGTTTGTAGCAGCAATTCATTACATTCCTCTTCTTCAGAACTTAAAGATACAAATGGGCGATCTGCATTATGTGCATTTTCTATATTAGTGACTGCAACATTTGATGGTCCAGCAATGGGCTCTAACTGTAGCTGTGCTAAACTTTCGTCTCTATGGGTAGATACTATGGGTATATCTTCGGAAGTTGTTAATATCCTTTTCGTTGGCAGCTTTCTTGTTTTTCTAGGTGAGACAAAGACAAAAATTGTTGGAACTTCATCATGTTTTAACTTTCTCGATCCATCCACACGTGTTTTCTCCCACATTGTCTCATCAAAATGTGCTTCACAAAGAGCTGAAGCATTTGTAGGTGTCCAAGCATCTCTTTTAACTTTACCAGCCCATATTTTTCTTCTAACAGGATCCTTAGGAAATTTCTTCATAAGAAAAACCTTTTCTGATCTGTTAGTACAACCATAAGCAGCACATCCAACCATTATTTCTGCAATAACCTCAAATTTATGTTCTTATGACTTACAATAATAATAAATTATGGCATATATGCTCGTCGACGTTTGACAAATTTAAGTTTAATTAAAAGCAACCAAATACTATAGGTAGTATAAATACTCACCTAATGTGATGGATTTCCAATAAAATTACTATATAACAATAACTCGGAATAGTCCAGAACAATAACTCTAGCGTTAAGTAAAAATTTTTCGCAACTTTAAACAGTAATAATACACATTTAAGATGATCCAAATAGATAAAACAATGTAAACTACAGAGTATTATATAAATGTTTGGAATCTTAATGGCGATTTGTACCACGTGACAGAGAATAGCCAATAAAAAATGATACACCCTATATCCACACTGTTTCCGCTTCAGTTGTTGATAGCGAAATAGAATTTTTCTTATTTGAAGACCAAGTAACGGACACCAGCACTGAACAGAAACACATATCCGTTAATAGAATGTCTTGTATCTCGATCTCTTGCATAGTCGGAATCTGAATAACCGGTAAGCTTCAGAGGAACAGCCTTATATTCTATTCCACATGTAGCACTTTGTTTTAAATATTGAAATATTCTTTTGACTGCGTTCCAGTGAGCTTGTGTTGGTTTATTTTGAAAGCGACTCACCAGATTAACAGCATAAACTATATCGGCACGAACTGTGGTTGCTGCAAAAACAAGGGATCCTACTGCTTGCCTATACAGATTTTCATCGACTTCGTTAGAGTCCATATCTCTACTTAATACTGTATTTGGGTCAGCTGGTGTAGAACTGCACTTTATATCATTAAATTGGAATTCATTTAACATGTTAGAAATATAAAAATAGATTTTTCTTTTCGCTCTATTTCTAGACCTACAAAACATGACGGTTCACTTAAAGTTATTTCAAATGTTTGTTTGAAAGCACTTATAAAAGTAATTAGAGCGTGTATATCTTTTGTTATCAACAGTCCATCATTAACATAGTTTGACTATTATTAAAAAATCCAATATACACACATTCCAACACACATTTCCAGATCAACAAAGTTTAATTCATAATCATGAAATCTTGATGGCAACTGACGTTGTGGTTGTGGTTTCAAATTCTCTGGTTGAACTTTTTCATCTGGTTCATGTTCAATCTGCATATCATCTTGGCGTGCGGGTTCAGGTTCCATAGTAATGTCATCATCAAATATTTGGTTTTGGAACAAATCCTTGACATTTTTCATTGAAAATAACATTTCTGGATATAACTATTTTTCTTGTTTCCATATCGAATAATCGATAATTTGTGGAATTGCCATCATATCCTACAAAAATTAACTTCTGGCTTTTCGATTCGAGCTTTGTTCTTTTTTGTTTCGGAATGTGAACAAATGCTTCGCTACCAAATATTCTACAATGTGTTAAAGAAGGTTTGGCAACCCTGAGTGACATAACATCGTTCGAGCACTTTCTACTATTGTTCTGTTATCCCTTTCCATTCGACCATTTTGTTCAGGGGTATAAGAAGCAGTTGTTTCCCTTTCAATTCCTTCTTTCTTCAAAAAATCATCAAACTCTTTATTGCAGTACTCCGTTCCATTATCAACATGAAGAATTTTTACAGAATATCCGTACTTCACTTTTGATAAAGCACAAAAGTTTTTGAAACAGTTTAAAACATCGATTATGTGTTTTAGAAAATATACTACACGATAACCGGAACAACTATCTTTGAATGTAGCAAAGTACTTTGCACCTGACACAGATGGTGTTGCCATATGTCCACACAAATCACTAAAAATTAACTCACCAGGTTTTAAGTTTGTAATATCTTGTTTTGTCTTTTTAAATGATATTTTGGCTTGCTTACCAAGAGCATAGGATTCACAGAAGAACTGGTTCAACTTGCTTAAGTTTACACCTGTCACAAGTTCCTTGAATACTAAGCCACGAAGTGAATTGTTGTTTACATGACGTAATCGTTGATGCCAGACTTTTAAATTGTCTTCTTGAGTTAAGTTTATTTCACTCACTAATGTACGAAACAACATTCGATATAAGTTATTTGGTTCTCGAATTGCACATGCCAAAAGTTCATTTTCAGCACTGTATATGTTTGCCTCATTACCATGTTTGACTATTCTCATACCTTTAGTTGTTAAAATTCCTTCGGAAAACAGATTCTTTCGTAACTCTGGGATATATAACACATTGTTCATCGTAGCATCATACCAATTTCCATTAATTAACTTTTGGATTTTTATTGTTCCTTTTCCTTCCACTTTTAGGTTACAATTATTTCCAAGTACCACCCCATGTGAATCACAATTTGTTGCAAACGTGGAGAAGTATTCTTTCTTGTATGTCATGTGTGCTCCACTGTCCATCCCCACTCCCTCTTCATATTGTGTGTAATTTGCCTCAGTTACATTGAATACGGTGGAATTGGTATCCTGGCTTGTAGATGCATTGGCCGTGTGAAATTGGTCTTTTCTGGAATTGTCTTCATCTTCATTCTGACTTTTCTTTCTATGTGTACTATTTTTGGTTTCCTTCCTTCACCGGCGTTGACCTGGGCCCATAACCTGTTGGATGAGTTATATACGATGTCTGAATTTGTTTATTTGGTTTATTGAACTTAACAATAACACTTAAGCAAACTCAACTACAACTGTCTACTACAGGTTAAAAAACTAACTAAACTAAACTGTTACCAACTTACATTCAAGATTAGAAATACACTTCTAACACATATGTAGCTTTTTTGCCTCTCTCTATGACAGGTCTCCCTCTAAAGGAAGCAAACAAGTGGTCGGAGTTATTTATGATCCAAACGATGCTCTCCATTTAGTCGACAATTAAATACCGAGATATTTTCGACCAATTGGCTCATCCCTCCGTCTTATTTTTGATCTACGACATCCTAGTTTAAAGTATAACTATCACGAAGACTTGACGTGCGCAACGCCATCTAACGAATTCAACGGACAACTCCGAATCGTCGGGATTGGCTTATCTTCAACGACCAGCCTTTTCCTCGGGATCACCGTCTCTCCCCATCCGCAACCCACCCGCCCCATGAAACGTGAAAAATAACGATTCTAATAATGCTATCAACGTTGAACTGAACACAGCAGAAATATAAGATCACAAACCTGGGTGACGGAGATGTGGAATGGTGAACGTCACCGTTTCGCTTAGTTCCAGGAAACTCTTCATCTCTTGGTGTGAAAAATCGCTAATTATAAGGGGGAAAGAGGGGTTGGAGGAAATGGTAATTCCCCCCCTTTTTTCGACCTCGCTTCAGTTGTGTAGACGTTAGCAGTCTCTTCTCTCTGTGATTGTACCTCTCGAAAAATCGAGGGAGGAAAAAGAAGAAAAAGGATGAAGAAGAAGATGGGGAGAAATTTCCCGGATGATAATCAGGAAAATGGTACGGAAAGGGGGTGGATGTTAAAGGCGTCGGGTGTTCGAAATATTTGTCAAATTTTAATGATTTTATTTTATTAGATTTTTTTTTTCTCCGTCTTCGTCAAGGAAGAGAGGACCCGAAGGGGATGTTAAATAAGCGGATGGAGGAAGATGAAGATTACAATCTCTGATGCTCGGATGATGACGGAGTGTAGGGAAAAATTTCATTTCATATTTTTTTTTACGTATTTAATATTTTTGTGGAAATAATAAACTGGAAACGAGTTTGCCGACGTATCTATGAAAGCGATCTTAATTTGTTCTTGAGTGATTATCTGTCGTCGAGAAAAAATATCCCCATTTAGTTGAAATGAGTTCCTCTGAGTTAAAAGGGGTCTTCTATTGTGGATTAATTCAGTTCTTTGTTATTAACATAATAATTTATGTTCTGGAATAAATTGATTTTTAATTAAGTTATTAAAAAAAATGTTACACGAATATATTCGCTTTAACACACAAACACCCGCCGAATTGAAAGTGACAAACATTTACCCGAATCCGGCGAATAAATATTTGCCTTTCAAATACGGACGACATTATTTCCTGGTATTGGTGCAAAAGGCGCTAGCTACATTCTTACGTATACGTGCATGTATGCGTATTTTGTTTTCGTCCCACAACATTTGCTCCATCGCCGCAGCTTTCTTCACCTCACCGACGTACACACCAACCGAACAACACAAACATACGACGGCGTTATGAAGGCACAATTACATCCGCGTCGACCTATTTCCGCCGTTGGTGGCTTTTCCACCGTCGATCCACAACAACTTCACCTCATCCAAGAAAAGCGACGGAAAATGAGACGTACATTTATGTATGTGTGAGTGAGAAATGCGCTGCAATAGGGTATCGATGTTGAGATACTTCAATCATGCTATTCTTTCAAGTTCGGTAAGATTGCACCCTTCCTTCTTTATCTCCAAAATCCTCTTCTTCTTCATTCCTCGTACTATTCTCCTTTCCAGTTTTTCACTCCTCCCATTTGCTAAATAGGCTGCACGAAGTTCGATTCAGATAGAGTACGAACGTTATCGATTTTCGATTAGCGTAAAGCGCTAATACTTCTTTTGTTTTACTCAAATGATATTTTCGAAGAGCTGCTGCTTCGGATGGTAGGTAGGAGCGCCCCACCGACAAGAAGTTGTTCGGGAAGTCGTCTATAGAGTAGGGGAAGTGATTTGCGTTAATTATGTTCTCCTGAAACAGATGGGATGTTACGAAAATAACCGATAAGTTTTTGGGGAGGATTAGGTTATGTGTTAGTAAACTTAGTAAGAGAGGAAGGTTAATCCATTACTGTGTTTTATCCACAAGGTGTTGAAGAAGCTTCACGGTTGAACAAAGGAATGGGAAGCGTTTTTGATCGGTGTGAAAATCTGGTCCATGACATGATCCTGAAAGATAAACGAATCATTATGAAATTTATAGCTCAGACTTGTGGCTTTTCAATATGTAGCGTCAAAACCATTTTAAATAAATAATTAGATCTCAAAAGGATCGCTGCACGATAGGTACTGAAAACGTTGATGCCAGAGCAAAGAAACACTCGACAGATCACCTCAAAGTCGAATTTGGTCGTCATTAGTGTGGATGAAACCTGGGCTCATCATTATGATCCTGAATCAAAAAGGCAGAGCATGGAATAGAGGCGGCAGCACAAGGATTTACCAGCCCCTCAGAAGTTTCGTACGACAGCTTCTGTGGGGAAGATCATGGCCTCAGTTTTTGGGAATGCCGAAGGAATTATCCTTATAGGCTCTTTATAACGTTATCAGACTATAACTGGGCAATATTGTATTGCTTTAATTTCAAAACTTCACGATTCCTTCAAAGAAAAAAAGGGGAGGAAAACTCCACTCAAGACGTGGTATGCTGTTTCATCAGGACAACGCTCCCACCCACTGTGTAAGCTGTGTTTCAATGGCGGCAATTCATAATGTAGGCTTCGAAATCTTCCAACAACCACCATATTCTCCAGATTTGAGCCCCTTTAGTGACTTCCACGTATCCCCAAACTAAAAAATTTAGCCTTCGTCCGATTCTCTTTCGCGAGACTATAAGACACTGATGATGGGGAAGTGTGCGAGTGGTTTGCAGCTCAAGACAAAACATTTTTTTTCTAAAGAAGTTGTACCTCTTTACTATCGTTATACCAAGTGTGTTAACGTCTCCCCAAAACAAGAGATAATACGATACCTGGAAACTTGACCTGCAACAGCGCCTGCTGAAGCATCTCATTTAAATCCATTCCAGCCAATTCTTGAAAAAACGGTGGTACCAAAATTTGGAAGTCAGATTCGTGACGATCGGACGACTTTTAAGAGTCTTCAGTTCATCCTAGCTACGACGGCATAAACTGCATCGAAGATTCTTTCTGATCCTCCAGCTAAATGGTTGAAGTATGCTTCTAAAAGTATACATCTTTGCCTATCTTTGATACTGTGATGTCATTACACATATAGACAGACGATGTGGCAGGACAAGTTGAAGTCTCTGAACACTTAAGACCTATCCCTGTGGAAGATGTCAAAATCGTTTAAACGCAAAGAGGCCAAAGGTTCTGTACGCCCATTAGTCGGGCCAAATGGTCCGGTCTACAAAACTAGTGAAAAAGTGGAAGTGCATGCTGACCATCTAGCAGATGTTTTCTCGGTGAATCCTGCTGGGGATCCACAAAACGATTTGTTGGTTTGGAGGCTTCTTCAAACGCTGCCTGAGGCCGTGGGCGAACATCTCAGGCCCACAGACAGAGAGGAAGTCTCGGATATTATTAAAAACAGAAAGAGTAAAAAGGCTCCTGGTGAGGATGGTATCTCAAATGAGGCCATCAAGTGCTTGCCTCTGCCGGCTTTAGACCGCCTGGTGGATATCACAACTCTATCCTGAGCGTTGGGCATTTCCCTTCCGTTTGGAAGTGTGCCGAGATTGTGGTTATCTGCAAGCCTGGGAAGGACTCCTCCCTGCCGGGGAGTTATCGCCCCATTAGCCGCCTGTCAAATCTGTCGAAAGTAGCAGAAGCGGTGATCCTCGGGAGACTTCGGATGGAAATATCCGATCACGAAGGTCTTCCCGATGAGCAATTCGGATTCAGACCTGAACTGTCTGCTGATTTCCAACTATTGAGGCTAACCGACTCCATCCGTAGGGGGCTTCGAGCAGAGGGACGCTACTGGGGCGATATTTCTCGACGTGCAGAGAGCTTTTGATACCGTATGGCATCAAGGCCTCTTGTACAAGATGATGGTGAGGGGGATCAACAGTTCCATCATCAGGTTGATCTCCTCCTACCTTTCGGGGAGGTCCTTTAGGGTGAGGGATGCCGGCGTACGTTCTCGGCGCCTTCCGGTCGGATCGGGTGTTCCCCAGGGCTCGATGTTGGGCCCGGAGCTCTTTCTCCTTTTCGTGGCTGACATGCCAACGGAGCCAGGTTGTAACCTGGCCATCTATGCTGACGATACCACCATCTACTCGTCTAGCAGAAATGAAACTACCCTCCGTCTGCGCCTCCGGAGGGCGGTTGATTCTGTTCAGAGGTGAGGAGTTTGAATGTCCAGTTGAATGAGTTTGTTCTGGACTTTGATGTCCTGTCAGTACAACGATTCGGATTCCACTTGCTGATACTGTAGACGACATTGTTGTTAGAACTGGTGGCGGCAAAATGATGAGACTTGAACCGTGCCTTTGATATTGTGACGGTGCTGTCTATCTGGGGCTGCGCTGGCATGGATGACTCTCTAATGAAGAAATAGTTTGAATCTTACCTCAAGAAGTGGGGGGCTGTCTTGAGTCCTCTGCTCTTTAGTATATATTGTAATGTTATTATACACTTATCCCTGTTTACAACTCCATTCTTCACTTGACAGATGAGCATCTATGTAGGTAATCTAGAAAGCATAAAAAGCACTAAATTAATTTTATAGTTAGGAAATTACAACCAGCTATCTCATCTGTGTATTTTGTACAGTAACACGATTGCACACATGCGAAGTATTTTTCTACATTCATTCGTTTAATTTAAATTCAACAGTATCCCAATGATAGAGAATGTTAAACTCTTCAAGTTGGCATCTTTGAAGTTTCTTCGCATATGTACGAGTCGATGTCATGTTTTGGCTCAATAAACAATCTGACGTAGAAGGGGGGTGTTGGTCAGCAGAGACCTTATTATAAGTCCAGCCAACGATAAGGAGAGAAAGATGTCAAATTCACCATAATATTTTCAATCATAGGTTTTAAGGTAATTAATTAATTTTATATCATTTATTTTGTACACAAATACACATAAATACTGTAACAAAATTACACAGTTAAATTCTACACACAAGAGAAGAAAAACCAGCCAGGTAGGTGCATTTTAAGAAGAGAAAGTAGGTGGTAATTAAATTTAATAACTTTACCTGTGACCAAGTCCAAGATAATATTAGAAAAATTTAATCAAATTTCACATTACAATATACTTGAAAACCACCATTTGTTCAAAGTGCCATCTGCAAGCTGTCAACCTGTCCCAACCTTGAAAACCATCTTTCTGCATAAGCAGCTACTAAACTAAATGTTGTGCGATAGTCTTGTGCTTTCTAATCTAACGTACTGTGAGACCATCCATCATTTCTGCATTACACAATAGGAAGAGAGTAGACTGTCTTGTAGACAGTACAGAATAATTCTTTGTAAAAAAATGTAATAATAAAGGTACAAATTACCTTGAAACAAATAAATTGAAAAATGACAGCACAGGACTTAATTAATAGAAAGTGACAGATAGAGACATCACTTTTGAAATATATTGCACATTGTAGGTTACTCGTGCATGCAGAACTGTGATACTAAGATACGATACATATTACGAAACGTTTTCTAATTAATTGTAAGTCAAACAGAATATCTATCCGGGGATAAACCAATGGAACAGCATCGTAAACGCCCAACGATAATTGGTTTCATTTTATGTTGAACAGGTTCAGCTTTAGGCAGTTGCAAACTCAATACCACGCATTGTTTCGTAGAAGATGAATATAAAGTGAATGAGGTTCTCGTTCTCCGTAATAGATTTCACTAAATACGAGTATCGTACAAATTATGATAAAATAACTGCTCAATCGGAGATTTGAAAAAAATTACGTTACATAGTTATTAATAGTAATACCTACACAATTCTATTTGATCACATCAACTTAAATAAATACCATAATTCAATTCCCCGGAACTCGATTACACATCCTCCACGTCAGTATACAACCCCTTCCTTCCACTCTCCGGAAATAACCGGAAAGAAGGAAATTAATGTTTACAAAATATGCGCAATACTGCGATAGCCCGAAGCGATCTTGCCCCGCGTTTCCGTTTCGCGTAACTATCTATACCCATCCCAATTTCCCCTACTCCCCCTTATCCACCCTACAACCCATCGCTGCGCCACTTGTTCGGTTGTGTATACTCGATGATGCCTTGCTTCGCTAGAAGACACACAACATTACCCCAGTCCTGGGCTCGAATCTAAGCAGATGGAAGGAATCGAGCTCTCTTCGATTTTCCTTATTCAAACAAACACATATTTACTTAGCTCGTTGAATAAGTTGGGGAAAGATGTTTAAAATTGGGGAATCTATATTCGTGCGCGCACATCTCGTGTTTGTTATTTGAACCGGGGATGCGTTCAATTCCCTCGGCGAGGCCGTGGGCACGTTCCTTGCAACTACAGATTCCACTATTTTATTCTAAATTTAGATCCAACCTATATAACTGATAATAGTTTTCGATAATCAACCAGCAATTAAGTTACGAACTACAGTGTCTGGAGATCATCTAGTTATACGAGAACCGAAGCGAAAGCTCGTTTTTCCATATACGACACGATATCCTAATACGCTCCTACTACAAAGTCCAGTTTTGGCTGGTCGGATAGACGTCACGTAGGATGCTGCAAGAGGAGGCCAATCGCCGCTGGACGTGCGGTCAAACCAGTCGCAGACCGAGCTCGTGCCGTGGTCTCAGAGCACGTTTCAGTTTAATTCCGCTAGACGGCCTCCCCATCTATTTATCTCGCTCGAGCTATATACAGACCCGGAATCCGTGGGTAGATGAGGATATACTTTTCGAATGGGACTGATATGCATGCAGAAGACGCGCAAGAGAACAAAGCCCCTTTCGTGTAAAATGTATACGGGAGGGTATTAAAAATAAAGATAGTATAGACTTGTGTATGGGATGGGATGGGATGGGAATGGGATGTGGTTTATCCGAGGTCGGTGGTCTCTGCGGTTTTCAAAGCCGCATATTCAAGTGGAGATGTTTTACTTTATTAGACCTGATTTAACCTTCAATGTTATCTCAATGTTTAATTACCAAAACAAAGATTGAAATAACAGTCGTGACACCATGAAACAGGCAAAATTTAATCAGCTACACAATACATGTTCCTGGCTTGAATCGACTGCGCCATCTAATGAGCTTGGCAGAAACTTGAAACTGAACTTGAACATTATCCAAAAAATATTTTTATGTCTGCCTTTTTAAAACACGATGTCGTTTTAAAAGGACGGTGGGCAAATACAAATACACTCACATCTTTAGTAAGCTACTATGGCTTCAATTCAAAAATCGTTCTAGCCTCACTTTAGCAAAGCGATCACTGAGGTCTAAACTGTTGTTATCACAACAGTGCAAAACATTATTTACTCAAATCTGTTTCTGGACATTATCAGATATTATAGGTGCATGGACATCTTTAGCCACTTCCCAGTACATTCTTCTTAAACCACTAAATACTACTACAGCTCTTGTTTGGTAATATCTTCAACAACTTCATTGTCACAGACTTGTTCAAACAATTATAATGGAGTTCTAATATTTGATGCACAACTTATTTGTGGCCAACTGATATCTAGTAAGTCGATATCTAAATCTCGTTGCATCCATTTATAGGATTTTACAGGTTTCCTGTAAGAAGGCTTCAGCTCTTAGTTTTTTGCCAGGGAAATTGTTTATTGCAACTTCAACTTCGTTACCAGAAGGTTTGTATTTATTTATATACTAGCAAGAAGATTTAAGCGAATATTCTTTTACAAGGCCTACAATTTGCTTAAGAAGTTCTGTCGATAAAACTTACCTAACAAGCCTAAGCTCACTACAATAATCCGTACTCATATTTCACTTACTCGCAGAGAGGATTCAACAAATCAGCTGCGTGAAGTTAGTGTAGTAATTATTTATTTCAACCTTTTCCGAAAAGTCTACACCAACGCCACCACTTGAGAAAACATAAAAACATGTAGAAGTAGGTAAACTGTGGGGGAACGAGCGCAGCTAGTCTTGGTGGACACCCTGTATAAGCTGTATTTTGACAGCTAAAACCTGTGTTAAACCACCAAATTGTCATAATTATGACAGTTTGACAGGTTTTAGCTGTCGAAATACAGCTTATACAGGGTGTCCACGAGGACCGGCTGCGTTCGTTCCCCCCACAGTTTACCTACTTGTAGATTTATAATATAAAAGATCCCTGTAAAGTGACCTTTAAGAAGGACAATGGGCATATCTGAGCTAAATTGCTGGGGCAAATCCTTCTGGCTTCAAAAAATTGTGCTGTCAGGTTCATTTAAAAAAAAACCTTTCTAAAACACGATGTCCTTTTAATCCTTTAGTACTGAATGATTTTCAGTAAGTTTTTTATCATGTAATGACCTTTGGTAGAAATGGGGAGCCGGCCTAAATTGGCATCACTTTCTGAAAAAGCAGTACAAGATTTTAAAATCTAGAAAGGTCGGATCACTACTCGAATTTTTCTTTTAGCTTCGCTTCACTAAATTTGGGGAAACTTTTTTTTAATGATTGAAGGCCTGACCTGCTTTTATAAAGCTCTCAATGAAGTCCAACTTCACGTAAAGCTTTAGGCAAAATTAGTTAATTATCGAGCTCTCATTCATCCTGTACACCTAATAAGCAGCGCGATGGAGTTGCCATTTATAATCTTCATATTTGATTTTGTCTCTTGCAGCAAAGCCACCCTCGACCGACGATCACGTTCGTACCCAACTTTTTCATTTTTTGCTCTTGTTGCTTCTGGATTTTCTTTTCAGAATTTGGCTAAATTGCTAAGGCGTTCTTCTTCTTCCTTTGAAAGAATTTGGTCGCTGAAACAGCTTTTCAGTTTTGATAGAATGGCTTCAAACCAGTGCCTTAATCCTGAATTTAGAACCACTGTTAACAATTATTTTTTATATATTTTATTTGTATTCTTTCATTCCAACAATGATGGTCCTGCTTTCGTGTACGATTTATCAGAATCGATGTTCCAAAACATGTTAAACTGTTGAGCACCATATTCAAGGCCAGTGACTGGTCTTGATGTCTTGTGGCAGCTCTTTGTCTCTTAGACCTGTAGACAAAGAGGTTTAGGAAGCAAAATGACCTTGAAACCGTCAGGTGGCCTTTCTCCAGGACAAAACTCGAGATATCTCCCATCAAAATTTTAATTTGAAAAAGTGCAGTGTCGGCCTTCAAGCAAGCCACCAACAAGGATCTTAATAATTACAACGCATACATCCTACAAAACGTACAAAGACTGGTTATAGTAGGAGTCCTCTTACTAACAAAATAAGTCAATTAATTTAAGAGGAAGACAAATTTTTACTCCCCCGAAATGTTTACCACGTTATCGTACGTTACTTAATCAAAGCGAGCGTAGACGATTTATTAACATTACACGACACTTTCCGGCGCTGTCAAAATCCGATATTAAAAGAGTAAAGTTTCAGCGGTAGCACGAAAAAAGTTTACCGCTTCCGTTACCGCTACCGAGCGAAGTAAATACGATATATCCGCGCCAGGAGGTAGACGACAGTTTAGGAAATGTGACCGATTCGATGTCCTCGGGGATCAAGCCGGCAATTTTTCCATGGTAGGACGAAATTGCACGTAATTCCGCGCGCATCGCTCTAAACTTTCGTAATTCTTTTTCAAATCATCCATCATTGTGGATGTAGCGGTATTTTCTGTTTGTGTTTAGATATAACTTCACTGATCTAATCTAAACGCTGATTTTAACGTTAACAAATTTCCATACAACGCTGACAGTTCGTTATATTCCATCGTTACGTGCGCTCGAAACGCACTTCCCCCCCACCTCCTTTTACGTAACAAGTTATCTCAAAGGGAGGAGAGAGCTTAGCTGCGAGCAGAGCTTGACTGCGTAGTACATCCCATCTCATTTTAGATATCGATCTTGTTTTTCAGCCCTTTCATCCCTGGACCCCCGAAAAACTTACATATCTAAGGGGGCGAACTGGGGGGAAAAGGGGAGAACCAGAAGCAGGTGAGAGAGAATACCAAGCGGCATCAGGTAATCGAAACCTGGGGGCTATAACTGAGTCGCGAGTAAGACGATATCCAAAAACCTTTGATCACATTTCGAGCCCCATTCTATCGCGTTTATACGGGTATTTGTGCCACGGTTTTGCCCCTCTTGTTCGTTAAATGTAGAACGGGAGAATGTAGTGATAATGTTGCTTTATCTTTTCCCCCAATTTTTTTCCCCCCGTTTGTTTGATGGGGAGAACGGGTCAGAAGCAGCGTAATAATTATGGTTTATCGTGTGTAACATTGTTGTCTGATGACGAGCAACAACATTATGGGGATTCATCTGATGAATACAAAGTTGACGATGGTTCTTCGCCGAAGAAAGACGAATATTCGACTGTGCATCCTCAGCCATCAACCTCAACTGAACCAGATAATGTATCTGAAGTTATTGAATCTGGAACTGCTCGAAGACGTCGTTGTGTCCACTGCTACAAAGCAAATGCAGAAGAAAAGGGGAGAAAATTTGCTGCAGCTATATTTATTTACATAAAGAATTAGGTCTCAAAAAGGTGGCTGCACGATGGGTACCACAAATGTTGACGCTAAATTAACAAGCGAAATCCTGAACACCTTCTAGCAAGATTTCCCCCCGATGATCTTGAATCAAAACTGCACAGGATCAAATGGAGACCACCCCCTCGTGCAACAGCATCTTCGGGGATGCCGAAAGAATTATCCTTATAGACTTTTTACCACATGATCAGACTATAAATGGGTAATATTATGCAGCTTCAATTTTAAAATTGGCTGATTTCATCAAAGAAAAAGGGAGGGAAAAACTCAGGCCCACAGGAGCTGAGTTGTGTTTCAATGGCCGTAATTCATAATGCAGGTTTTCCAAGTTGTTTCATTCCATGTCAAGGACAATAACATTTAAACTGTCCTCGTACGTAATCCAAACAAGTTCGGTGGTCTATGAGATATCAGTATCATCAATTGCTTGACTGGACAAGGTCAGTTCAAAAATAGTATCAGAAAGAAAAAATTTGGAGAAATAATTAAACACTTCAATAATTACGTACTCAAAATGTCCAACATCTCAGGGAGCTGGATCCGAATAGGATACCACCTTGTGTCGAGACATGGCGAATCCTACAACCCCTGAATTGACACACCATAACTGAGTCACTCTGCTGCTGAGATTATCATAATAACTAGACTTCCAATCCCATAGCTAGATGGCCCAGCCAACCCCCCTTTCGCCCCTGATTGTCCAAACTCAGGCAGATGCTCCGTTTGTGCTTCAATTGTGATGCGAATGAAAAAGTTTGGACTTTCATATTAAATGATGCCTGATGATGATCCTGCCCCTATAACTCGATTAAGGGTGAAAATGAGGGCAGATGAAGCTCAAACGCATGTGATGGAGAATCAAAAAAATTAAAAACAAAAATTGTTTGATAAAGAACTATGACAGAATAATAGATCTAAATAAAAATGAATCTAAGAACAATAAAAAAAAGATTTAATTAGTTGTAAATATTTTTCGATTTCTCTTGATGAAACTAGTGATGTCACATCAAATGCTCGATTGGCCATTGCTCCTAGATATTCTGATAGTGTTATAATGAAAGAAGAGTTAATAAAATTCGAATTAGTGCCAATCTCTAAAATTGTGTCAGTCACGAGAGATTGGGCTCCAAATATGGCTGGAAAAATTTGGGATTTATAAAATTGTTTATGGAAATTATTGGACATCGAATTGTTCCTTCTCATTGCATTATCCATCAGGAAGTGTTGTATGCCAAATCTGGATTTTCGGAATTCAATGGTATAATGTTAGTTGTAACAAAAAAAATTGTACATTTTATAGCTGTAATGTTCAATAACGTGAGGTGTCTGAGTCGAGGAAAAGTATTGAAGGGATTTGTGGAGTGTTTTAACGAAATTTTATTATTTATTGAAAATAAAGATCTAATAAACTTCCCTCAGATTAAGACTCGTATCTGGATCAGCAATTTAATATTCTTTATTGACCTCTCTGAGCTCTGACCGTACTGGGCTCTTGAGTAAAAGCATTGAGGTTATGTTTGGATACATCAAATCTTATGAAAGTAAACTTCAAATTTTCAAGCGCATAAATAAATATTTCGAAAAGGCAACAACATCGTGTGAAATTGAGTCCATACTTCTGTACCAGAATATAATAAACTCGTTAATTCAACAGTTCAGTGAAAGACTCAACCAGTTTAGAAGCTTAGAACAGAATAATTAAGTATCTTGATGTAGTTGATTACAATACTTTGCAATTAAAGGATTCCCAATGGATGCAAATTGACGATTTAGAGATGCAATTGGTTGATTTTCAGAATAGCGTCTTTTGGACTCAAGGGTTTGTCGAGTTAAGATCAGTAGTTGAAAATCTGGAACGAAATCGTTTGAAGAATGAAAATGAGTACGATTAGGAAGAAGAAATTTTGAAGGTCTGGAACAGATTACCAATTTGAAAGGCTTTGCTCAAAATTTTTTATGAGACATAGTTCTCAGCATTAAATAATATTAAGACAAACAAAAATGAAGTCAGTGACACACCACAAAAATTATGTTTCGATTTTTCAAAATTTTGACACACCGAGCTCAAAACGTTCGCCATCACTGCTCTATAAAGATTTTGGTGGAATCAGCATATCCTGAGCCAACCAAGAAGAAAGCGCAATGTCTTATTTGATAAACAAGCAACGGATCCCCTCCACCCCTCCTTACCTCGTAGACATAGTCGTATAAAAACAAAAGAGACTCTATATCAACCCCTCATATTTCCTCAAAAGAGAAAATTAGGTTATCTACTCAACTTACTCTTCACCTAGTTCCATAAACATCCACGCATTGTGCGAAACTCCCCTCTTTATGTTTTTTTTTGTGTGTGTGTGTACGTTAACGCCGTCTAATCGCGTTAAAATGCGTTCTACATCTACACATACGTACGCACACGTACGCATCTCTGATGATGACCCAACCCCTAACTAACTACTCTAACACTCTTTCACCCTCAGCGGGCTCGCAGCAGACACGGCTTTTGCAGCTCAATCATCCGTTTCATCTTCTGCACCGCCACACGTAACCCTTTTTTACTGCGACGATGCGCAATTAACGCCGCAGCTACGCACGCACGCATTTCCCAAGTTGCCTCTAAAAAAACAAAATAAAAATAAGCCCCCTTCCTCACATCCCCTTACCCCCTCCTCCTTTACCCAATACGCCCGTCCCACACACATACCTTCGCCAAACCAAAAAGAAAATGCCGTTATACGCCATCAGCGACCTCTTTTTTTTTTTTTTTCACTTCGGTGTAAAGTAACCCCGTGGCATGGCAAGAGGTCAGAGGGGACCTATGTTTAGGTATCCCTCTCCCCGCGCCACGCTTTGTGAAGTTTCATTTTTAGAATGCTTTATGCTGTGCGGTCGGAAGACCTATATACGTGTATTGCGTTGTAAAACGCGGTAAACGCGAAATATAGGGGGGAAAGGTGGGAGGGGAAGGTGGGAGGTGAGTGAACCGGAGGGTTCTTTAAGAGAAATGTTTATTATCTTGGATGTGTGTGTGTGTTGTAGAGCGCCCCCTATGTTTCGTTAAGGCTTTAAAAATTAAAATTGCAATGCTTTTATAGAGCTCCCTCCCTTCCCCCCATTGCCTCACCGCCCCTATACACGCACGTGGAATAAGAGCGAAAAAAATGTAAGGGGTGTGAGGTTCAGGGGGGTGGGAATTAAAATCCTTGTTAATGGCTTTTATTTTGGAATTAAACTGCGAACGGGGGATTAAAATTGGTGTATAAAGGCTTGGAATTGGAGGATTTATTTGGATAACGCGAAATTTTCAAGTTTACTCTTGTTAAAGGGTGATTTTGCTTACTATTAATGCAACTACATACTACAGTTTTTCGTTATAAATTATCGAGATATCGTAGTAATATTCTGTACAAAAAAATAATGTTAAATTTAATCGGTTAATTAAAATTTTGATAAACCCTGTATATTAATTATAAAATTAATTTGACCATAAAATCTATTTAAGGTTTGTATACTAATTTATCGTTGAAATCACTCTGAAAATGTTAAAAATCTTGGGGAAATCGCACGAATTACCACAGTTTAAGACGATTATCGTTTAAGAGGTCAATGACCTCCCATATAGTGCTGATTATAACACATTTTTCGGCCTTCCTCGCATCTTTAAATTAAATTCGTCCAATTCTTTAAAACTCAATCTTGGACCGCCTTATTGTGTACAATATAGAATGAATATTCCATCTTCAACAGTTCAATTATACGCCTGAAGAATTATCTCATTTACGACAGTTTCATAATATCTACTCCCTGCTTGTAATCCTTTAAAGTTTCAAATAGATCCTTAGTCAAGCGTTACAAAATTTCATTTAACCAACCCTTAAAGTTCACCCCTTTTCCTGATAAAATACAATCTTGTACCCGATCAAATACGAAACAATCTCATGAAATCGAAGCATGTTTGTAACAGGGTGTGGTGTCGACAAAAAGATGAGTTCCCTAAACAAGTTCGAATCAAAGGTTTTCTTCTGTAAAATCTCCCTTATAAAGCTAAACTTAATTTCATACGCACCCTAATGTTAAGAATTAATCGAATACGTATTATTTCGTTAAATCCCTTAAGATAGCTTCTGAGAAATGATGTCTAGACATTAAATGTTAGGAATTTCCCTCATTTGTATCTAAAAATTCCTCGATAATAGATTTAAAATGTTAAATTTGGACATGTTCAGGACGTTGAAAATCATGCCAAGTGGTATTAAAATCTTAAGGGAACTCTGACAAGTCGAATTGATCTAAACCAGATTAGATCAGGACCGGTTTACACCACACCAATCGCTCGATTTAATTGAAATAGGGTTATTTTAACTCAATTGAATAATCCAATTTTCGCGTGAATTTTAAGCAAGGTGTTCTTTTAGGCGTATATAATCATTGTTCAGAAAGTGAAAATTGTGTCAAAATATTACCAAAACACCATTAATGATCTCCTGAATCGATAAGATGAAGATCATTCTTGATCAGAATTCATTTGGGGTGCACCAATGCCGCCACCACCCTCCACTATTTCAGTTTTGGAATTTCTTCCATCTTTTCCAATCTGAATTTTACACCTTGAAAGAGCTGGAGCAATATAAACTACAGAAAATCGTGCCTCATCAAACGAGACGATGTTTTAGGTTAGAAAAGGTTGTTCAGAAGGTGGAAATCTTGTCCAAAACTGATACAAACATCACTAGAACTATTCTCATTCGATTAAAACAACACCATGAATGATCAAGGGTCGTTTGATTGCTTACAATGATCATATTACTTAATTTATCTTAACAAACATGTATATGGATGTTGTTCAGAATACAGATATTGCGCCCAAAATATGCCAGATATGTTTAATTGAAATACGGTTATTTTAACTCAATTGAATAATCCAATTTTCGCGTGAATTTTAATGCAAGGTGTACTTTTAGGCGTATATAATCATTGTTCAGAAAGCGAAAATTGTGTCCAACTATTACCAAAACGTCATTAATGATCTCCTGAATCGATAAGATGAAGACCATTCTTGATCAGAATTCATTTGGGGTGCACCAATGCCGCCACCACCCTCCACTACTTCAGTTTTGGAATTTCTTCCATCTTTCCCAATCTAAATTTCACACCTTGAAAGAGCTAGAGCAATATAAACTACAGAAAATCGTGCTTCATGAAACGATAAGCCGTTTTGGGTTAGAAAATGTTGTTCAGAAGGTGGAAATCTTGTCCAAAACTGATACAATCATCACTAGAACTATCATCATTCGATTAAAACAACACCATGAATGATCAAGAGTCGTTGCTTCGATTGCTTACAATGATCATATTATGCAATTTATCTTAACGAACATGTATATGGATGTTGTTCAGAATACAGATATTGCGTCCAAAATATGCCAGAAATGTCCTCAATCGATGAAAACAAAAATTTTAATGATCAGGACTCTGACCAGTACGAATAATAACATTTAGAATGTTAAAGTTCTCAAGATTCTTTAATATCTAGTTATTTATTGTTCAGAATATGGAAATTGGTTCCAAGATTCACTAAAACTTCAATACCAGAATTGTCCTCAATAGATCAAAACAAAAATTTTAATGATCAGGACTCCGACCAGTATGAATAATAACATTTAGAGTGTTACAATTCTGAAGATTCTTTCATATCTAGTTATTTATTGTTCAGAATATGGAAGTTGGTTCCAAAATTCACTAAAACTTCAATACAAATGAGTTCAATCTATTAAAATTAGATCGTAAACAAACTATAGTGTTTTTAGCCACACCAGTACCGTTTAAAGCGATGTTCAGAACGTCGTAATTGTATCCAAAATTTATAAAAACAATCATATACATTCCCTTATCCAATTAAAATAAGACCATTGCAGATCAGAACTATTTTAGATTGTATTTTAAGCAGTAATTTGTTTAAATTGTGTGTAAGTGATGTCCAGAATGTAATAATTTTAATCAATTAAACGACTATAAATAATATTAGAATGTAACAATAGAAAAATTACATACGTGATAATTCAGACATAATTTAAAGGGGAGTAGGTCTTGTTCAGGATGTAGAAATTGTGCCCAAGAGACGCGATAACATTAGTAGCGATGTTTTTAATTAATTAGAACAAGACCATTAGTGTTCAGAAAACATTTGAGCAACACCAATAGAATTTAAAATGATAAAATTCGCTTTTTTAATCAGGATATTGTATTCATCGTGTTAGGATGCACTCTATTTAATTTACAACAAATCTTAACATGCCTACTTGTTCAGGACGTAAAAATTTGGTCCAAAATGTTTTATAACATGATCAGAGATATTTTTAATAGATCAAAATTTAATTTGAAGTGTTCAGAACTAATTTAGACAACACCAATGCAATCTGGAAGGTCGGATTTCGCAATAATAGTGTTCAGGTTGTAAATTATTCATCCTAATCATATTTTTATAACCCCCTGACTTTTTCGTTTTCATCCATTTTATAACCAAATTAAAAGAGATCCTTTACAGGAGAATCACATCGTAATAACGCTGTTTTTTTTTTCTTTGTCCTTTGTCTCCAATTTTTCGCGACAGAAGCGAGTCTCGGGTGAAATTTTCTGCGGATGATGGCCTGGCAGTCTCAGCCTGTCATCCTTCCAAAATACATCTAACACAAGAGAAGCGGCAGCTAGCGATCGATGAGCAAGCGTAATGGTTATAAGGAGTGCGTGGTAAGGGATCTCGTGCTATTGGCTGTGCTCCGTCGATAACTGGTTCAGTACGGCTAACATCGGCAGATAGATGCGACCGCTTGAGGGGTGCGTTTCGTCACGATATCTCCAATCCCCTTACGTTTCTAACGTGTTTGTTTCCGTTCAATTTTTTTTGTTTGTTTAGATCTGCGTTATAAATAAGTTTTCGTTTAAACAAATGAGCGATGATAATTTAGATTAGAGAATATAACGCTCTCCCCGATTCGAATGAGATTTCGCTCGATTACCGCGTAAACTCGTATATGAACTGTTCAATTGAAGGGGGGAAACTTGTTTTCATCGAGTTCTACTTCGTCAATTCCATATGGTGCAAGCAATTGAAACGGTGCTGAGGCCAGGTCTCTACGACTTGTCCATTGTTGTAAGTAGATTTGTTCTCAATCCCTTTTTCTTTTTTTTTCTTCTTTTATTGTTACATACTTTTATGTGTGCGCTTTATATTGTTGAATCCCTAGCTGGTACTCCAGATATATTTTCGGCGAGATGGGAAGATGCTTTTAGCCCACGATATTGATTTAGACGAAAGCACTTTTCAATTGAGTGTAAAGCGAGAGGAAATAAACGTAAGAGGAAATAACGGACTTGCTGTACGTTTTGTTCGCTCGTCTTCTTATGTTTTGTTGACGTCTTTGTGCATGTGGCAACATCAGCAGTAACAGCAGATCGTCCTCTACCTCCCTCCCCCTCCTTAATATATTTGTATAGAAAATGTTCGTTCTACTCACGTTGTTATTTAATAAAAATTATGCAACCAAGAATACGCGGATCACGTGATAAGCGATCATAATATCTCCAACTATATACATGCATGTACACATTAACATTCTCGAAACGGTTATAATTCGACGTTAGCTACGACGTACATGTCGTAAAACCGAGTAATATTTACTTTAAACTACGTAATATTAAAATTAATGAAGGTAGTTGAGTAAACTTTGACAGAAGTGCGGATATCTTACAACGTTTTGCATGCAAGAGAGAATCGGGAGTCCCTCTCTAACTCTCTCTCTCTCTCTCTATATATATATAACGAGACGTATCGTGCTAATGTTTCCTGTAGTAAAGGTAAAGGGGACAGGTGCATCTCACCGCAATGCTACAAACAATTTCTAGTATCTAAAGGTAACTTCCTCCATCGTCGGAACTTGTAATAGTCGTTGAAACCAGACGTAATACGCTCTCGGATACTACGAAATAAACTTGTAAAATTGCTTTAGTTTCCATCTTTGCATCCTTGCTAAGTACTTATTCGAGGGAGCCCCAATGACTTTTCGCGTTAAAATTCACGGATGTTGTCGGTTCGTCCTGAATATCTGACGAGGTTGCGTTTGTAAATATAAATATATAGACATTAGGGTGTCCTTACTTGAATATTAAGATGATTTTAGTCGTGGAGATCTCTTATTATACGTTGAGTAGGATTTCAGGAACGAGATCCTGGTGAAGGAATTTCATGAAGAGCAATGAAGCTCTGACTTCGAAATTATCTGGGTCGAATTCAATCCTTTCTATTATTTCGTCTTCAACACCTCAATGGATGAAAACATCGAGAAATGCCAGGATATATTTAAAATAAAAAATAAGATTACCACATTAGAAGCGGATCGTGTGGTTTCGTCCTCTCAGGTCTCGTCAGTGCCCCTCTCAATGCAAGACCTAATTCGATCGCAATTGTTGTAGTTAGGTTGAGAGACGAGCTTAATTAATTTTGGTATACATATTAATACTTTACCTGATTTGTGGAACATCTAGCGCTTGAGGCTGCTAGAGCCACCAATGTTCGGCATTATTTTCGACGCTTTTTGGGTGATGTACTTTATTTGTTCGCCGAAGTCCAGCCGTTAGTCTAGGACTATACCCAGATACTTGACGTTCTTCTTAGGTCTTATTATAGTACTATCAATTTTGAAAAAAAAAAAACATGTGCTCTATCCCTTTTCCCCTTGAAGACTATCACCTGGGATTTTTCGGAGACCAATTCCAATTTGTTGTGCTCCAACCATCTTTTTAATCTATTGAGGCACTCGTTTGCATTTGTCAACGTGTTAGCACTAGTCGTTAATTCGACATTGAAAATATCATCGAAGAGGATATTCCAGAGCGTAGGGTCGAGAATGGATCCCTGCGGCACCCCCGCCTCCATCTTAATCCCTCTCTCCATTCCCAGCTGTAGCTACCTGTTGTCGAGATATCCCCAGATTACATTTATCAGGTAATCAGAGATGCCCCTCCACTGAAGCCTTTCTATTATGAGGTTCCAGTTGGATGAATTAAAGGCGTTTCGCACGTCCAGGGTTACCACTTCTCTTGACACTCATTAACTATGTTCTTAACTACTTCGATTGCCTGAATTCTTGACTTGTTCCTCCTGAATTCAAATTGCTCTTCCGCTAGACCTCCGCTCTTCTCAATCTCCTCAACTAGGCGTGTCCTGATAATGGCTTCATATAGCTTGCTCATGGTGCTCAGTAAGCACAAAGGTCTATACGAGGGCGAATTATCCGGGTTCTTCCCCTTTTTTGGTAGTAGTACCCCTTTTGCGACTTTCCACTCCCTTGGAAACGCCTGTACCACTGCATTCACTTGCCTGTTTGTTATTATTATTATTATTATTATTAAACTTTTTATTAACTAAACTACACCGCAAGAGTTGCAGTGATAGCCAAATAAGTAATACAGCTTACGGAGTCACTGCAACTAAGCACCCACCACACATTAAAAAAAATTATTATTATTATTATTATTACTATCACACCCTGCATCCAATACAGATACAACACACTTAGCCTTGTGTCATCAGCATATTGCATTAACAAACACGAATGCAAAGATATATGCTGATACAATATTGTACAATGTGGGGCCAAGAATTGAACCTTGCGGAGCGCCACAACTAATGTTAACCGTTGCTGAATAATAAGATTTCATTGCACTCGTTTGCAGGGCAATTCCAACAATGTAGCATGATCTCCTATTACAAGTCTATGGATGTTGACTATTTCAATTGTTCTTGGATCTTTTGCTTGCTCCCCCCTCCCCTTCCCTCTCCCCCCCCCCCCCACACACAAAATAATTTTTTTCTTTACTATTGCTAGTTTTTCTGCTTCTATGGCTGTCTTTCCTAGATAAAGATACTTTTCCGTGAAAGCAATTTCGTCTTCAGGCTTTCACGACCGCTGCTGGTGGCTGCTCGGGTTCTCGATAGAGAACCCGAGAACCGAAGAACAGCCAATTTAGTCTTGTTTTTCAATTCAAAATTTCCATAATTCTGTATAGATCTGTATAGAAATTTCTGTTTAAACATAGTTGCGTATTTAACACATTTAGACGCAGTGGTTAGGCGGCTGACTATCGTTGTGATAGGAGCCACGTTTAGATTCTCTGGAGGGACGGTGACATTTTTTCAGAGGGTTGAAATCCGGATCGACTTGGGAGCAAATTGCTTAATGACGAGGCGTTATAAAAGGCTGTAACAAAGCCATTTCAACACAATTTACACACACAAAACTACACCACGAGAGTTGCAGTGATAGTCAGACAAGTAGTACAGCTTAAGGAGCCATCGCAACTAAGCACCCACCACACATTTAAAAAAAAGTCGAAGTCCATTTCTTCGTATAATCGCCCAGTTTCACAATATGATTTAAATTGTTCAAAACTGGAGGCTCATGCTTCTTAATCAAAGGAAGGATACTTTTCGAGTTATCAAGGTTGATCTTCAGTAATTAGCTGGTATTCCATGCTTGCGTTTAGAGCAGATCTAAAGAAAACAGTTAAGAATGGCGAGTACATCGTCGATTCTTCGAAATCTAGAGTGATTGATTGTCTTTATGCACTTTTCGTATTCAACAGCAATGGGCTAACAAATTCAAACATATGATAATCCCATCATGTAACCACTCAAGCAGTTACTTCTGTATTTCTTTCTTCTCTTTCTGAACCAATCATCACGGTCGTTAATAGTGGGGAGGGAGAGAGGGGGTTCCTTGTGGCTTCCTTTGATTCATCATTTTATTGATTTTCTCCTTGGAGGTCTAACTTTCGGATACCCATTCAGGGCCACACTACTCAGCAGCTCTTCACAGTTAGAATCGCTGTCAGAGAGTTTTTCAATGTCATTATCTGCATCGACTCCAATCTATTTAACTGTATTGTCTCATGTATCAACTACCTTACTTATTCGTACTCTAAGTTTATCCTCATCTATTTTATTGGATTTAAAATATCCTTTCCACACTTCTATAAGTTTGAGGAACTCTTGAAACTATTAATACTTTACTTCAATAAGGAAACACTCAACCACCAGCACACATATCAATCTCAAGCGATCTCTTCTTTCTCAGAACGAGCTCATCTTTACACATATAACCCGTCCATAATAGAAATCATTTTAACCCTATTGATTACAGGGAGCTAAAACCTGAAATACCCCCCATTATCAATAACAGATACGTGTCATCATTTATCAAGTACGTCTATGTAATAGCTCGATGTGTGTATCTGTTTTTCCCCACCAGTTTTCGAGGACTATCCCTATCTTTTTCCTTTTTTCTTCGCAGTCCCATTCGTCCGTTTATATATATATATATATTTTTTCACCCCTTATACAACACTACCGCAAATTCTATATTACATTTACGAAGCGGATTTATACGGTTTGCGCCTTTCCTCTCGTTCCATTGTTTCAACTGAGCGAGATAGAGTGGTTGGGCTATTATCACATTGTTAAGCGAAAATTATACGCATTCATCATTCGTCTTTCTGTGTCTACCGCTTTGCTCTTCATAAATTACCGACGAAGAATCCTTATATTGTTTCTTGTCGCCGCGTATGGCAGTTTTGAGGGTGTTTAGATACGTCTGTGAATGTGTGAAGATGTAATTACGCCAATCATCCTGCTTTAAGTATCATAATGGAGCTATATATGAGCTTGTTTAATCCTTTAGTATGTTTTGTGCCTCTTCGATGTAGAAACTTGATTCTTTTAACTCAACGACAAATGACTAATTCCAACCCAGTACCATCTAGCGGGCAAAGTGGAAAGTAGCACATCGCAGGGCATTACACAACGCAAGTCGGTACAGCAGATGGGGTCCTATTCTCTGGGCACGATCCCCTAAGGCATCACCTCAAAAAGATGGACAACATAGAATTTAAAAAAGGTACCACCACCTTGAACAGGCAATTAGAACAGCTGACTTCAGAACTATAGCCCCTAAAAAGGTCCTAAACTTCTTCAGAAGTTTAGAGATCAATTGGAACTAAAAGATTAAGAGTATTTCCAACCTAGTCAACCTATCAAAAATGTAGTTCTAAAGGTTGAAAAACAAGTTCGTGTGCTAGTCCACCGTGCCGAAAAAAACGACAACTGTCCTGAACAGCTGCGTTTCCGTCATGTGTGCTTGTGCAGGAGCGTGAGAGTTAGTGACTGTTCCGAACTGTATTTTTTTTTAATTCGAAATTTTTTCACCTATCAAGCTTTAATAGGGTAAGATATCGAAAAATTTGTAGAAACAGTTTCTCTAGAGCATGAAATTATCTACAAAAAAGTCCAAAAGACAACACCATTCTAACTGTATAGTTCGAGTTCTACCAATTAGAATCATGTTACATGTTGGCCCTATTTCCTGGCTCCAATACTGAATAATTGAGAGGCTTCTTGTCCTTCACAGTACAGTTGGCAACTTGGAAGAGACCTCGCGTTTATTGTTTTTTTACTGATAAGTCGCTTTTTTGTACAGCAGTTCTTTTAAAATGGTGCAATCTTCATAAAAGCAGACACGAAATGGTCCGGGAGGAAATGGGAAACGTCATTAATAAAGATGTTAATCATCCATCAACCAAAACAGTTTCTGTAGAGCATGAAATTTTTTACAAAAAGTCCAAAACTATTCTAACTGTATAGTTCGAGTTCTACCAATTAGAATCATGTTACATGTTGGCCCTATTTTCTGGCTCCAATACTGAATAATTGAGAGGCTTCTTGTCCTTTCCTGTACGGTTGGCAACTTGGAAGAGACCTCGCGTTTATTGTTTTTTTACTGATAAGTCGCTTTTTTGTGCAGCAGTTCTTTTAAAATGGTGCAATCTTGATAAAAGCAGACATGAAATGGTTCGGGAGGAAATGGGAAACGTCATTAATAAAGATGTTAATCATCAAAGGGCCTAATTTGGGGCCTTGAGGCACACTCAAGACATTTTCTAACACATGAGACATTTCGATAAATAAGAGATATTAGACAAACTAGCACCGAATTTTATAAAAATGCCACGTGGAAATGATGCAGACAATTACATAAATATAATAAACAACAATATTCGGAAATTCAACAATTTAAAATGGATTTTGTTGTGGTAAGTGGACCTGCAACGACTTCTTAAGCTGTATTAACTTGTAAAGACTACTAACTGTATTTCCATGTCTTTGCCACAACATTACCTCGCAGCAAATGTGCGTGTTGGGCTGTCAATTATGTCCCAACAGGGAATGGTGACTCAAACAAGTCTAGAGAAATGTTACCACAAACGTCACCGACCAGATTCGAACCCAGGGGTCACAAATTCTGTCCTACCCATGACTGGCTCTTATCTCTACGATTATTAATCTGTGAAGATAAAATGGTGAGTTTGGATATGCTGGTGAAGTACTTTTCCAAAATTCCTGAAATTGAATTGAATTGAATTTCTGAAACTTGAGCTTGATATCGACGTTGACCAAATGGTATCATTATTTCGAACGGGGTGGTGCAAAAACTGCCTAGCCAACGAAAGAAGAACGACCTCCAAATCAGGTTAATCCGAGATTTGTTAAAAGCCATCACCGACTGTTTGGTGAAGGATCTTAAAACATCAGTGGCCCTACTTTCTACTTTAACTCAACGAGTCAAAAGGATGCCTAGAATGCATTATCAAAATGCATCTTCAGTTCAGAAAGGTCTTTGCAAAGTGGGTGCCCAAGTTGCTGTTTTAGACGAGGATGGTGCCGAATGGGATGATTTATTGAATCAATCGATGAGACTTGGGTCTATTACGAACCACCACAGATTAGAAATTCAGCTTCCGAATGGTAGCTTCCTAATCAGCCACCGCTAGAAGTCGAGCGTACCAAAATGACGTTTAAAAAGATCATGGCTGCTGTCTTGTAGAATAAAGATGAGATCGTGCTTATTGATTATCTCATATCGGGTAGTTCTATCGACAAAATATGGTTGATGTGGTCAACGTCAAGATTCCAGCTAGGAAGCCTCGCAAAGTCAAATTTCTTCAAGACACAAAAGACTCTTCAATCAACTAATATTTTATTGAGTTTAACAAAATATTTTCTTTTGGACACACCACTGCAACTGTTTTTTTAATATCTGAGCTTTCAAATTGTGAATCATAGCCTGAGACCTAGCACGGTCCGCTTTCTGTTTCGATGTAAGCAGCTTTCCTACAGCTTTTAACCGTTCTTTCATTTCTTTTTTCTTCTTCCTCTTCTTTTCATTTCTTCCTTGCTCTAATCTTCTTTGTTCCAATCCGACTTTCTCTCCTTCTTCTTCTTTTTGGAGTACGTTCCTCCTCCTCCTTTAATTTTTTCAATGCTTCTTGCATCGCAGCAATAGTTTTCTTATTGGAACCTCTCTTGGCATCTTTTGCATCTTTTTTTTCAACTTTTCATTCCTGCTTCTTCATTTTACGTTCCTTTTCACCTTCATCGTCATCGCCTTCCCTATCAATGTCTTTATCTTCAGTTTTCACATCCACTTTCGTTTCGACTACCAATTTCACCTTTTCTTCTTCGGGAACAGTTGATTCTGGTTTCACAATCAGAGATCGATATCTTTATCACTATCATCTTTCTTCTTACCTTTTTTTGCAACGGTTTATTCTTTAGTCGTGTTAGCATTTTAAAATTTATTTTCTGCTAACATCGATTCTGCTTACTTGTTAATTTGTACGATATAAAGTCCGTTTTCTTGTTTTCTTCCTTCCAGTACTTTCTTATCATCTTTCAGTATTGTCACCCTGTCTTTCGTAAAAATTACTTCACCTTTGTTTTGAGTTATTGCATGCACTGTTAATTATGATGATAATTGCCATTATTACTGAACATCCAGCCTATAAAGCAAATGTTTACACTCGAAAAGATCACTCAACTGTAGTGGACGCTACTGAAATAATTAGAAAAATCCTTCACGCCCTTTAAAGTGAAAATTAATTCGAAATTAGTAATATCCTAGTGTATCAATGCGAACGAGAAACGTAAGCAATCTACACAGTACATCCGTTATATAATGCACTTGGTAATTTCCAGTAGGAGACGGGAAATTTAAGTCCAACCACCGTTCATTGTTGTCCTAGTAACGTTATTATCGCGAAATCTCTATTGCTGCATTGCATGAAGCGTTTAGAACATTTTAAATCGCAATTGTATCATTTTAAATTGAGCATTCGTTTAATACAGATCTAGTATCTAGTCTAGATAACAAAATATAATTTATTTAATGTTTTACTTGTAATAACACGGTAGCATTCAAGAAATATACCTATTACGTACGGCAAATATTTGACGATCAACGTTGACTTCGCCCTAAGCTATGACAGCGTTATATCCACAATGTTATAACTACTCTGTTTGCACTGTAGGTAGAGCTATCTTCGTGTTGGTTTTAATTTGATTTTCCCCCGTCTTAATTACGTCGGGTTTCCTCACAATAACATAATATTATTTTATCCGGAAAATTAGAAAATCAAGGTTTATAGAATGGCTACTTTAAGTTAATATTATATCCGAATTGGTGTAGGTAAAGTTTAAAATTGCACGATTTCCTTTTATATTCTGTAATTCCAGTAATATTTCCCAACTCGACGACGTCCATTTAAACACGACGGGCTTGTATATATATATACATGCACAAATGTGTAATTTGAAGAAATGTCAGCTTTCTAGCCGTAACATTTCGCGTAAAATAAATCCCATTTAACCCCTGAAACGACGTATTTTTCTTGTCACGCACAAACGTAAAAATAAATGGCGAAATGACTTTATTTATCAGCAGTTGTATATTGCAAGCGTTTTAGTCTGAGTTAACACGAGGAAGTTAATCATAAATCTTACCCTCTTTTTTTTTTAACGAGGGAACCCAAATCCTATGTATGCCAAATGTTGTTACACTTACGTTTAACAAACGAAAGTCTCTACAGAGTGATCCAACTATAATGTTCCATTTTTTTTTCGTTTTTCAGATGAACCGGCCCATCCAAGTGAAACCTGCGGACAGTGAAAACCGCGGTGGTGAGTCAACTTTGCTTCGGCGTTTTTTAAACCTTAACTCCCCCTTTGATACGATCCGAAATTTGATTATCGCAAATCAATTCTTCTCGTCCATTGATTGGTTCAAATTTTAAACGATACAAAATTGAATTTTGAAAACTGGTAACTTGTCAAGTAAATCGATGTTTTTCACCGTAAAAATAATTTTTCTCCTGTTTAAAAATCAATTTACTTTTCAATTTGCATGATGATTTGGATCTATGTTTGTCACCACTGGATGATTGTACATAGACTATGTATATGTCATTAGTAGAATGTGACACTAATCTTATTTGTGCATTTTCGTTTCTATTTTTGTTTATTTTTAATTTGGGTTCTATTTTATTACTAGCAAGGTTTCAGGTGTTAATCAACTCTAAATAATCTACCGGAAAAATTACTACGAAGATGGAGGTTAGAAGAAATAAATTCTCAACTTAATTTATTAGAAATTATCTTAGCAAAATTAATTATATCAAAAAATCAGAGCAATTTATTTTTAATTTATAAAACGATGCAAAATCTGGTGTTTTTATTCTGAATAAAATCAAATTCCTATCATCTGGAATGGGAAACATGTTCAATTAATTCCGAAAATTCTCATAGGACTAGACGGACATCGTCCTGTCAAAAGTTTTTTTGCCCCCATTTTTTGGGGCTATCAACATTTCCAGCGATTCTTGAGACAATAAACACCTTATACCACGAGATTCATCTTCCTTTAGAAAATGCTGGCCATTCACTTAATTTCTGTCCTTATTGAAGCCTTCCTGTGCCATTTTATGATGATACCCAAATTTTCAAGACTCATTTCTATGAATGAGACGCTTCAAAAAAACGGGAAATATGTTGAATTAATTCGAAAAATCTTATCTTTTTACTCGTAGGATCAAAGGGACATGGTCCTGTCAAAAGTTTTTTTGTCCCCATTTTTTGGGGCTGCCAACATTTCCAGCGATTCTTGAGACAATAAAGACCCTTCACCACAAGGCTCATCTTCCTTTCGAAAATGCTTTAAACCAATTTTTAAACCATTTAATTTCTGTCTTTCTGGAAGTCCTTCTGTGCCATTTTATGATGTTTGATTTTCAAGACTCATTACCATGAATGAGACGTTTCAAAAAGTGGGAAACATGTTCAATTAATTCCGAAAATCTTATCTCTTTACTCATACGACCAGAGAGACATGGTCCTATCAAAAGTTTTTTGTCCCCATTTTTTGGGGCTGTCAACATTTCCACCGATTCTTGAGACAACAAACACCTTTCACCACGAGGATCATCTTCCTTTAGAAAATGCTTTAAATCGATTTTTAATTTGGACAAAAGAAGCAAATCGTCAGATTCAAGTCTGGTTGTTATTACTGGCCACTTACTTAATATCTGCCTTTATGGAAGTTTTCCTGTGCCATTTTATGATGTTTAGTTTCCAGATCATACCCAAATTTTCAAGACTCATTTCTATGAATGAGACACCTGAAAAAAAAAACGGGAAATATGTTCAATTAATTCGAAAAATCTTATCTTTTTACTCGTAGGATCAAAGGGACATGGTCCTGTCAAAAGTTCTTTTTGTCCCCATTTTTTGGGGCTGCCAACATTTCCAGCGATTCTTGAGACAATAAAGACCCTCCACCACAAGGCTCATCTTCCTTTCGAAAATGCTTTAAATCAATTTTCAATTTGGATAAAAGAAACAAATCATAAGATTCAAGTCTGGCTACCCATTTAATTTCTGTCTTTCTGGAAGTCCTTCTGTGCCATTTTATGATGTTTGATTTTCGAGACTCATTACCATGAATGAGACGTTTCAAAAAGCGGGAAACATGTTCAATTAATTCCAAAAATCTTATCTCTTTACTCATAGGACCAGAGGGACATGGTCCTGTCAAAAGTTTTTTTGCCCCCATTTTTTGGGGCTGTCAACATTTCCAGCGATTCTTACAACAATAAAGACCTTTCACCACGAGATTCATCTTCCTTTAGAAAATGCTTTAAACCACGTGTCTTGATCAACTTTGCCCATTTTTTTTAAGATGGCATCTCGGAGGGCAGTGGTCAGTCAGAAAGCTCGTAAGAGTCTTTAACTCTGATTAGCTGAGATTAAGTAGTTTTTTATTACTGTTTGGCAAGGAGATAATAATTTTATTCGCTTGTGCTTGTTCCCCCCCCCCTTCCCGTTTCACCAAAGCTTCATTCTTCGTAGCGTCCTGAATGGTCGCTCGTACTATCATTGGACACTCATGGAGTCAGTTGGCTTGTTTAGGGCTTGTATCTCCTCACGGAGGTCCCCTAGAATCGTTAGATATCCGATTAAGTCATCAGAGTGATATGCTCAGCCGGTACGCCCTGAGAACTGGCGTTCTCTTGATTGCTACATGTAGGGGTGCTAGTCTCAGCAGCATCTCCATTGAGGTGGTTGAATAGGTGCACATCGCTCCTGCCATCTTATCAGCTATTACTTTTTTTTTCTTATTCTTTCACATTATCTACCACACCATTATTAAGTCCGTTCTCGCTTCTCTACTGCTTTTATTAGGTTCTTCTTCGATCATTTGGAAAATGTCTGAAATCGCAGAAAAATCTGAACCATTCACAAAGCAAACTAACTAGTTTCACTTGTTAATTTCGACATCTTGTAGGTAGTAGTCGTGCGGGGGCGAGGGGGTGTCAACGCTTTTGCAAATTAAAAAAATTCTGCCTCAACCTTGCGAACCTCATCCAAAGATAACCATTGACATTGCTTCAGTGCTAGTCTACTGTCCTCATTGGGACATAGGCTCTAATCCAAACCTTTTTTTCTATTGGTTCTCTGTCTCTCATTCTTCCACTTTATACCTGTCACACCATTACCTAGTCTGCTCTCACCTCATTGATGCTGTTCTTACTGCACTGTTCGGTTCATTAGTCGATCTGTGGAAGCAGTTCCTGTAATTATGTTGATAGGACATGGTCTCTCAACTCTCTCTATCTCATGAACGCACAGGGTACTAGATTCTCGCGACATTTTCAGCGGTTCTTGAGGAAAACGAAGGCTTTCCGCTACGAGTTTCATTCTTCACTCAAGAAGTGTTTTCAACCACGCACAAAGTGGGCATTTCCTATTACTAAGCACAGAAAAAAAAACATTCACAAAGCACCCTAATCAGTCACAACTTTTAACTTAGACGCCCGATAGGTGGTAGTTGTGCGGCGAGGAGGAGGAGGGTGTCAAAGCTTTTTTGCAGGTTAAAACTAAATGCTGTTCCAGCCTTACAAACCTCATTCAAAGATAAGCTTTGGTGCTCATCATCTTTGTATTTGTCGCTATTATTGTCCTGACTAGAGCATAGGCTCTAGCACAGACTTTTCTGTTATTGATTCTCTACCTCTCATTCTTCGAAATTACCTACCACACCATTACCTAGTTTACTCTCACCTTCTTGCTGCTGTTATTGTCGTTAACAGAAGACTAAAAACGACATATTAGAAGGAAATTAAGTTAATATCTTAGGAGTCAATTTTTTTTTAAGGTTATAAAAACTGTCAATTTTGATATTGACATTTAAAACTTAAAATTTCGAGTTTTCCCAATTTTTCTTGAAACCGACATTCATATGACTACATATACAGTCCTATAGTCTAGAAAAGAAGTCCAAAATCACACAAAAGTTGAGACTCGTACTGTTGCTATCAAAACCACGAATGCCATCTCAGGTGGCACTGCAGCCTGATCCTGCTTCCAATGATATCTGATCATGGAAAGCCACAATACAGAAATTTTTAATTGTTTATATATAGGACATGACAAGTTCTCTTATTCCCGTACCATATGGTATTACAGACAAGAATTTGTTTGATATCTTGGGAGTTTAGCCCTCTACTTGATGGATGTAGGACGTTTATCTGCCTTTTGGTGTAAGCTGTGCCTTCTAGAATTTCATAGCGCCTAAAGTATTGCTCAAACTTGTGAATTAGAAGATGACAAGCCTAACCAAAGCAGCTGCGGTTTCTTGCACTTCTTCTATAGTTTCCTAAACATGAGCTCCAAATTAAATCTTTCATCTTTGATAGCTGCCTATTCTACGCTTGCTACAGCGTCCACACTTTACATGAAGGTGGTTTATCCTGAGAAGTCCATTGTAGAGCATCTTTCAGAAAATCTAACCCAACTCACAGTTCTACTTTTCACGTTTTATTACGTTACCGTCAAATAAGCTTAATAAAAAGCTAGAAAACGACTCTTCACTGAAGATGCTTCATCACAACTCGTATATCCGCTAATTACTAAAACCATCCATAAGTCGACGATGTTAATTAAAATCATCAAACGTCATTTCTATGCATCTCAAATTATGTAGTATGCGACATAAATCTGCAGCCTCGCTATGACTTTTTTTCATTAATTAAAACTTGGTCTCCCATCGATAACTAAATTAGTCTATTATAGTCCTCTTATATTCGAAAGATTCAACAGTTGCGTTCTATGCAGATGATTAACGAGGAGATAGTACGCCCTCTTGCGGCAAGTCGTGTAAAATGAGCTTGACTACAACTTACCATAGAATGAGAGGTTAAGTTAAGGTCGTAATCGCGATACCTACCGCCGAAGTTTCCACCATTAAAAATGATTCTTTTTATCAGTTCCTCGTTCCTTTATGTATCTATACCCTTCCCTGTACTATTACACAAGGTATATAAGTGTAATATATCTTTAAGTTGAAACTTTCCAGAAGTAGTTCTGTGATAAATACCTTCCGTTATAGCAGTTCGTTCCTTTTTTGTTCATCTCTCTCTCTTCCTTTATCCTTTTACTTCCGAATTCTACTCGTTTATAACTACTATTATCTCTCGTGCCTTGCACGCTTCGCTAAGTATGACCTATCATTGTTAAATTCTGGTAAAGTTTCACGATGTTGTCGTCTCCCGTCTTTAGTACGTCAAAGATACGCCGCGAATAAAACCCGTCATATACTGGCATTGTGAGAACGCACGTTACTATGCATATTTAACGTGGAAATAATTTATTCAGAATATTTTGAAGGCGGCGCTGTTCTTGTGTTTGGAATTGTACACGGAATGGGTTTGCATTTTTAACGAGGTTTTGTTCGTTGTCTCGTCGATATGAGCCACTCTCTTATTCTATTTATCGACGAATCATATCCGATCATGTACGCTGGGGTATGTTCATTCGATATTCTCGAATTATTATAGGTTAGATAGTTTCACCCTTATCCACAGCTAGCGCTTTCGCGGACTTTATACGAATCTTTTACTAAAACCAGCCGTTTAGCACACGATTCTTTTTTTTTCTTTAAAAAAAAGGGCTTCATCTCCGCTAACATGCTCTTTAACCATCATCCCACCCTCTCTCCCCCTATCTTATTCTTCCCGTCAAATTCGACTAAAACGCCTCAATTTTAACTTCCCCTATTCAGGAATTCATGGATGAACTTCATTCCTCCTCGGAGAGACTAAATCGCGGCATTTAGTTAAACTTCACTCCGTAGTATATACTACGTCGGAGCACGCTGCCTCTGCCGCTAGGTGACTGATGTTTTTCTTTGTCTCAGCGACTGTCGCCGTCTGCGAAACCGTTAGAGGAAGGTTTTATACGGAGTAGTAGTTCCCTTTTCCCGAGCTCTACACCGAGATTGATAGCCGATGCCTTCTGACAGCACTATAAAAGCTTCGAGCCGCTATTCGTCGTTTCCCTGCTGTTTCACTTTTCTCATCGCTTATCTTAGGCTTTCCGGTTGCGTAGACTTCCAGGAGAACGGCTTAGTGTACTGTAGTGGAGATTCCACGTCGATTTCGACTTTAAAATTTAACTTCCTACGCTAGCGTCGGGATCTTTCTAGATGGGCGGTGAGACCTCAGTTAGATAGTCTCTCGGCCTACTCTTCTCGTCGAATCGTATAATCTTCTGCCTGGAAAGTTATTTTATTTAATGCTCCCTCCTTTTAAAATAGGATACGGATTTTAGTTTATTTCGAGTGTGTTTGTGAAGTTATTTATTCGATTAAATTTTAAACAAAAATTAGATAATCGACCTTGAATCAAAAATACCAGATCACGCATCATATTTAGCTTCTTAAATATAGTACCCTTATACCTTATAAAACACAAACGCTGGTGGTTCTTGATGAATTATAATATATGCTCCTTGTTTTCTTTTTTTTTCTTTCTTTCTTATATCTTTAATATCTAGGATACAGGCATCTGTGTGTAAAAAAAGGGCTTCGTATCGCGAGATGAAGCCTCGGGCCCTCTCTACAAACCTACGCCGCCTCCTAGTTCTGTTCTCATTACAGAGAGCACAAGATGGCGGCGGTGGTAATGGTCCGTCCGATGACGTTGATGATGATGATGTTGATGCAGATGATGATGATGATGATATACGATTGTGGAATCGTGGACCACAGCTTCCTTACCGACGAACGCTGTTCGAAGTAAAGGGAGGGGGCAAGGTAACACGAGGAGGGCGATAGACAGATATAACGACCAGAACTACAAAGTCCAATCCGCCAAATACCCCCACAAATCAATCTTCTCATCACCACAAACAAACTGACAAACAGAGCCCCCCATCTTCGCCTTGGACCCGGTCAAGTAAGACCACGTCCCGTCCTTGTTGTGGCCATGTGACAGTGTCGTGCGTATTAGAAAGACTGTTGTGTAGTGCGTTGTTCCTGTGCCAGCCATGGTCAGCTCGTTTTTTCGATGTATGTTTTATTGCCGTTGTGTAACCTTATATATATATATACATATTATATATATTCGATGTATATAGTGCGTTTTTTTTACGTGTTTATTATTATCATTTATTGTGTTTTTCGTGTCTGCCTCTATTATATTATTGTATTATTTGCTGTATTTTCAAGTCTATTTATCGATTAATTAATTTGATAAGTTGTTTTAATGAAGGACAGGCAGGACATTAAACGATGTTTTTCCAAAGCAGAAGGTATTCATAAATTTAGCTTAAGCCCTATAACTGTCAATGACTTCACTGATATCTCTCTCAATATCACCGACCCATGTCTCGTTTTCTTCTAAAGCTTTCACTTCTGATTCCACTGCTTCTTCCCATTTCTTGATCTCCGTACTGGTTAATATTAATTTCACATTATTCCTAGATAACTGTTTTATGTTTGAATTTTACTCGATTTGTTGATATTAAATTATGTCTTCCCAAAAACAGAATTGTTCATTATTTTATCTAAGGTAGTACAATGTTTTTCCAAAACAGGTATTCTTCATTAATTTTGCTAAAATAATAATAATCTTTAAAGACTTGAATACTTTAATATAAGTGCTTATATTTCTTGACTGACTTTCATTAAAGCATCCACCAGATTACACAAATCGTAAAATAGACTGAATGCATTCCGTTGTTATATAGTTATGTGCAGTTATCTCAATTAGAGAGCAACCCTCTACGGGGTAATATAGACTTATTACATCGTCTAAAAATGAACACGATGATCTTTTTACGAGATTCCTGCACCAAACATTCACACAAGATACACCCCCTCCGAGAGAGACCAAAAACAAAACAAAAAAAAAATACCGTCTGCATAATAGGTGCAGATGGGTAAGTACCCTCTTTAGATATCGTTATTATTCTATGGTCAATGTACAGCAGCCAGAATATTACGTTATACAACGCAACTATACCAAAAGCACTGTCATAACTATGTCTATATTATATACTCTGTTATTCTATCTTTGTTTATCTTCTACTCTTGTGTCTCTGTTGTCTCTTATAACACACCAATTTACTCTAGTTGAGTTGAGTATCCTTTAGACCGTTCAGTCAACCCTAAACATCGTAACTGATGTGCTTTATTAAAGAGGAATTTATATTTTAATTCTGGTTTATTTTATTGTGATATTAATCCAGATTAATTATTAAACAAGTTCGATATGGAGGGTTTGAACTGGTCTACTATATTCCTTTCTTAATCACCTCTCGGCTCCGATTCCCTGTAGAATGATCTAATTATATGAAAGCTCTGCCTTCCAGATAAGTCCTCATCGCTTTCTATTTCACTACCTAGCATATTAGTCTCTCTTCTTAAACATCCTCTTTTTTCTCCTGGCCCATTCCGTTTTCCAAAGCAACAAACAAGACTCTCCTCCACAGTAAAGTAAAGCTCGTATATTACCTTTTAGCCGAAGATTATATAAGTGGATATTGCACCAGCGTTTTAGAGATCTGTTTCTATGTTGTTTATTATATATATATAGATTTATATTTAACAGTGGATTATATATATATATAGAATTGCCTTTTTTAATTCCTGCCCTTAATATAATTTTTGTTTTGATGCGAAATTTATTCTGACTAATCTCCTTTTATTTTTCTTTCTCTCTTTACAAATCGCAGACAGAAAGCTGTTCGTGGGCATGCTCAGCAAGCAACAAACTGAAGAAGATGTCAGGCAATTGTTCGCCCCCTTTGGCACAATAGAGGAGTGTACTATTCTTCGTGGACCAGACGGAGCTAGCAAAGGTAATATGATTTATTGATTATCGATGAAAATGATCAACAAATCGTACAATGTCAGGAGTCGTTTTTGTTGATCGTTTCATGCATTTGTTATATATTACTCACCTAGCTAGAATTTTGTGTAAAAACAACGTGAAAATATGCATGTGTTTCTCTGATAAACGCGGGCAATAATATCGATTACCTAACTTGGCGACCAACTCGAAAGAAAAATTATCGTCCTAGTATACGACGCACCCTCGCGGAAAGCTTTTAAATAACACTCACATACATACACACACATTACACACGAAACATCAACATCTAGACATGCATTTTGCTCGCGATTCCCATGGTAATAAACGACTCGAAATGTGTCTAAACAAAGTAGTCGCACACATCACTGGATACTAAAGTTTCTTCTTTAACCAAACAAGAAGTTCCATCCACCGCCGATGGATGTCTCCTGGGACGTACCAACTGTCTAAATTTAAAAGTTCACCGAACAGGGCTGAGTGTACTATTACAGTTCGAGTAAAAATATAAGAACAGATAGAGATTGCTACTGTCCCGTGCGTGTATTCCACGTTTCCCTCGGGAAACTACGAGCCCATTCGACTATAAAATTGAAGAGACCGAGAAGTCTGTATATGTATGTACTAGACTACACGGTGAACTTAATAAACGAATGACTGTCGTGAAAGGGTGGTCGAAATAGGATATCTTGGATTGGTTTTACCAAATATTGCAGTAATCTTTAATTTAAAAAATAATAATAAAACAAGAGTAAAGCTTTTACTTCATTAAAGGAAGACGACTCAATTTCGTTTTATTTCTTTCTCCTCTCTCCTTCATTAACTAACTTTTTTAATATAAAATTTTTAATTCATCGCCCAACTTCTCTCAAAGACAGCATAATTCCTATCCTGTCGATGTTCAGAGAGTATCCGCGCGGGAAAGAAAATGGGGGGAAAAAAAGCAACCTCACACAGTTGATGAGGCAGTCGAAGAAGGTCAACTTATAATCCTCTTAATCGCGTAAAACGCTACCACCACCCCGGCGCGGCGTCTCTACCGTTTTAAACCGGCAAAACGAATCCTAGTAGAGACGAAAGCTTGATTCGAAACTATTATAAACTATATCGCTGTATGTAGTAAAAGTAAAGCTAAGTTACGCGGGCGAAATTTCTAATTAAACTTTTATTAAACTTTTACACAGTTACACTTTATGACATTGCGATATCAGGAAGGCGAAGCACCCAAGTTGCTCTCCCAAGAGCTTATAGTTATAGGTTGAAGAACTACTAGTCCCCTGTCAGTAGATGAGGTTAGTTATCTCAATAAATCTACCGTAGATCACCTCCGAGTTTTAGCGGTTTTGTTTTATTAACTTTTTCCCCAACTTGTCGATTTATCGAAGAGCTTTATTCTTGCGCATATTTGTCAGGAAATAACTCTCGAGACGTCCGAAATGAACCGATTAACTACGACAGCTTATGTTCGACGTTGCACTTGAATATAACCCTGAAAGCTGGAAGCGCAAGGGGTTGCATTGTATTAAATTTTCCTCGTTTATTGTTGCATTCCGTGAATCCCTTAGATCTAGATGCTCGAAATCAAGGAGGCGACCGGAGAACGAGATACTTTGAGATGTATAGAGTCGAGATTCTCGTACATACATGGATAATAGCCTGCAACGAACTAGGAACGGGACCGTCGAAAAGGATCTCGATCTCTTCTCCCTTACTGAAGTTCAAAAGCTGCGACATCTCAAATGGTTTTAGCTATATTCGAGTTGATATTTCCCTCTTATACGAAATAAATCAATTTATTCCAGAAGCTCACCGACATTTTTAATAAAGAGAAAAAATAATTGGCCCCAAAATTTGGGGGCCAACATTTTTTACTCGCATATTCGCCCTAAAATTACCTCTTTCGAAACAAAAATTTTTCATTTTAACATGTTGATATAACACGCGAATATCTGAAATAACAACAACACAATATATCATACGAAAATATTACAGGCATCCCCGCCCCCCACCCTCCTTCGCGTGTCTAAATTTTAACATAGCACCCTCCGTTATACGAACACTGAACAGCAAACTCGGCGTAACTCACTGTTCTTGTAATATATAAACTTCTAATTAACTAACAGCAATGTTCCATCTCTGATCATCTAGGAGATCACCAACCTTCGCTTAGCTTCGGGGGTTCGTGCCGCTGCGTATTTTCTACTTACCATGTTTCGCGGTAACGCATTAAATCCCCGACTTTAATTTTTTTTCATCCTTATACCTCGTTGAAGGTTACATGTTGCCTTTTTGAGGTTTCGAACAATAACATTATTAAAAGCGAAAAAAAATTATTAAAAATCTACTCGCTGAAAACAAAAGGCTGCATCCCTATCGGCTAAGCAGGGAGATAGAGGTATGCAAGGTCGAAACACCCTCCGTACTGGGGATAATTAGCATTTTGAGAACAGAGTGCGTGCCGCAGGGTAGTAACGTAACGTCTAGCGTATTCTGTTGAGGATTGTACGATATCCCTTTTACTCTATGCGCTCTTGATAACCCGAGGCGATTGAATTAGCGCAAGTATATATCACATATGATAAAACGTGAATTTGACGTCGTCGGTTAATTTTTTTTTAACCTGAACCTACCTAACATTTTCACCGCTCATTTTACACCCAACCTCCACCCTCATCAGCGTACCCGCAAAAAATAAACATTCCATTTAATGTCACTTCACTAATACCGGCGACGTCATTTTATTTTAACCGAAATTCCCGTATAACGATTACCTCCAACCCTCCCCCGTCCCAGAAACGATCGCATCCGGCCAAATTGAATTTTTATTTAAGCGGAATGAAATGCGGACGGCGAACTCGATGTCCGAGCGTGCCGATAAAGTAGTGCTCCATGCCCGGATTAACGAAAAATGAGTTAAAAACCCATTAAACAGATTTGATCGTTAAATAATAACTATGAAATTCCCCCCTCCCCACCCATTTTTCCCCTTTAATCCCACTTTCGTCCCAGTGGTCACCCTCTCCTTCCCCCGCTCCACAACTACACGTCCTTTTTTCCCGATTTTAGGCCGACGGTTGACACACACATACACACACTCATACACACAAAATGAAAAATACAAACGTACGCCTGTATTATAGAGGCAAATTCTCCGCCAGAATAGGTGGCTGTTCGAGCTAAATGTGGGTGTGGGGGGAGAGGGAGGTGAAGGGATGAAATCCCAAGGACCCAGGGATTTTATATTTAATTAAAATTTTGTTTATGGAATTAGTGTACGCTGGATTTAAAAATTAATATCACCGGATACCAGGGTGTTTTCAATGGGGAAGGATATGAAGTGGGAGGGGAGAGGGGGTTGGTACAGCTTACGGGAGAATCGATTCCTTTTTTATTCGAATTTATAGATAAATATTAATGAAACTGAAATTAATTAGTTAGATGTTATTTCTATGCGATGTTGTTTAACTGTTTGTCTAATATGTTTGTTGTTATTTAGCTTTATTTAATGTTTAGAATTGATGTTGTTCAAAGTTTCTCTTATAAAAACGAACACTATTTTTATTAGTCTTTGTTAGTACTAGTCTTTAGATTATTATTCTATATATATATGTACAGGGTGTGTCACGAGGAGTTTCGATTAAAATAATATAAAGATGCGATTTAAAATTTAAAATTTTTGACATTTAGTTCTCTATATTATTTTAAACAAAACTCATCATGACATACCTTGTATATTCATATATATATATAAATATATACATAGTTGTTTCTCACTTTCGTTGTTGTGTAAATTAATGCTGCTGCACATTTAAATATTATGTAGGATAGGGTGGGAATAAACAATTGCGATGAAAAACTTTACGTAAACGGAGAGTTTTGTTTTCAAAATTTGTGTAAAAATTATGGGATCGACCCAAAATATTATCCAAATTTTTAATCAGATCAGAAAGACCGAAATTGCTTCCTGGATATTCCATGGGGTTGGCTTTCACCCCGACAGCGTCTGTTTGTAAAGCTCCATGGCTGCACCACCCTCTTCCTGGTACTAAAACGATGAGTGTGGTATGAGTAGGAATTTCCCAATAAGCATTGACTTTATTGGGCTACCACATCCTGGTCGTTTTAAAAAATCAAATTCCGGAAATAAATTCTTCAAGGAAACGTTAAGGCTTCTTTAGAATCAAGAAAATGTTTCATTTGAGAAAGCTAGGGTCGAAGATACTTCTGGGTCTTCTAATTTTATTATTTCCCTTTAAGATACTGCTAAAACAACATTTTTTTTTAATCAGAGACATTTATAACAACGAAATAGTTTGTTTACAATCACAAACTGCAGGCTAAAAAGCAACTTCAAAAGGGGCACTGGACCAATGGCATATGAGCAAGGCCTCAAAACTTCAAAAAAATTGTCATGATAACGTAAGGGATGTTAAGGGAGTTTGCTAGTAATCAATAGTTATTTCATTGCCATCAAAAGACTCCTCTGTTGTGGAAATTCTAATACACATCGTCAATTCCATTCAGCATTTTGGTTATTTCCCTAAGGTATGGAAACAAGCCACAGTAGTCGCCATCCCAAGAAAGAGATCAGGACTCAAAGTTCCTGCAGAATCACCGCCCCATATCTCTCTGCTGTCAAATCTTTCAAAAATTGCTAAATCAATCATTCTCAGCCATCTTCAAGATAAGCTCCTCCTGTGCCATATAATTCAGGATGAGCGAGAAGGGCTCCCCGCCCAAAGGTAGAAACAGCAGGCTTAGACTCGGACAGGCATTCACTTCGAGTCGTTGTTAGAAGGGCTCAATAGGCGCTAACATATCGAGAGCCAGTTTAGCTACAATTAAAACTTTCTAGACGTTGCCCTATCTCACTAGCATTCAACCAACCCCCACCCGGTAAGGGCTGTATCATCTGGGGAAGAAAGGGCTTAAGAGGTTTGCTCAGCCCTAGAAAGCGTACCCATGACCATAGTAGTAGTAGACCACAACAGTTTCTCTGCTTGGACGTTGTTTGCTTATGTAGTTTTTAACAGTAAGTCAACAGATCTCTATTACTCAGGTTCAAGTCTGAGCTATTGCCAGGATACTTCAAAGCTGGAAAGTATTGATTTATTTATTCGAAACAGAAAAGAAAAAACGTTTAGTTTTTTTGGCAGTGTCGCAATTTAAACAAATGTTTCTTCCAATGACAAACAGGGTCAATACTTAAAGGAAACAGAGCATCAATAGAGGATTCAAAAAAACGTTCCTAAGCATTTAAGGTCCTGCTAATAAAGGCCAGCCTTTAACAATCGAAGTAGGGAATACCACTCCAGATTATATGACTTGATAGCCATTTGTTTTGGATGATAACCGCCTTCTACGCACCTTTCTAGGAACGGTTTTTAGTTTCTGACACCATTTCCATCTCATAGCCTAACTCTAGAGACACACGATCCTTAATTTTCAATCTTTTGTGTTCTGTTGTTCCTTGTTTATTGCATTTTCCAATCCCTGGAAGTTTGTGCAAGATTTTAGTGGACTCGTATTCCTTTAAAAATCTAAGTACAGTCATGTGAGTATATCCTATTCGTTTATTCTTCTTTTAGTACAAGATTCACTCTTTTCGGCAATTGAAAGCATCTTAGTGCACACACAAAAAGCAAAGGTCTGAACTGACACACCCCACGTTGAGTGCCACAAAAATAGACCCCAAACAAAATTCAACAGAAGTGTGTTATTAAGCTTCTAAGTTCTATCCGAAAAGGATGACAAACTCTCATTTTTTAAATCTAACCCCACGTTGGGGGCCAAACAATCATTAGCTGAGAAAACGTTAAGCGATTTAGCTCCTATTTCTATTAAGATTTTGAGTTTGGTTTCCATAATTTTTACACATACCGATCAAGCAAACTAGATAATCCGAAAATCAAAAATTATAAGAAAGCTTCACGTGCAAGCTATATAAAACGTAGGCAGTGTTAACTCTAAACTAACCTTATAAAAAATTAAAATTTCGATCTAAATTTGTGCCGGAGCTTTTTTTTGTTCTTATTTCGTTTTAACGCTGACGTCAACCAAACCAAAAAAAAAATCACGTTGAAAAAAAAATTTTTCCCTTCTTTATTTATTTCAACATTGATTTACAACTGTCGTTTTTTTCTGTTCTTTTATAGGTTGTGCTTTCGTGAAATTCAGTTCACACCAGGAGGCACAAGCAGCCATTAATAGCTTGCACGGCAGCCAAACTATGCCGGTAAGTGCACATATATATTTCCAATCTTTTTGAATTTAATCTGGGCCCCCCCGATCCTCCGCCTTTCATTTAAAATTTAAGAAAAAATGGCGATGAAAATAATAATAATGGCATGAGGAAATTGTGTCTAAATTTTCAAGAGCATGTATACGATTATATAAATCGAAGCGAGTACAGGCTAAGCTCGAATATCATTTGTTTTATTTTAATGCTTTCTTTTTTTGTTTTATTTTTAATAATATATTTTTGCATGGTTGTTGTGTTGCACGTAGTTATTATATTTAATGCATGATTTAAATTGACAGAATTACGACTAGAGCTGCCAAATCATATCCAGTTTGATTCACGGACAGCTGTCTTAGTGCATCGCGACAATCATGAGAGAAAATTGCAGCTACTGAGGTTATTATTAATACATAGTGGGGATCAAAAAGCCTTTTCAGTCGGTATACACAAGATTTAAATTTAAAACTTAGCCGAGGGCTTAATTTCATCTGGAAAAAAGCCCACATAGAAAGAACACAATATTTGCAAACACTGCATTTTCTCTCAATTTTCATCGTTGCTTCCACATAGAACAAACACAACAAAGCAAATTTCACCCTTCTAACTAGTTTTCTCATTTTCTCATCAACTTGCAACACACAACATCCAAACACAAACAACTAAACTAAGCTGTATACATATATATATGCTACAAAGAGAGTGAGGCTCTTCTGTATTAAAAGGAAAATGCACGATATCCTATTAAAGTAGAGGGACTTGGATGTTCTGTATAAGATCCACACCCTGCAGCGCATCTTACTCTAAATACCAGCTCTTCCTTCCTAACCTAAAACCTACCCTCTCTCTCTCTATCTCACAGATACTTACTCGTTTCCCTCTATCCACATCTCTCAAAAGGATTGCATCCTAGCGAACTTTGCATCCTTTCCTTTCTATGCCAATCTCCTTAGTGCAGACGACCGATGTGTAATGCGCACAAGTTTTAAGTCTAATTCGGATAAAACGCGTATTATACTTTAAATTAATATCATCATCATCGTCATTATACATCGTTTCTGTTTGGGAGGACGGAGTGAACCAACGTCTGCTCTCGCTCGACCCGCCCGAAGGCATGCATCTGTGCGCTCACCGAGACATTATTTAAGTCCGTGTTAATCACCCAGGCGTCTGCTATAGAAGGCTCTTAATATCTGCTAATTATTTGAAAACACGGATTCCTGCCTTCGGGCTGTCACAGTCCTTTGCGCCCCCTTACGGCTCTTCAAAGTGCTTTTCTTACGTTTTACTTTCATTTTACGGCGGATTTTCCTCCATAGACTGGATGGGAATGGTGTGAGGGGTGGAAAGTCTTGAACAACAGGACCGTATTTTAGATCATTCTAAGTTAATGAAGAGCTTCAATTGGTAAAACAATTGTAAATGTAAAACAAACTGTAGATTTCGCAAAAATAGTCTTGCAATCCATCTCTGTCTTGCATGGACTACTACTATTTCTGGTGTAAGAGTTCAAACCCTTACTTGATATAAACAAATTATTTGCACCTAAATACAAAAGCTGAAATAAAAGGTTTATTTTAAGCTAATGATGACTAAGTCAATAGGTAAGACATTTGCAAACGTGGAACAAAATCTCTGTAGAATTCAAAAAAACTCACAGTCCATCTCTGTGTTGCATTTCTTTTAACGAAAATAAGCCGGGTATCGTAATATACCCTGCAGGTACTTTCGTATTAAGTAGACGTTGCTAATTACACCAACGTCTTTCGTTGAAGCTCCGCTTCGTTCGTTCGAATCCCTTTTCACCATTTCATATTTAACGAATCTTGAACCGTCTTATTTGTGTATACCATAGCGGTAATAGCAAGGTGCTAATTTTCCGCGATTTAATTTTTTCTTAATAATACCCCTTCCGAATGCAGATAGAAGCATTCGGTGAAGACTCCGTGTATTTCTAACCGAACCGTCCGCAAGACTTAACAAACATAACACAGCATGCAATATTAATGAAGATATACCGGACCGCGCTTGAATTTACTCAGAACCAAACCGCCATCGGGCCTGTTATTCTATGTAAATGATTCGCCCGACCTGCAGGTTGCAAATGAGGTAATGCCGAAGGCGCCGTGGATTCCCTAACCCAGGGTGTACGCAGTACTTAGCCCAGTATGCAGATGATGTGTACTCAGTCATTAGAACCACTTGAGCGTTATGTTTGTTCTGGGTTGTCTCGCCATCTCTCTCACTTCAGAAAGAGTGATTTTCGTTGTTCGTCCCCTCTAACGTCGCAAAAATTTAACCCAACCCCTTTAACCACTTGCAAGCCACTTTCTCCATCTCTCTCGACTTTATAATTCCTAAATTTCCCCACTATATCCTATACGATCGGTCGCTTCTAGCTACAAGTTGGTGAAGCGAGGTTAGGTAAATCCCCCTGCGGAGATACTCGAGAGGTTGGCAATAGTAGCTAGCGATAGTCATTTTTATTTCTTCGCTTGCGAATTTAATGGAAGGCTTGAATCAATATTTAAAGGAGGCTCAGTCAGTAGGATATCATGAGGTTCTCCCCGAATGGTGTGTCGAAAGTGGCTCTACTTCTTATTCTTTTCCTAACTTTTCTCTTTTATTTCAGCGATTGCTTCGCGTTAAGAATCGGAATAAATGAATGCAGAACGATGGTAATAAACTAAGTCAATATTAGAGGTGAGTGGGACGAAATGGAAAACGTCTTTTCGCGAAAATCTACCCATCTAGCTATGTATGTACCTATGATGGAGCAAAAGAAGGAAAAAAACTAATTATAACCCGCCTGAATTTTGATTACCTACAAACTGAATTTTAGTCGAATCGATTCGAGAAACGAGACGTAAACAAATGAAGTACGTTTCGTGGATATTTGTAATACATTTCGTAAGATTATTTAATCATTTTTTTTTCTCTCGCTATCTTATCCGAAGCACTTGCTTTCCGCTTACTGGAGAAAACTCCCAATGGCAATTTAAGAAATTCAGGATTACGTTTTTATATCCAGTTTCCAAGGCTTTCGCCAAAACTGACAGCTTGATAAAGTGTGCGCCATATTTTATAATACCGTCGGCTCCGTAGGAACTTTTCGACAATATTATGGGTCTATGAATGGAATGAAACAACCCGAGAAACGAGGAAGTATATCTATATATATATGATGAAGGAAAAAAATTGAGATAAACAAGTTAGTTACCTATCTGAAATGTTAGTGGGGGGGAAAAATATGAAGTCGAATGAAATTTGTACGTCTTGTTTCTTTTTTATCCGTTTTATTCGGTATTAATATTTCATGTTTATTTTGTTTCGTTCGCAGTACAGTTGGCAACCCGAAAGAGGCCTTGCATTTATTGATGTTTACTCTAACAAGTCGCTTGTTTGTGCACCAATTGGGGAGAAGAAATGGGAAACGTCATTAATAAAGATGTTAAATATCAAAGGGCCCAATTTGGAGCCTTGATGTGCTGTCAATAGTTTCAGCCTTGCGTTTTCTAACACGTGAGTCATTTTGATAAATAAGAGTTGTAATGGATGTCGAGAAAGCTCAAACAAACGCCTCCTTTTGCCAAAGGAAAAGAAGTAAAATAATTGTGTATTGACTATCGGCTCAATCAGACGTATTACTAGCGTTACTGAACTGTTATCCTGCTGAAAGGGACCCTCAGGTCGTTTGCCTGCATATATTTCCATTTTAGAAGTGTACCAACTTTGGGCGTCAACTAGAGAATATATTTTTATACCTACCATACTTTGCGGGTTTGCTAGGTATGTATTGTCTAAAACTGCACTTCACCTCCCGCGAAATGCTTCCACCATTTCGCCAATTGTGGTTTAGAATCCTAATTCATAATTAACGGTACAGTTTTGAAGAAAATCTTCGAATACTTCTCGAATTGGGGCTAATTTGTCCATTTTTCTGCGTTCTTCCCGGTCAGTAACATCATCAAATCGAAGTGTTCTTAACAGAAGCTTGTCCACGTCCCATAAATCATCTACATTTACATGAGCTAAACAAAAATGTGTCCCCAAAACAAAAGAAAAAAATATGATTTGCTTACCAATTAAAAATGAACGTACCCGTAGTGAGGAGCGCGCTCACACTGACGACATCTCTTCTTGTTTCACAGACAGGGACTGTCAGAAAATTCTATTTTTAAAACGGACTTCTCTACCCCCTCCTAAAAACAACGTTGAAGGTATACCTAGACGTTCAAGGTTATAAATATCACTATCTCCAAATGGTATCATTATTTGCGGTACAGGTGAGGTGGTACAGAAACCGCCACGCAGACGAAAGGAGGACGACCTCCAAATCCGGTGAATCCGAGATTTAGTAAAAGCCATCATCGACTCTCTGATGAAGGATATTAAAACATCACTGGCCCCACTTTCTGCTGAACTCAGCGAGTCAAAGAGATGCCTCTTTTTATGGAGGAAAGGAAAATCTTGCATAAGACTACCACATCGTTCGACATCGTGGCTTCTGTCAGATTCTTACTGACTAAAAACCTCCCCCTTCACCGGAACTTGCTCTCGCTTTTCTTCGGTGTGGTGCCGTCCCTTCTATCTTTGTTCTTGTTCTTTGGTGTGCATGATCGATCGTATTATTCTGTACGCCAGTCTTGGCAGACCCGTCCGACCCGTCAGCGGTAGGCACCGCAGGCATCAGGCTTATTGTACCACATTTGTATGTTCAAGTCGCCCACTCTAGCACGGTGTTCCCCTCCACTAGTCTGTACAGGTCCCTGACCGAGTGGGTAAGGTATGTCTCTGCGTCTCCTTTCGTTCTCCCAAATAGATTTGCCTTCTACGATCTAGTGCCTCGCAGTCGCGTAGTATGGGATCGGCTGTCTCCGGTTCTATCCCACAGAGTCTACACTTTGTGTCCCCCTCAAGCACTCCGATTATGTGTAGGTGTTCTTTCACCGCAGCATGTCCGGTCATTAGTCCCGTTACAATGCGGAGCTGTTTCCTACTAAGCTGTAGTAGTTCTCTAGCTCTTTTCCTAAATGGTTTCCCTATGAAGGTTTTACCATGTACTATACCGGTTTCTTATCATTGTTGTCTTATTAAAACCTTCTTCCGATTCTGGGGGATATACTTCTCGTGCGTATTCCCACCTATGCACCTTGCAATTGGCTCTTTGCCTATCATGCAGATATTTACGGAAGCAGCCGCGACTCGACAGAGCTTGGGTAAGGTAGTATTCTGTTTAATCGCATGGCCGTTCAACCCATTTTCGGACTTCCGGAATCTGCCTTCTTGTCCACGCTGCATATTGCTTGCCATTTCTCCACTTGTCCTGCCATCTTTCGTAAAGTGCTTCTCTAGCGGCAGTTTTCCCCACTCCATCGTATGTCGCTCTTCTTTCGTCGACTAGAAGTTTAATCGGTTCCTCCTGCGATTATGGTAACTCCTTCTGCCGATATGGTGCTATATGCACTTGCAATTCTGATATTAGTAAGTCTCTACGCCCTTATTAATTTTGAACATAGCCTTTTGTTCCTTACCGCCTTGTACCAAACTGACGCCGCGTATAGCACCATAGAGTTTATGACACTGCCAATTAGTCCTCTTTTGGATGCTGCTGGACCACCGATGTTGGGCAACAGATCAGAGAGTGCAAATGGGCTGCAAATGTACATTTTGTATCCAGCCAGACTCCCTGATATTTGACTTCGTGACGGGTGGGTATTTTGTGACCCTGTACCTCAAATTCAATGCCCCGGTCTTTTCAGAGGCAATCTGCATCTTGTCATCCATGTGGTTACTCAAAAGGATGCCTACAATGAATTATCAAAACGCATCTTCAATTCAGAAATGTCTCGGCAAAGTGGGTGCCCAAGTTGCTGTCTAATGAGCAAAAGGAGAAATGAGTTGATCGATTTTAGACGAATATGGTGCCGAATGGGATAATTTATTGAAGCAATCGATGAGACTTCCGCTAGAAGTCAAGCGTACCAAATTGACATTCAAAAGATCATGCCTACTGTGTTTTGGAATAAAGATGGGATCGCGCGTATTGATTACCTCAAATCAAGACCTTCTTGATGTTGTCAATAGGTACCTATTTGTTTGCACATTTAAATCTGGAAACAAAATATGTACCTACAAAGATTTACTTTATTAAATAAGCATTGCTATATGTATACGCAGTGCTAAATCATCCGTTACATAGAATGATGATAAATTCGTCAAAACAAAAAGCAATCAATTCGGGAAAACAAACGCATTTCGGTTAATGAAATAAAAAAAAACGCAACGGCAGACAGAACGAAGAAAAAAGACACAAGCAACGTAATGTATAGGTGGAACTGGCGTTGCTCTCTTTTTTTTTTTAATCCATTAGTGTATATCATTTATTAGGGAAAAATGGATTGATTCGGTATGATGAATTACATCGTGTTATTAAGAGATGGAGTTACAAACATCGAGCAACATTATGTATACATGAGGTGATGCACACACATATAAAATGTATTTCCGCTTCAAATAGTTTGACAGTTATATTAATTGAAAACAAAGGGAAAAAATGGGATGAATAGTTAGGGTGGTAAAAAAATGAAACGTTTATTACGAGAGCTGTTCCTGTGCAGATAACGTGATCCGATAAGAAACAATTACGTAAAGAAAAAAACAAAAGAGGGAGAAGAATCATATCCAGCTTACTCAGCGATGGCATCCTACGGGCGCACAGCAACAGGGAGTATTTATCTTTGACGAGCAGAATTACCCCGAACTACGGAGCAGAAATAAGGGTAAATCCAAACGTCAATTATATCGAGGATATGTCTTGGGTGTGTGCGCGTATCCAGACAACAACAGATGAATCCATACGATATTATATATAGCTGAAGCCTGAAGCTAAAGATGCTAAAGAAAAATGTAGTCGTGGAGTAACGAACGGATTTTGAGCGCTTGATCCTTTCGCGAGAGAAAGCAATTGGCGCAAGTCTTTAGGATACAAGCCGAAGGCCTCGGGCGACGGACAAAATCTCTTGTATATAAAATCTTCTGCCGACAAGAACGGCTTTCCTCCAATACAAACACAAATCTATTAGAAATCGTTAAATCTGTGCGCTCACTTCGATAGGTTGGGCGAATTAGGGAGGCGTAAGGAGGGGAAGGACTAAAACGAGGGTGGTTGCGGTTTTCGCAAAGAGCGGATAACCAGTCGAAGAAGATGAGCGACGTTTCGAACTCCAACCGGACCATTTTATTTGTTCTTTTAGATATATTTGTAGGTCACGATATAAATTATTATTAATACAGGATGCAATAATTACTCCCATCTCCTTCTAAGGTCGATACAACGTTAATTATAAAGTCATCTAGCGGAACTTATACGTAATTATTAGTACACTTAACGCTGTAGATAAATAAAGATCAAAGCAATCAATGCGGCGAAATCGGTATGCTTATCCGAGTTAGTATACGGTGGTTAAAGCGTTATAATACAAGCGAGATAGGACGACGACGTTCCGCTATTCACTCGTATTATGCAACCCTAGCGGCTCGATGCTATTAACTAACAAGTAGTGTGACGACGGGATGGGTTGAATAGGGGGAGCCATGCGAAAACGGAGGTCGAACCATAATTACATGCCGGAGGGTGCTCTCCAATTCTACCTGTCAACACAAGGCGAAGCGTCTCCCTATAGCGGTATATTTCGCAGATATCGTGTACATTGCACACACGTGTATCTATGTGTAACATATTACGTGGATTGCATGCTTAGTTATTGTTATGACACGTTAAAAAATGGCAGTCAAATTTTGTTTTCTTTAATTCTGGATAAAGGAAGCTATATGTCATAACATGTGTCGTTGAGGTATCACACGACTTCAGTTTGCTATGATGATAAGGGAAGGGGTAGCCCCCATGTTAGGGGGCATGAAGTTAAGAGATTTAATTTATAACGCTCACTACCTACAAAACAAATTTGACGTGTTTCAGCATTTTTGTGTGGGATTGGGAGTGATACTGATGCATTGATAACAACCTATAGCTTTCTAATACAGTTATAGCTGGAACCGGACAATTCCCCGACTAATATTCGCCGACAAACAATTCCCCGACAGGAAAATTCCCCGACAGTAACAAATTTTCCTACACAATTGTCCTCTTTTTTGTTATACAAATGTAAAAAATAAAGTGTGAAGGAAAATCTGTTACTGTCGAGGAATTTTCCGTTCGTTAAATTCATCAATGCATGGCCAGGACCACCGGAAGAGACAACACAGTTCGTCCGACATCCAAAGAACTTTCTGGAGAGCTCATCTATCAACGCGGATCGACCATCAATTGGAGCTTAGAGCGCTTTAAATATCAAGACGTTCGAGGAACATTACAAAGGGAAAGGGGTACTCGTTAACCGGCAACGTTGAATCGCCCGTCGTTTACAGAGGAGGCGAGGGATTATCTTGCTGATAACTTGAGTCGTCCAACGTAAGACGGGGAGTCAAAATTCGGTAGGAGCTCAGAAAGGAGCTGACTTTTCCAGTGAGAAGCATTTAACCCTTTCAAGCTCGGTAGTCCGGATGTGGAATCACCTTTTCACAAATTTTTTCCCAGTGGTCTAGCAAGCGAGTATTGGAACCACCGGCGGCAATACATGTCTTCGAGCATGCGCCAGTCGGCAATTTGTTTTATTTGTGCTGTAATAGAGATGCAGACTCTGCATTCATTTTGTATTTCTAGGAGGCATAAGTACTGTTAATAGCTTGTGTTATAAATAAGTTTTTTGTGTATTCTTTGGACAAGTAATATAGTTATTGTATTACCGAAAGTATTGGTTTGTTCTACTATTAGCCTTCACACCGCTAGATGTGTTCAATAAAACTTATTTCACGCTTTTGATTTGGAGGTGACAATCGAGACCACCAGATTTTCAAAATGTATAAACAAATTAATCTAACTGATTTATCTAGCGAAGATCTGTATTCGTTGATAGTGTGAGAATTAAAGTAATGAAATGGGAGTTGAATTGCATCCAGATGTCAATATGAATTATTTTTCTAATGATGAAGCTGACACAGTTGCAAGAAACAATGTTGCCTGGGAAAGTGAAGATGAATTGCCACTTACAGCTTTTATTGCCACAAAGGTAAAATGGACCAATAATGCACAAAACGCTACAAATATTATTCCGTTTGAAGAAAAAATCTTCCTGATGACCTAGAGAATCATGTTGACTACTTTTTGCATTTATTCCCCAATACCCTATTGAATACCATATCATTTCAAACAAACTTATACTGTAACAATGGATATCAACCAACAACATTGGAAGAAACCAAGTGTTTTCTCGGCATCAATCTCCTCCTGGGAATAAAAAAATTATCAAGACTTTTGGTCATCCCGAATGGAACTGAGAGACCATTTTATATCATCTTGTACGACACGTGATTATTTTGGGTGACTCCTTACTCGTCTGCATTTAAATGACAACATCATACAGCCGCAAAGTGGTGACTCCAATTATATAAGGTGCGACCATTCAATCAATTGTCAGCTACATTTAAAAATGCCTATTTTCCTACAAACGAACAATCCATAGGTCGAAGTAGTTTACGCCAATATATGCCGACGAAGACCATAAAAAGAGGGTATAAAATATGGGTCCGCCCAGATGCAACGGGCTATGTGTGAGAATGTGTTGGTGAGGGTATATTATTTTCAAGTCACAATAAGCTCTCTTAATGCAAGTATTAACATGGTGTTTGAATTTTAAATCACTATCCATATGCAGACCCAGATTACGAATATAATTAGGAGAGGTCAATGAAATATTATTAATACTAAGGTTTATCAAGGAAGACACCTGTGATCTTGCCCCAGTAGTACCAAACAACATAAAGTAAGACTTAGATTGATTTAAATATAAGCAATGTCCGGTTGTTACTTGATAGAATTTTTCGAGGTCATTGTTCATTTCCTCAACAGCTCTATCAACTTCAGTAACTGCGAAGGACTTGTATATAGCTGCACGTCATCTGCGTGCATATGAAATTTGCTGGTGAAGTCGTGAACGAATGTTAAGTGCGCAGTATATATAGAAAATAATAACGGTCCCAGAATAGACCCTTGTGGAACACCCGCTGTAAGTATTGCTAATGGGGATTCATCGTTACCGTCAACTACCCTTTGTTGCCTGCCAAATAAATAGTTCCTGAAAAACTGCACTGCTGCCTGTCCAAGATCAATATAGTGAATAATAGAGAGTAGCAAACTATGATCAAGTTTATCAAATGCTTTTGAAAAATCAAGCAATACTAATATGGTTACATCACCTACGTCATTTGCCAACACTATATCATCCGTAATACAAGCCAAGGCCGAAGTGCAACTAAAGCCGGGTCGAAAGCCCGATTGAAAAGAAGGTAAGATGTGAAACGCCGATAAGTGATTACGCAGTTGCAGGCTAACAATCTTTTCCAGTACTTTGGATAAAACCGGTAAAATACTGATGGGACGAAGATCAGATATCGCCGCAGGATTCTTATTCTTTGGGACAGCGACAACGCGTGCAATTTTCCATTCAGATGGGAATACACCATTTTGCAAGCAATAATTAAAGATATGTGTCAAGAATGGTATGATAGTAGGGCAACATAATAATAACATTTTTAAGGAGATGTTATCCGTTCCGATAGAATTAGAGGATAAACTCGAGATAATAGTAATTATTTCCTCCTCATTAGTATCAACAAAGGAAAAAACGTCAACGCCTGGTTTCACATTAGAATTATAAAACTTGATGATATGCGGGTGAGGTGCAGAGAAAGGTGTGGATGAGGATGCAAAGTAGTCGTTTAAATTGTTTACGTTAGATAGATTATCAGGTATATTAATTGAAGGTTTGTTGTAAATATTTAAATCCTTCAAATCACTCCAGATAGTTTTTCTGCTGATGTTTTCAAGTTTATATTTCAAGTATGCTGCTTTCTCGTGCCTAACAGTTGATGTTGTAACATTTCTGAGTGATTTATACTCACTCCAGTGGTCAGACCGCTTACTATTCTTATATTTTTTAGAGCTTTGTCTCTGAGGGATTGGAGCAACCTGATATCATCTGTCAACCACGGTGGGGACCTACGAGCCCCAGGAAAAATAGTAGTAAAAGGGGCATGAACATCAAAAAGCAGTGTAATTAAGTTATTAAATATAGAAACTTTGTCGTCTATTGAGTCGGCCTCACAAACAGAACACCAGGGCAGATTGTTTAAATGCTCTCTAAACAACTCACAATCGAAATAACGAAAAGAACGAGTAGTACGCGTCACCGCCCTAGAAGTAGTACAAAATGGAGCGACAACACCTAAAATTAAGCAATGATCAGACAGCTCATGAACATCATGTACCGAACAGTCAACGACGTTAAGATTATCCGAAATAATAAGTATGTCAAGAAGCGAGGACGAATTTTCAGCCATTCTTGTGGGCTCTTTGACAATTTGTTGTAAAGCAAACGAATGTATAATGGAATTGAAGTTCAAAGTATAATAATTATCACTAAGAAGATTAATATTGCAATCTCCCATACAAAGCAAAATATCATGTGTTACAACTACATCTGCTAAGGCTTCGTTGAAGCTAGTAAAAAATGGTGAAATATCAGAGTGTGGAGGGCGATAAATCACACCAACACATGCTGTAAAACCACCAAAACTGACACTTAGCCATAGCTGTTCAAGGTAGGGATAAGACTCGACAGGAAGTACAGTGTAATTAATGTTAAGACGTAAATAAAAAGCAACACCTCCGCCACGTCCCACCCTATCTCTTCTAATAAGTTGATAACCCGGTACACTAATTAACTGATCATGAATGGCATCATTAAGCCATGTTTCACTAACCCCAAAAACGTCAGCGTCATACCGACAGATTAATTCCCTCAAGTCAGAAAATTTACCAACAATCCGTTTAATTTCTGTTCATATTTTTCAATCAGTGTGCTCATCTTCTTCTCAATAACGACACTAATTGAATCCGCTATTTCCTTGATAAAGGAGTCCTTCTTCAGAGCTTGCAGGATAAGATCCTCATACTCAGCGATCTGCGACTTTGTAAACACCATTCGAAGAACAATAAACTATAAGCACTACTATATTTAATTTGAGATATTTAAAACAATAGCAACGGACAGAAAAGACATACCTGAAGATTTCAATGCAAACAGAAAAATGAAGAGAGGTGACTCAGAATAGTGAAGACGATATTTTTGCTTTGCAATGGATGGATAAAAAGCCAATGGCATAGGATTTTTTGACATTTTGTGTATTTAACAGTTGTTAACGCCTTTATCCTATTTAAGGCACAAAAAACTGGAGCCAGCTTATCTTTAAATATCTGCTCTAAAATAGCCCCAATATTTATGGGAAACATGTAAGGATTAATCAGATGTCATGATCGATAATCAGACTCTATTTCATCATTCGCTACATTATTCCAAAACAGCATTCAAACGTCACAATTGTAATAAACCGTACATATCCGCATGCATATACGGTTATTGCGAGCGTAGACTTGTTTGTATCGCTCACTCTTTACATACACGACAGAACGTTTTATTTACGCCGAAACCAAGGGGGTTGTATGGGGGGGAGTAGAGAGTGCCATCAGAGCATATAGTCCTGCTCTATTCCAACAGCACAGCTTTGATCCGTTAACTAATGAACTGTAATCCAGCAATAACGAGCGGCAGAACTGTAACACGCGTCGGTGGGCTTTAGTTTTGGAGTCGTTTCCTGCATACCTCATCCCACCGCTATCCCGTATATAACATATCGGCACCCCCGAAACTGTAAACAAAATTGCAAAAGGGGACAAATTCCAACTGCGTGTGTACGAGCGGGGGGTGAGTTCCAATTACTCCCCGTCGGATAATTACGATTTGTAATGATCTTGTCAATGGAATCCCCGACCAAACGACGAGTTTTTCAGGGCTCGTATTTCGGTGGTTGTCGATGTTCCCCTGGGGGGTGGTTGTAATTTTGAAATACGGAGAATGTTGTGGAACGAGATTGTGGTATCAAAATAATTAAGGAGGAGTTAAGTCAGTTAAATGCACGCTATGCAACGACCACTAAATACACACGCGAAGAGCAAGACTACTTTCCAGCTTCCGTGTCCCGTGAAAACGCTGCTGAAAACGAAACAAAAAAGAAGTAATGCACGGAACATTGTATGCTGCCCAACAGGTGGTCAGTAATTTTCTCTCTCCCGACTCTAGGGTTGTTGAATTCCGAGCATATCAATTATTGCTCGTATACATCTCTTGTCGATCGGACTTGGTTTGTTATAACTGGAATCTGTTCCCTACACACTAACACACACACATTACAGTTGATTTGTTCCGATCACGACGACGCGACGGGTATCGAAAAATTTATATACGTTGGGTGTCAAATGTTGGCGGTGTTGTAACCGATGTTCCGCCACCGTATAAATCAAAATCTATAAAAGAAAAAAAATTGTTCGATTTCCCTTATTGTATCGTTCGAGGGGAAGTCGACTTTACGACTTTTATTTCGTCGTAAAATCGAAGGAAATTGAACTAGCGGTGCTTACGTAAATGATTTATAAAACACAAATTTCCTTCTATATTTGGGAAATTAATTGAAGCGCCGGAAAACACAGTAAAACCAACCGTTGATTTTCTATTAATTTACGCCTTTATAATAGTTCGGTGAATAGTTCCTCAGAAATGTCGAAAATTTCTCTACCTCGAGATAATTCAGTTTCGTATACTGCCGGTATAAAATTTCATATCATTAAGTGTTCTTCAGGAAAGTTGAGGCGACGGAAAAGTTTCCCAAAAACTTTTACCTTTGTACGTGGAAGTTTTGTTGTAGCGAAACCGCCTCGCTGGGCGCAGGTATCTTAATGAAATTAAGCCCGTTAGAAGAAAATTATAATGATGTAATGGTGGAAAAAAGGAAACGAGGATTAAAATACTTTTAAGTTAATTATGAGTCCATTCAATGCTTAATCTGCGTATAGATAATTGGGAAAATTGTACTGAATTTGAATACCTTTAAAGAGACACAAAGTCCGCTAACTTCCCCAATGAAAATTATTTGGCCCCCCAACATGGGGGCTAGATTTTAACATGTTTAATGCTATTACCTTAAGAAATCTTCAGCATGTGTTCAAGAAAATTAACTCCTGCTTACTTCCAAACACACATCAGGATTTTCGACCGGATATGAAATTGTTTGGTGCTTAATGTGAAGCCAGTTTAATAATAATTAAAAAATTATATTGAATTGAGATTTCCAAACCAAAATTGGTTGGCGCCCAATGTGGGGTCAGAATATTGTTTGGCGCCCAATGTTGGGTCAATTAAAAAAAATATACAATTTCAGGTGTTGATGATCAACCCAAAATTGTATTTAATCGTAAGAATTTTAGCTCGAAGTCTTGATACCTCCTATTTACTTCTAAACGACAATGACTGCCAGCTGTTCTAGTTTTGTTTGGCCCCCAACGCGGGGCCATATTAAAAAATATTCAATATCGGAACAAAGGACTATCGAGGGAGGGAGTGACAATTGTAAACATTTATTTTAACATTATTTAAATATTATTAACATTATTTATCATTATAGTTATGCCCTGATGAAGCACTGAACACAGTGCAAAATATTGGCTAAAAAAATAGAAAAAACTCAATTTAAAATTTGATTTTTTTTTGCTGGATCCTTCGATAGTCCTTTGTTCCGGTATAAATAATATATATTTCGGATATTGTTGTTAGCTCATTTGATAGTAAAACTCGTGTAGGTCATTAAGTGCTTCAAACATTCATAGAAGATCAATCTTAATTCCAAACAAGGGTGAAATTTTTCGGCACCTAATGTGCCATTTTTGATGTAATCCGATTGAGGGGGGGTGGGGTGGCAGATTAAGAAATTAATCTGGAGAAAAAATCAAGATAAAAAATATGCAACTAGATGCATGCAGTGCTTGATCCTCTTCATTTTGTTATGTACACAAGATTATATTTCTTTCTTCTTAGTTTCAAATAATGGTAATCCATTTGATGCACCCTTCGGCGTGTAAGCTTCTGGTCTGAATTTTGTTTGGCCTCCATGAACTTGGGATTCAACATTATAATTCGCGGTGTTAAAAGAAAGCATTGATACTGTTTAGCCCCCAAAGTGGGGCAAAATTTAAAAATTATCATGCCCGGTATTGTTAAAGCGAATTTTATGCCCATTTTAGCGGTCTCCCTAAGATTCTCAACTAACTTTTGTTGGTGTAGCCCATAGATATGTAATCAATGAGCTGGTCATGAATTTCGCATCTGATGATTGCTTGGCGCCCAACGTGGGGCTAGATTTAATTGTCTAGTTTCTTAGTTTTAAATGACGGTGGTCGTTTAGAGCCCGACTTAAAAATGAATGTGTGTCCTTTCTTCGCTTGTTTCTTGTGTGAGCTACAACGAAAATTTGGAGCTTGTTGTTAATAGATCTTAATTAGATTAAAGAAGTGGTTATTACAAAAAGGAAAACGCAAATATTAGAGAGGACGTTAGAAAGTCCCATTCCTAAAACTTGTCATCGTTCTATTCCCCCTGCATTCGTCGTTTACCATTCCATCCCGCCCAGTTTTAGTACATTCACACCCACTTCGCCCCAAAACATTAAGGCCCTATAAGCACGTCTTTAGTATTTAGCTAGATGGTAATTTAGCATAATCGAGCGTAGATACCCTTGTTCATTTTAGTTTCGCGGACGACGGGGTAACGTAAGCCATTTACGACCGGCGACGACGAAATACTGAGTACGCTAGCGCGTCGAGAGACGAAACGTAACCGGTTAGAAGGGACCCAGAAAACGAGCGAGATAAAATGCTTTTAGTCCTAGTTAACAGTTCCCTTGTTTCACTTAACTGACATAATTTTCGTCTTAAATGCATTAAGTAGGACGTAGACAAGTGCAGGAATACACAGGCTCGACGAAATAAGGCCGGAGCTGTCCCTAGCCGCGGATAACAATTCATATTTAATTGACGGCGTTGAAGCGTTTGTTGTGTGATTCTATCTAGTTATCTCTCTCGTTCTCTCGCGAATCTAGAAGTTTCACGCCATCGCAGCGAGCTGCAAAGTTTTGGCGAACAACCCTTCACACTTCAACTAGACGATGCAGATCTCTTCGCTTGAATATATATATATATATATATACATAGAGTCTGTGGAGCTGGGTAATTTACCTTCTGGACTTAATAAACCGTTCAAAATAATAAGAAATATAGTTAGCACGTTTGTGCGCTTAACACCGGAGCGCAGAGGAACAACGGCGTTTGTTATAATGAGTCTTTCTTCGTCTAGCATCACGTAAGTTTCGTCGCGAAATATGGCCGTTGCTTTTGATGGAAACTCTCCTAAGGAAACAACGTTTTCAACTTAAATAAGTTGTTATATATGTATGTGTTTAACGTCTGCTCGGATGGTGAGGTCATGAATTAAGGAATAATTGAAGTACGTTCTTGTGTATTGTCTGGAATGTTATAGCCGGTGTAGTTTTATTAAAGGTGGAATATTAATAAATGAAATGGTTTTAAAACATGTTCACACTAGAAACAAGGTCATGCAGATCGTTTAGTGGCATAAAAGCGTAATTTTCATTATAGAATAGCTTCTGAAAGAGCTGCCAACATGTATGCAGAAATTGTAGATCGACACCTAAGTTTTGTGTTAATTTTGAGAGTTTCTAAAATTAAATGCCTTCCTCAATAATGTCTTCTCCAATGAACTGAAAATAGCTAAAATTATACTATTGAGTGTTTGAAGAGATCTTCAAAAATAGATTACTTAATTATTTTAATGAAAAATTGTTATTGTGCAAAGAACAATACCAACATTTACAAAATAATTCGACGACTAATCGAACTAATCGATACACAACGTTTTTATTGTTATTATTCATTGAGGAGAAGTATCGACCGTACTACGTTATTATTATTATTTTTTCTGTTTTATGCGCACCCTGACCGCGCACCCCCCCGCGCACTCCCGCACGCCCGCACCTCCGCCACAAAAGCAGTAGTGGCCCGACCGCCCGGGAGAGCGCAAGACCTTTTAGGAGATGGATATTGGGTTTATGATTAGTTTTATTGCTAGTTAAGCTACAATGTCAGGTACGTCAATTTGTCCACGACGGCTCCCGAACGCCATGGACTTTGGTAGCTATCCTCGTCGCCAAATAGGAGATATGAGAATAGTTGCAATCCGCTTTGTTGTAGTACGGTTTGAAACTTCGGGAACTTGGAGTGGTCCTCACCGACGGTATATCTTCTCTATCGCGTTATTTTCCTGCTCTTTTTCTAGTGAGTTCTTGTCTCGTGGCCGCGGAGTATTTGTAGCGATCCCAAAATAACATGTTTCTGCATTTGGCTAGCAATGTTGTTTATGGTAGATTTTCTGGAAATAATCTTCGCCAAGTGGTCCACAAACGCACCATGTATGCTCCCTAGCACGCCAATTATTAGTGGTACGATGGATATTCTAAACTCCTTATACGTTGTGGACAGTTGACTAATTAGGTCTTGATATTTCTTGATCTTTTGTGTTTCTTTTTCTCGGGTATTGGTTTCGCGTGGGCAAGACATTTCTACGAGAACCATTGTTTTTTCTCTTTGTCTATTACCACCATATCGGGCCTGTTAGCTTTGACTTGTTGGGTTGTAGAGAACGGAAAATCCCATAGAATTTTGCATCGGTCATTTTCGATTAGCGTTGGTATCTCTTCGGCTTGATATGATGGAATGGGCTTCGGATCAATGCCATACTGGTATCTAACAGCATAATAGACTACTTTTAGGACCGCATTGTGCCGGTTCACGTATTTCGTCGAGCTATACTTTGGGCATGCTGAGAGTATATGCATTCGTGTCTCTTCAGCAGTTTTGCACCTTCGATATCTGACGTCCTCAATATTCTCTTTCAGTACCACACGCCTATATACTAGTGTTGGATACACGCCATCCTGACACGCCATTATGTAACCTTCTGTTTCAGAGTACAGTCCGGCTGCCGACAGAAACGCAAATGTAGCCGTCGTGGATAGATCTTGCATTTGGATGTTCTGATAGAACTTGCCGTGGATTGTTTTGGATTGGTGAAGCTGTAGCCTTTGCGCTTCTGCAGATAGGCCAACTCTTCTAATCAGGTCTTGAATGTCTCGTTGTTTGAGATTGAGGTCTATCTGTAACTCTTGACTGGCTTTTACTGCTTTGAAAAGAAATGTTCCCTTGCCTTATTATTATTATTATTATTATTATTAAAGTCATGATAAGTGAGAGATGGCTCATCCAACATATACCACTGCTCCATCCACTTCTTGGAGTGCAATGTACATACAGTGATATCTATAACCTCTACATAGCTGACCGTTTCAAAAGTCGACTTATTTCTGCGGTTTAGAAGGGCTACACCGTTAGCAGCGCTAACCACTACAGCTGCTGTCCCATAAGGTATGGTATGTATTGGCATCACATCTGAGCAGGAGCTGGTATTTTCTCTCTACCGCGTAAGCCACCAGTACTTTCACGTCTAGAGTGGAAGAAGGTAGACTCCGTTGATCATACGGGAGGCAGACAGATCCCAGTCAAAAGTCTCTTGCCCCAATTCCCTCCATCCATTGGATTTTCACTACGACCAGGTCTCTATAACAGTGATCCTTAAGCATCAGGATATTTAGGTTACTTTTTATAAGTTGGCAAGTTTTGGGGCTTGATGTGAGTGCACATTCTCTGCCCCCTAAGTTGCCTACTTTACCCCTGATAATCTAGAGTTCTTGTCCATGAACAATATCTGTTTTTAGTTACCACAAGAGCTTGTAGTGCAGCAGAGTCCGTTTTACAGTGCTGGAGATTGATCTATAGCAGTCTTATGAATGTTCCTGTCCTGCTGGAGTTTGCAGGAGGTTCAATAACTGCGTCTTCAGAAGATTCATTATGGAGAGCCTACAACCGAGTCAGCTTCTGCATCCCCACCGAGTCCCAGAAGTGCCTAGTTTTGATGGTCCCGCACCTCTTCTTGGTCATCTTCCACCTTTTGCTTCTCCTTTTATCTCAGAAATCAGAACGATCCAGATGAGACAAGTTAGATGCAATCTATCGTTAAAATTATCCTGTAGTGTCTTCCACGATTGTTTCGTTTATGGTTGCCACCATCTTCTGCCCCTTCGAGTCATGCCCATCGGGAATGGAGTTGAGGGATTTCAACTACCTACGCTAAATGTTTGCTTCCACGTATACAGTTGATCACGTCCAATACAACATCTGAGTGGTTTCTGGATAAATTAGAAAAGGTTTTTTCAATGTTCTTAATTGGAATACAAAGAACTATAAACAATTATATCACATACTTTTCCATCATTTATAAAGTAATAATAACAATATAGTGATTGTCTAAATACGCTTGAGGCATACTCACAGGAGCACTAACTGTAGTGTTGCTGCTAATGACATCAGCTTCTACTTTACCATCTTTCGGTATTGGACGGTCACTGTGGTGATAATGATGTACTACCGAGTATTGAGGATATCCACCTGGTCCACCAACGTAATTAGGACCCTTGTGGCTATTAGAGATTTGACCAATTTTATATTCTAAATATAATCCTAGAACTGAACCTCCTAATCCAACTAATACCGAATTCCGACCATTGTGATTATTTTTCTGTTGCCAAATTCCACCTGATGACGGGAAGTATCTCGCTGGTTTGTGGACGCCTCTAAAACGCCTAACGGTACGGGAATTGGAATTTGGAAAGAAGGTGAAACCGAGGGTGAAGCCTTGAGCCTAGGGAGCTCCGCGTCCATCTTCCAAGCCGAAGTAATCGCAATCCAGACCTGCGCGGAAGGCATTTTAAACTGCCCGCAGGTTAATGGTGCAGTGGAAATGCTCTCTGACAGTCAGGGTGACCTTAGGGCACTACAGGCTGTCAGGTTTGATTCCGAAGCAGTGCTACACTGCCATAAGACTTTCGCAAAACTGGCGGAACGCCTCAATACAACACTGAGATGGGTGCCAGGTCACTCTGGAATCAGAGGTAACTCGTGGGTCCAGAACGTACATGTGGGAACTCCTATGGCAGCATCAAAGCCTTTGTCAGATCTGAACTCGCTGTTAGGCATTGCTCCTACTGGAATGCACTTGCCGGCATGAGACACTGCAAAATTTTCGGGATTCGCCCGTATGATGAAAAACTGCGCAAGGCAGTTTCCATGAGCAGGGTCAGGTTGAGGTTACTCACAGGAATCTTAACCGGTCACTGCGCACTGAACAAACACCTGCATCGCATGGGCATAGTAAACTCTCCCCTATGCAGAAACTGTTGGAATGTGGAGGAAACTCCAATCCATCTTCTTGCCGACTGCTCGACAGTGGACAGGGAGAGGCGGAGTTACTTCGGGGTCGGGCGTCTGGACGATCCTGGACTAAGAAAATTAATTCTTGACCAGGCTGCGGACTTTTTTGTCCGAGTGCAACCTGGCCAAGAGGAGTAAAACAGCACGGGGGCACAATAGGTCTTTCTTATGGCCGAGTTTGCCTTTACGGCTCGTCCGCCCGTGCAGTCCCCAAAAAAAAAAAAATTCCACCTGATGGGTAGTAGTTATTGTTGGGGAAACCAGTTTTATTGTAATGAGGTTGGTTGATTATAATCAGGTTGGTTGTATCCGGATTGATTGTATCCAGGTCGATTATATCCAGGTTGATTGTAATTAGGTTGGTTATAATTCAGCTGATTATAACTGGAATATTATACCTTGGGATTTTAGCTCTTTGCGGACTTCTACAAGTTGTGGTTCTTCTACTAGGACTCCTAGTCGTTGTTCTTCTAGGACTACTACCACCACCTGTTCTACACTCGGATAAATCCTCAACGTCTTTTTTCATACAACTAAATAGCGACCACAAACACGCAAATATAATATGAGTAATATACAATGTTCAGTTCGGTTATTTCCAGAGTGTAATTAAAATGACGTTGGATTTTAGAGCATCTAGAGTCACCCTAAGCTATGTCTTTGCTCTCTAGAAGTATACAGTCCATCACGTCCGTCATAATATCTCAGTAGGTTTTGATAACTTAGAAGAAGTTTTTGCATTAAAACCTCAAAAGATTATAATCCCCTTTTATTCAGAAACTGAGGACTCGTGTCCCAAAATTGAATCAAATTGCTTGTGAAATATATCCCTCCATATATCGGCATAAACATTATTTTATAAATATGAATCATATATTAAAAGAAAAATATTTTTTAGTAGCTATTATCTGCCTGTCTGGAACTTCTCTTATATATAAATCAAAGGAGAGCTGTAAAAAAAGTTATTTTAAAAACTTCATTCATTCGCCGAGACTGCGAATACAGCCTTTACAAAAAAAAAAAAAAAAAAAAAAAACGCAGTCAACCAACCTACCTAACTAACAAGTAGCTTTCCGAAAGATATACCTATACAACATAAAAGAGCTGATTGTAACTTTGGGAATGAGAGGCTTTCCCTAGCCGTCTTCATAATTCAGTTTATAATTAAGTTTCTTATTAAAAGTTTTCTGAAACGAAGAATTTTTATATTATTCAAGTTTTCTTTCGTTTTATGTCTTTTTTTTAATATATAGTGGCTTTCATTCACTTTCGTCTCTTTCATTTTCCACTTCTTTAGTTTACTAGTTTTACCTTTTAATTTAATGAGAGCCCAGACAACAATGGGAAAACGCAACGTTGGAACAATGTTATTTCCGCTTCGAACGGTGAAATTCTGCATTTTATATATTTCTAATTTAAATAAAATAAATTGTAGTCTCGGATTCATACCTCAAAGCTTCGGTTAGAGTGCTATATTTTAAATATTAATTTTATGCGAGGATAATGTTTCTAAAGACTTTTTTTTTCATTTAAATTGAATTAAATTCGCGTTGAATACTCGAATATTGCACGCGATATTATCAGCTTCAGCTTTGTTTTTTGAACTGGTTTCATGTTCAGTGAACTCGACTAATTAACTTGGGTAATTTGCCAAATACGAGCTGCAAATTCAATAAAATATATCATCGATGCACGCTTGTGTACATTTGTATTACACACCAACGAATGTAAATAAATAAATAGTCAATTTCGATAGGGTCTTTTTTCTATTATATAATTCGGCAAATTGGTAATATATGTTCCAAATTCGGATTTTATATTATCGTAATATATCATTTATCAATATCAAGCTAATAATGCCTGTATCTATATAGCGAAGTTCAGAAATCCGAAAACATTAAAATCATTAAAACTTTGCGGGAAAAAGATTGTTTTTATTTGAAAGCTGACAAAGGGAACAAGGTTGTTATTTTAGATAAAGAGGATCGGGTTAATGACCTGTTGAGTAGTGGTCCTTATTAGTCAATTTCAAAAAATCCTTTACCGAAAATGATTAGAGACGTCAACAATGTGTTTAAAACTTGTAACAACCTTGTTACTGCCGATCTTAGACGTAAGCTACATGTTTCCAAGTCAGTGTTTCCAAATAGCTGACCAATGAATTTAATAATTTGCCAATACAGCAACCTAGTTTTGCAGTAAAAAATTCGCTAGAATTTATTAAAGAAATTCAAAATATTCAGTTGCTGGAGGGTGAAATATTGATTTCATTTGATGTTAGTTCTCTCTTTCCTAGTGTACCGATTCCAGACACCTTGACATACCTCGAGGACTCGTTGCTTCAAAATAGTTTGAGGCAACAATGTGTCGCTTAACTGACATCTGTATGAAACAGAACATTTTTCAATTCAACGGGAGTTTTCATGAACAGCTGGAAGGAACGGCAATGGGTCGCCCTTTTTGGCTAACCTTTTCATGAGCCGATTTGAAAAGGACTTAGAATCTGAGAGCGAATACTTTCCTAGGGTTTGGTTGAGGTATGTGGATGATATTTTTGCTATATTTAACACAAAAAAATGTAATATTGACGATTTTCTCACTAGATTAAATAATCGGTTCGAAACCATAAAGTTCACTTGTGAAAGAGAAGAGAACGGTCAGCTTCCCTTTTTAGATACTTTAGTAATTAGAACTAACAATAGATTAGAGTTTGACGTGTATAGAAAGGAAACCAGTACACTACGCTACATTCCTTCAGATTCCCATCATTGTGTTCAACACAAAATGGCAAGCCTGAATTTTTTGGTCCACAGACTTCTCACTTTTCCCTTGAACAGGGCGAGGTATGAGAAAGAGCTTAAAATTATAAAAGATGCGGCTAAGTGTAATGGTTTCCAGCCTCAGCATATCTATAAATTAATTAGGAAGTTTAATTATAAGAAAACTGTGAAAGAATCTACGACTTTTCGAGAGGATGTTAAAGCTTCACCCGTTGTGACCCTCCCTTACGCTCCCTTTATCACTAAAGGTTTGAGTAAAATCTTCAAAAAGCTAGATCTCAGAATAGTTTACAGTTTTGGGACTAATTTAGGAAGTCTCATTGGTAACCCTAAAGATAAAATACAACCTCTAGAAAAGTCAGATATTTACGAAATCAATTGTAAAGATTGTAATCAAAAATATATTGGGCAAACCAGGAGAGCAGTCTCAACTAGATTCAAAGAGCATATGACTCATCTTAGATTTAATAGAATTGAGAAATCGAGCGTTGCCCAGCACATTTTTGAAACAGATCACAACATCGATCATACGAATGTTAAATTAATTAGACAAATAAACAATAATTGTAAGTTTCTAAATGTTTTCGAAAGTTTAGAAATACATAAAAATAAGTCATGTGTAATGAACTGTGACAATGGACCTATACCGCATTCGTCATTATTTTCGTTAATCGGAAATTAATGATGCGTATCGGATTGAGCGTGCATAACATTTAGGTTACCTGTTTTTGTAGATTTTATTTTAATTTAGTTTTATTATCGCCTTGATAATGACAGCTTTGCTGTTGAAACGCGTCGGTGTTTTAGTTAAAACTTGTTTGGTGTTCAGTGGGTTAAAGTGTTTAGTGTTCTACTTCTGCACCAAGAGATCCAGTGAAGAACTTCGAAAAACATTGAAGATGACCGTTTTCCTTTACCCAATATTACTGATATTTTAGATTCACTTTCGGGTGCAATTTATTTTACACATCTAGACCTTTCGCAAGGGTATTACCAAGTCGAACTAGAACCAACTAGTAGAAAATATACAGCGTTTACAACCGATAAGGGACAATTTCAAATGACTAGACTACCCATGGGATTAAAGACCGGCCCCAGTTCATTTTCAAGGGTAATGACGATAGCAATGTCAGGCTTAAATTTTCAATCATGTTTTATATACCTAGACGATTTAATTGTTTTCGGCAATAATCTTCAAAATCATAATCAAAATTTAGTGAAAGTTATGGATACATTAAGAAAAGTAAATTTGAAATTAAACCCTGGCAAATGCAAATTTTTGAGAAAAGAAATTGTATATCTTGGTCATTTAATCTCATCGGACCGGATATCTCCTGATCCAGGTAAAAGTACCTAGTACAGTAAAAAAATTTCCTACGCCAACAAACGCAAACGACACAAAACGGTTTATTGCTTTTGCAAATTACTATAGAAAATTTGTACCAAATTTTGCCCAGATCGCATTACCATTAAATAAATTAACTAGAAAATCTATTCCATTTAAATGGGATGAAAGTTGTCAAGAGTCTTTCGAAAAGCTGAAAGTAGCTTTAATAAATCCACCAATATTACAATACCCAAATTTCAGTAGCGGTAATCAATTTATACTCAGGACAGATGCACCTGGCTATGCACTGGGAGCTGTTCTTTCAAATTCAGATAACAAACCAGTAGCATACGCCAGGAGGTAAATTATTGTACAATCGAAAAAGAATTATTAGCCATAGTCTGGTCAATCAAACACTTTAGACCCTATTTATATGGGCGAAAATTTCAAATTTATACAGACCACAGACCCTTAATATATTTGTTTGGAATGACTAATCCTTCTTCTAGATTGACTAAATTCAGACTTATTCTTGAAGAATACGATTTCACAATAAATTACATTGCAGGTAAAGAGAACGTAACCGTTGACGCCTTATCGAGAATTAAAATCGAATCAAAAGATCTAGAAAATATGCAGCACTCGTTCTTCTCCACTATTACATATTCAATCACCAAATGGTCCTGAGTCCTTTTTGCATTCCTATTTAATCAGATGTAAGTTTTGGCTTCAACCTTTTCTACAGTCTTTAGAATCAGATACAGGTTTGGTTTCAAAAAAATTCTTTTTAGTTCATAAGAATATCTAAACAAATGACTTCCTCAACTAGTGCTTTAGGGTATTGAGATCCTTTACGGAAATAATTAATTCTTACAGGTTCAAGAACAATTGTAATGAGTCTTTTTTCCAGTTTTTTAATCAGATACATGTTTTGACTTCAATTCTGATGAGTCCTAACATAAATGGCTCCCTCAATTACTGCACTTCAAGTCTTCGAGTTTCTTTATTGCAGTAAATAATAATAGATTTAAACAAAAACGATCCTGAGTCCTTTTTGCATTCCTTTTTAATCAGATGTAAGTTTTGGCTTCATCCTTTTCTACAGTCTTTAGAATCAGATACAGATTTGGTTTCAAACAAATTTTTTTTAGTTCCTAAGAATACCTAAACAAATGACTTTCTTAAGCTTTAGTGTATTGAGATATATGTTTTGGCTTCAATTTTCTTTTAATCCTGGGGAATCCCCAAACAAGTGAGTTCATCAATGATTGCTTTAGAAGATTCTTAAATTTATTTACCACAATATTTAACTGTTAAACGTTTAAGGACAACAATAATCAGCAATCTTTATAATCAGATACAGATTTGGTTTCAAAATTTTGACTTCCTCAATTAGTGTTTTAGGACATTGAGATCCTTTACGGAAATAATTAATTCTTACACGTTCAGGGTTAATAGTAATGTGTCTTTGATCTTAAAATATTCCAATACTTTCAAGATAAGAAGGATCTCCTGTATAAGAAAATGTAGTTTGGCTTGTTCTTGGCTTGTTTTCAAATGTTCATAATTTGTTCAAAACTTGTTTAAAGCCTGCTTAATTCCCCCCATCAAATTTTCTCACATTTGAACCCCCAACTATTTACTTAGGTCATATCAAAATCAGAGGAGTCCTAGATCGTTTTGCAATTCCAAATTCGATTATTTTTCAGTCATACTTTTGATGGTTCCAAACCATGGTTTTTATCGTTTCTGAACCACGACTTAAAAGCAGTCAATCGTACTGATACGAATTCAACAACCAAGGACCTGGACCTAAATGAAATAAAGTTCTGATCCGGTTCAGGTTTCGAAAATATTATTCCTGTCACTGCTGACTTTGTTGCTCAGTTTCTATTTGTCTTAAAAACATCTCCAAACATCTCAATTCAGATTAATTTCTGCAAAACTAGTTAAAAGCATCAACTTGATCCATAATAGTCTCTTCAAATAACTTTTCGTCTTCTTTACTTCATCAATATTCAGAATTATTTCCTGTGAGGATGACATCATTGTCGAATAAAATCTTTTCTTGATCTTTTGTTTGTTTTTGTGGTCACTAGAGCTAAGGCAAATAAATTATTAAAACAAAATTCGGAATCGGAAATGTCTTTTGACATTTCTAACAACAATAGGACTGATCACCCTGCAGTTGTTGAATTGTTAAAGCAACCAAAAGATTCTGTAGAGCTTACACATTTAGGAAAAAACGAAGATGTAAAAGTAAACAAAAATTGCATATGAGTAGGTAGTTTATTATAGGACGCACAGTCTCAAGTTATATACATTAAGCAAAATGGTCGATCAGTTCACGCTCTAGACGCGGAATTGAGCCACTTGCAACATATATGTCACACGTACGGAATTCCACAGCTATGTATTTTTAAAAATAGGAGAAATGAACAGTTAATCGCGCGATTATCTCAGAAGCCTAGTAAGCTTAGAGAATTTAATATTAGAATATGTATTATTACTACAGCAAAGAAAATAGACTGTAAGAAAGAGCGTCAATTAATCCTTAACGATTTTCATTTATTACACACTGGAGAACATGCCGATGCCGGTATAAATCGCATGTACGCTAATATTAGAAAACATTACTTTTGGGAAAATCTAAAAAACGAAGTGAAACCGCATTCGTCATTGTTTTCGTTAATCGAAAATTAATGATGCGTATCGGATTGACCGTGCATTTAGGTTACCTGTTATTTGTCGATTTTATTTTAATTTAGTTTTATTAACGCCTTGATAATGACAGCATTGCAGTTGAAACGGTGTTTTAGTTATAATTTTTTTGGTGTTTAGTGGGTTAAAGTGTTTAGTGTTCTATATAGCGGATTATCAATATAAACCTGTAAAGTTTAAAAATTATTTTTCAAGACTCTATGACGGTAATCAATTAACTCGGGTTCCCGACCTTATTTATTGCTCAATCATAAATTTCTTTAAAAGAAATCACTCGAGTACTCGACGAAATCTCATCTCCTCTCTATATCATCTCACTAAAAAACGTATAACCGCCTGGAAACGGAAACCTCTCCGAGTCCGTGTCGTACGATCTCATCGCATATAAAATTTATAGAGCGTCGGTCGGTTTGTTGCCGGTTTTGCGCGCACCGTCCCCGAAACCGCGCACGTTTTCGAAGGAAGGCCCCCTCACTCCCTCCGGGCAGCGAGCAATCTCCCCACCATTTAGCGACTTCATGCATGTTTAATACTGGGTACCCCGTAGGGTCACTTTATTCTTGAAAAGCTAATGGGAAGTTTTATTCAATTTGCGCCGGGATTAATTTACGATGGGATTCTCGAGCGCTACCGTCGCGCGGTAAGGAGGAGTATAGGGAAATGTTTTTCGAGAAAATGGGGTTGACTACCTTAACTTTTAACAGGCTTTAGTTGACATCACAGCGAAAGTTTCGTTTTAGCATTAAAATTACAGCAGCGCCGTTGGATACCTATACAGGACGACTATATTAGTTAAAGTCAAAGATCTTAATACTAAGACCATCCCCTTCTTTTTATTAACCTAATATAATACCTTAATTTTAACGAAGCAAACAACCACCTATATTATACCTAATACCTTACTCCGGCTATATTTATTCTCTAATTAAGTATCGTATTTCAGGGAGCTTCCTCGAGTTTAGTGGTAAAATTCGCAGATACTGAGAAAGAAAGACAGCTAAGACGCATGCAGCAGATGGCCGGAAACATGAGTCTCCTAAACCCCTTCGTATTCAACCAATTTGGAGCGTACGGAGCTTACGCACAGGTACGTTATACGGTTATACCCCCTTATTAAACACCTTGCGCAAAGTTATAGCGAACCTTTTTGGGCGTAAATTCGAAACCCCACGTTAGTTTATTTTATCTAATATACACGGTGTTCAAATAGTAGAAGTTTCAATCATGAATAGCGCGAGAAACATAGTAAACAAAATGTAGTGAATTCTCGTAAAAAAGGGGGACGCACCCCCTATCTGATCCACCCTCGTCCTGCCCCCGAGATGTATTTTTATTGGCCCCCCGTCTTCGCCGACGCGAATCGCCGTTGTTCGACGTTCCTATTTCGTCTTCTCTTGCTCGGTTGCGCCACGCGGTGTGATTAAGTGGCGCCATCTAGTAGGCGAATTACGTACGTTTTACGCCCGGTCTGGGTCGTTTAAAACGCGCACTCTTAATAAAAATAAATTATAGACATCCCTCCGGTTACAAACTGTATGGAATGAGGTCTATAGGGGAAGTTTTCAAGAAATCTGAGAATTTCTAATAAATCGCATTTAATTTTTTCTAGCAACAAGCAGCGTTGATGGCAGCAGCGACGGCGCAAGGCACATACATCAATCCAATGGCGGCGCTCGCCACGCAAATACCACACGCTACACTAAACGGAATGGCAAATTCCGTTGTCCCGCCTACTTCAGGTAAAACAGCACAACATCTCCCAATCCCTGTACCTGTTACATACAGATGAGACGGAACCCGATACGAACTAAACGTGTCGGGTAACAGATCACACAGAACACAAACCCGAGAGAACCTCTCCTGTGTCGTCGTCGTATACGTCTGTGTGTGTGAAAACTAAAACCGCGTCGCCACCGCCGTTTGTTCTCTCGGCGCTGTGGCGATGGTCTTCCCTTTTACAGGTGCCGGTTCAGGTCAACCGGTCAACGGTGCCATCCCAAGTTTGCCTTCCCCGACGATGCCAACGTTTAATATGGCCGCGCAGACACCTAACGGTCAACCGGGTGGTACTGAAGCGGTTTATACAAACGGAATACCGCAGACATACCCCGCACGTAAGTTTCCCCCAAGAGAGCGTATTGGAATCTAACCGTTTTCAATATCAATCTCCGTCCGGTACAATGTTTCAACATCGCATAGTTTGATTATTTGGAATCTAGTCTTGGTTATTTATTAAAATGTTTTTGTTTATTTGTAATTAACTTTTAAGCTAGTCTTAACGTCGAAATTCGTCGAAATTTTTTGATAATGAAATGAAGTGGTTTTGGTAAAACTTTTGCATATGTCAAACTTTTTTCTTAAAATAACTACTAATAAAGTGTTGATTTTTGCAACTGGGAGATCAATTAAATGTTTAACCTTCGCTCGCCTGAAATAGGGTCAACGGTGAGCCGAAACTTAGTTTTTTCCTTACAATTTAATTTTAAAAAAAAAATCTTTTCTTTTGAGAATTCTCCTAACATAATAATAATATTTATTTATTAACCTAGCAGATTACAATCCATTTATAAGGTTATTTCTATTTTAAGAAAAGTACGAACGGAACGAACACCATTCTAAATAAAAACCTAAGTCGCATCCAAACCAGGAGGGCTAGACACTCCCTGGAACTGGGAAACGATCTAATGGAAGTAAATGAGGCAATACTCGATGCCTATGAATCGAGCTGTCCCATTCGCGAAAGCAAAAAGAATAATGATGCACCTTGGTGGAATTACCATCTGTCAAAACTAAGATCCGAAACACGCACCCTGTTTAACAGAGCCTGACGCAACGGAGATTGGCAGAGCTACACCGAGAAACTTACCTCCTATAATAAAGAGATAAGGAAAGCTAAAAGGAATAGCTTTAGGATATTTTGCGAAGAGATTGACTCTACGCATACAGCGGCAAGACTGCACAAGGTCATGGCGAGGGATAGAGCCAACATAGAAATGGCACTGAGGAAACAGGATGGAAACTTCACGGAAAGCGAGAAAGAACGAGCCTTGCTCTTACTAAAAACTCACTTTCCAGGAAGCACAGAGATTCCAACAAGAAACTCAGTAGAGCAATGCAGAAGACCAACTAGGGAAACTACTGCAATAGCTAAACATCTATGTAGCACCGAGAGACTGAAATGGGCTATGAACACATTTCAACCTTTCAAGGCACCAGGAGTAGATGGGATTTTTCCAGCCCTATTACAAAAGGGACAAAAGGACATCCAATCTCATGTAGTTCGAATATGCCGAAGTAGCCTGGAGCTGGGGTATATTCCAGAAAAATGGAGAAGGGCTAAAGTCACCTTTATACCAAAAGTAGGCAGGAAGGATTACACTGATCCGAAATCCTTCAGACCGATTAGCCTCACATCGTTTGTTCTAAAAACTATGGAAAAGGCCGTTGATAACTATATTAGAACAGAGATCCTGAATCGAATGCCATCGCATTCTAGTAGTCAGCATGCGTACCAGACAGGCAAATCCACAGAGACTGCACTGGTGCAGCTGACAACAGCGATTCAGACAGCTCTGGAAAACAAAGAAACAATTGTGTGTGCCTTTCTGGACATAGAAGGTGTTTTTGACAACACTCCACACGAGGCAGTCAATAGGGCACTAGAAAACAGAGGAGTAGATAACACGACATCCAGATGACTGTCGCAGCTACTCTCCACAAAAATAGCGGAATCTGAGATAGATTTAGAAACTATCTCAATCAGTGCAACCAGGGGCTGTCCACAAGGCGGAGTTGCATCCCCGCTTATGTGGAGCCTAACGGTAGATGAGCTCCTCTGCGGCTTGACTGGCATTGGCATATCCTGCCAGGGGTATGCCGATGATATAGTCATAATCGCAAGGGGAGGATTTGAAAGTACCCTCTGCGACATTGTCCAAAGAGGACTTACTTTTACAAAAAGATGTTGTCAATCGGTGGGACTAAATATTAACCCTGCCAAAACTACACTAGTGGTCTTCACAAGGAAAAGGAAACTCAATCTCAAAACCATCAAGCTAGATGGGCAGAGCATTGAGTGGAAGACAGAGACTAAATATCTACGTCTTACACTAGATAATAAACTTCTCTGGAACAAGCACGAATTAGAAGTAACCAACAAAGCCAAAAGAGCCCTAATGGTTTGTAGAAACTTCGCAGGGAAAAATTGGGGATGTAACCCAAAAATTCTGCACTGGATGTACACTGCAATAGTGAGACCAATCATCACCTATGGGGCAGTGGCTTGGAGCAAACGTGCCAGTCTGACCACAACGAGGATGCAACTCGCAAAGATACAAAGGCTGGCATGCGTTTGGATTACTGGTGCAATGAGCACATGCCCAACGCGCGCTTTAGAAGTGGTACTAAATCTCACACCTCTTCATATTTTAGTGGAGAGTGTAGCTAGACAAACCGCATACAGACTGATGGGAGAAGGCCCCATCAAAGAAAATTGCTCCTTCAAGATATGTGAATGGAACTTGCTAAATCACAAATTGACAGAAGGGTGAACAAAATTGCAGAAGAGTGGATCAATGTTGACCCGGGTTTGGTAAGAGAAATTTTGAGATTATTTTGGTCGAGCGAAGGTTAAACCAGTCATAACCTACTAATCTGTCAAGGCTATTTGATGGAGTAGTAAATTATTGAAACGAGTTAGTTTTGGAAAAACTTTCGTACATGTCAATTGTCGGATATTTTGAAGGAACGTTTAGACATTACTATTAAATAAAAAAAAGAACCTCTCTCCTCATCTCACCATTAATTCTAACCATTTAATTTTCGTTTATCCACAAAAATAGATGCCCTGCATCTGTCCATTCCAGCGCAAGGATTGCCAAACGGCGAGGCAGCCCTGCAGCATGCAGCGTATCCTGGAATGCCTCCTTATCCAGGAGTCGGTAAGTCAGAACTCAAAACAATGAACACGACGAATAAACCAAAACAAAACGAACAAAACTCCATCTATCGTTTTTATATGAATGTACTTCTTTTTTTACAAAACAAAAAAACAATCCAACGTTTCGAATATAACACACGGTATCAATCAATCCCTGTATCATCCTTTATACCATCAAATGCTATAATATATATTTTATTGTCTATTTCGTTTAGATGAACACACCACCCCCCTACCCGTATTATTTATTACTATTATATTATACGGACCTCTTTTGGGTTGCGTTGACTGTCTCTGTGTCTCTCTAAATATTTATTTTTATCATATTATGTATAGGTATTAGATGTGTGTTAGATGTGACTGTTTTGTTTATCATATTAAATGTTACGAATACAGTTTTGAACAATTCCCTCCCCTTTTTGTGCCAGAGTTGTAAGCTTGTCTCTGTTGTCGTTCGCCATTTATATATATATATCATATCATTTGTTTTAATTATATACTCTCGTTTATGTATATATTTGGCGTTATTATTAGTGTTTATTTGTTTCGAAACGTAGTTATCAATTTTGGATTCGTTGTTTTGTGGTTGTCTAGCGTGCCAACAGTTTCGGTTTTGTTTCATGTTGTTTTATTTATATTATATGAAAATTATATATATGTCGATGTTATAAATGTTGCTTATATATCAATGTTTTATTTATATTTGTATATATATATATATGCAAAATATACATTTAAAAAAAAATTAAAATTAAAATTGGAGAGTAATTCTCGAACTATTTAATCAGGATAAAACTCCATCTTGTGAGAGGGTGTAGGCAATTTTTTAAGAACAATTACTAGGAGTCGCGTTATCATGATCATAATAAGATGAAAAGCCGTCACGAAAGACACCCCCTCCCCCAAAAAGACAAGAATCAATTGAGGTATCCAGGTATCATTGAGGTATTCGGGAAAATTCGACAAAATTTAGAAGACCTTAAAGCTTAATTTAATAACAAAAACAGTTCTTGATCCGACCACAACAAATCTAGATATAACTAAAGAATTTGGCGACCAACTAAAGTAGCAAAGTCTAGAGCTTGAGGGTTGTCTACCAAAACTGGCAACCACCCTCATTAAAAATTGGAGAAACTAGAACTGGCTCCTAGACGTTGTGCTTGCATTGAAGGAAATTTTAATCGAAATTAAATCTAGTGTTAGTAGTCTTTCGAACTGCAAGACCCAGTAGAAGATATCCTATATAACTTGGACGAAATATCTCCGAGATTTCTCAAGAAATCTTAGATGAAATTTTAGAAAAAAATTTACTTCAAAATAATGTAGTTGTTAGTGATTGTGATCAGGTAGGGGAAAGGGAGGTAGGGGGGTTGGTAACTCTGAAGAAATTTTGTTTTCAAATTTCCAACTCCAGATTTTTTAAGGTAAGTTGGGGGAATCACGCTATAGACCTTTTCATCTGGAAAATCCTAAAGACGAAGCTGCATCGATAGTCAGGTCTGAATCTAAATTGGTATAGGAAGGTCGGATGAATGCCTGATGGATATCCCTGATGAGGGTGCCAGGGTACACCAATACCAAAGGAAATAATATACTGGCGTTTTCCAAAAGCTAGCTCCAGAATGCTAGACAAAAGAAATGGTCTTTCTCAAAAACGATCTCTTCTCTTCTGACAGGCTATTGCTCTCTATGATACCATCTTAAAAAGATGTTCAAGAAGTTGATCAAGACACTTGTTGATTCTGTGAATTGGAAACTGCAACTATGTGGTCCATAGTTCGTGAGTGCGAAGCATTAAGCCGGCAAAGGTTTCAGCATTATCGGACGGGCGACCTTAACACCTGTTCAGATCAAAAGCCTTACCACCCAAACTAATCCTGATATTCGTCAAGAATGTTGGAATGGAAGGGTGTGGAACCTGAACGACTCAACAACAATACATATTTAACCCACAAACCCACCAAAACACATTTAAATTTTGATCCAAAATAGTTTGAGAATTACGAACTAAAACATTTTTTGTGACAATTTAATCTAACAAATTATTATAAATAAATTAATTGAAGGTGCGTTTCGAATGACCACAGTATATAATAGAATAAATATGTACATAACAAAAATAATAAAACACTATCTATATGCTGTATTTTTCGAAATTAACCGGAAAGAAACGAATTAGCTTATCAATATGGCATGATGTTGGTTTGCATTGATGGAGAGTTTGGGTGTGACTTTTCTTTGTTTTACATTTGTCAGCAGCTTACCCCGCGGTCTATGGACAGTTCCCGCAGGCAATACCCCAACCTATGTCAGCAGTTGCCCCCGCCCAAAGGGAAGGTAAGGATAAAACAGAAATACCAAAAAAAAAAAAAAAAATATACCAAAATAAACCATCTGTAAAGAGACTAAAACTTCACATTTATTTACTATAAAGAAATTTAAAAAAAAAACAACATTATGCAAATTACATCATATACATTTATACGCAAATGAATATGCTGCATCAGATCATTGTGTCAAATCAATGTTGTTCAATGTTTATATTTTATTATTACGTATTCTATATATTGCACTAGGTGTTCGATATTGAGCATTATTGGCCTTATTTTCCTTATGTATACAGTGTACATTTATTAAAACTTTATATCTACACTATTATCGGTAGAAATTGGAACTAAACGGGAAAGATTTCATCAAAATAAACTTGATAAACATCGAAGATACCTTCCAAATTCTACCCGACAAAAGTGAATTGTTGGTGTTTTATTTTTTTCATTTTTTTATTGTGTGGTTGTATAGCCCGTAAAATAGATACAACTTTTCAAAATTCAACAGAAACATAAATCCGTTATCTCTTCTATAAACCTCCTTTTAAAATTTCATCCTCCTTATTCACATGGCGACTACTATATTAATCTAACCTAGATCTCTCTATATCTCTATTATCTCTAATTATTTTTCATTTACTTTTTTTGTAGTATTCTCACGTTTTAATTTTCGATGACTACTAATTAAACAATTCGCTCTTTCTCTCTTTATCTCTCTCACTCTCTATCTCTCTATCTCTCTTGGGCTGAAGCTATCTAACGCGCGTTAATTTTAGTATGTTGGTAATATTGTTAATGTTATATAATGAATCAGGGTGTTCGATTTCCGGTCCAGAGGGCTGCAACCTCTTCATCTATCACTTGCCGCAAGAGTTCGGCGACGCGGAGCTGATGCAGATGTTTCTACCGTTCGGCAACGTCATCAGTTCGAAAGTGTTCATCGATCGGGCAACAAACCAGAGCAAATGCTTCGGTAAGTACAATCTTTTTCTATTATTTAATATTCGGAAACATATTTTTTATGACGTCATGCGACGAAATAGGGAGCCGAGAAGTTGGCCTCTACTTACTACCTAGTGAATGGGGAGCCGAGAAGAGTTGGCCTTCGCAAAATTCATTTCATAATAAATATACATGATTGAACCCTACCTGTTTTATTGTGCTACTGGCGTTTATTTTCAGAATTGATGTAATTAAAAATCAGCTGTTAAGTGACATAGTGTGCTACCGATCAGGCTCAGAAGGAACGCAAACATTTCGATACTTTTTCACTTGTTATCAATCACCATTTCTATTACATAGAACGACTTGTTTTGATGTTGAGGATTTGTGAGGCTCCTTCAGAGTATTGTTGTCCAATAATCCATAAACTGAAATTTAATATCATAAATTGAAACTAAAGATTGCAGTTTCTGGTTTGCGTGGATTGATATCGTCGACGAGGTGATGCTTAGAACTTCAGGAATTAAATAGCTGTCATGATTATACAATATCAAAGGAGATAGATTAGCAGTAATCTTCACAAAATTTTACATAACTTTAGCAAACAACTGTCTGTTGCTAGTGAGAGTGTACCAGATGGTAGCTGATTCAATGTGATCCCTGTGTTGAGGACAACCCCAATGTTAGAAACAGCGGCGAGAACAGTAGAGTGCAAGACGATTAAGGTCGTCCTGTCATAAAAGACTAATCTCCAAATCACCAGCATAGCACAAAAACCGAAAATGACAGAAACAAATATTGATATCATTTATATAGGCTAAAAATAAGAATGGGCCAAGGTGTGGTCCCTGCGGCACACTCGACATAATTGTTATGTAACGTCATTTTTTATCCACGGACTGTCACTGCTTGTAATCTATACTTAATGTGAGAAGAAAACCATCTGTGGAGGTCACCGCGTACACCAATCTCAGCAAGCTTACTCAACAATGTGGCATAATTTGGCAATTTTGTTAAATACCTTGCGGAAGTCGGCGCAAACGCAGATCACCTGAACTCGATTATCCGTAGTCACAAGTATTGAATCAATATTTTCAACAACGTTAGATTGACCTGAGCTAGAGCTAACAACACCCTGTTGTTGGGGAATAATATTTTTCAGAGAGAGAGAGAGTCACGTTTAAAGACTGGAACAACGTATGACAACGTCATAAAAGTTGTGGAAAAGCTGCGCTAGATATAGATTTGCTAAAGAGAATATGAAGTTGGATAGAACTACGCACATTTCAATAGAAGGTGGAGGGAGACCATCAGGACCAGGACTCTTGTTTGTATCGAATTTGTTGATTTTTTCTATTACAGTAGAGAGATTGCTACGAGGGTGGGTCAAAATGTCCGTGACTATTTGAATTTCCCACCTTTTCTGAAAGGGCAACACAATAGACATTTGCCAGTTAACTCCTATTAAAATGTTAACAAGCTGCGTCATTTAGTTTGTGTTTTACAGCCATTGATTTGAGGAGAAAATGGAAAAAAGTGAATTCCGTGTGCTCATTAAGAACCAAACCAAAACTAAGCTTGATAAGTATTATGGGAACTCTGCACCATCAATTTTAATGATAAAAAAGTGATTTACTGAATTTCGTTGCGGCCGTGCAAGCACGGAAGATGTCGAACGTTGTGGACGCTCAGTTGGCCAATCGGAGATTGAAAGTGCGAGAGGTTGTGGCAGCCATAGGCATATCACTTGGCTCAGTGGTTTCAATTTTAAATGATCCGCGTTTGCTCACAGTCGCCCACAAACGCAATCGTGTGACAAATTTCGCAGTAATGTTTGGTGTCGTTTAATCGTAAAATGGATGAGTTTTTGCCTCGTTTTGTAACCGTGGACGAAATGTAGATCCACCATAACACACCAGAGACAAAACAGCAATCAAAACAGTGGGTTTCTCGGGGTGAATTGGCGCCAAAGAAAGCCAAGGTGGATTTGGTCAAGAAAAAAGTTCCTTTCCACCAGGACAACGCAAGGGTCTACAAATTGCGCCTTCATCCACCCTATTCTCCGGATTTAGCCCAGAGTGACTATTTCTTGTTTCCAAACCTGAAGAAATGGCTCGGCTGGATTGACTCCAACGATGAAATCATCATACCTATTGTGATGATCTCGACAAATCTTATTTTTTGAAAGGGATAAAAACATTGGAGAAACGTTGGCCAAAGTGTATAGAGCTCAAAGTAGACTATGTTGAAAGATAAACTGATTTTTTTTTATCCAAAAATCTGCGTTTCATTCAAAAAGTCACGGACATATTGACCCGTCCTCGGATCATCGTCAGGATACCGATTAAAAATTGAAGCGAAATGATCGTAAAACAAGCCACTCTGAATCTACATATTCAAAAAGAAAAATACTTAATAAGAAAAAAAATGAGGTACAGGATAAGGAAAGCTTGTAAATATTAACATTCAAAGGGAACCCAGATGAAACTCTTGAAAGGAAAACAACTAGAGAGTAAATATTTTGACGAAGCCAATACTTTTTCTTTTCGAGCTAGTCAATTATTAAAGATGTTTTCGCGTAGGTAGCAAGAGAAATTATGTTTAGAAATATATAACATCCTGTGAACCGTTACTAAAATTACAAGAAAATACAGTTTACGCAGTCTGAAAACGAAAATACGCCCAAAGAGAAATTACATCAGACGGTAAAATATACACACACATCCACCGGAGAGAGACTGGAAAGAGAAGGAGGTAGAAAAAAAAAACTTTACTTTGTGAATAAATGATTTTTATTTTATCCTGCTAACCGCCTGCAGCTCGAACTGTTATTCAAAGAAAGAAAACAAAAAACAACAACGCAAAAACGTAAAATTAAAAGGCTTACACTTAGGAAATTTATCAAGGTATACAAGCGAAACGTCTACATAGATGATTTGCTATCTCGAGTGTTTTATCCTTTTGCTCGAATACAAAGCATGAAAATGAAAATACAATCACAACGTCGTATATTTAAGTATTATATATATCTATATATAGGTATGACATGCAGGATAAAGGGTATAAAATGGATTCCATTGAAGTAGTCCAACACAGTTGCCGAGAGAGTGAATTTAATTAACTTTTTCATGTCGTCCTGTTTTACAGGCAGATACTGTAATGTTGCGGATTGTGTACGTTGCATTCGCCCGGATTTAATTCTCGAAATGCGTATGATTATATTTTTGTTTGGTATTATATTCGCGAAACTCCAAAATAAGCTGCACAATGTCCTCTGTTCACCCTCTATCTCTCTCTCTTTGTATGTGTGTGCAACTCGATCAGATTGATTTTAATGATAAGTTTTAAAATGAATTCATGATCAAAATAATATCAGGACGAACAGGCAGATTTCCTGGATATTATTATGTAATATAATCCTGTGAAGTTTACTTGTGTAGTCGAAGCCCCCGGTGGTCGCAACGGTTTGCGGTAGAGCCGCGATAGCCCTACATGGTGGTTCGACTCCACTTCGGGACGGCATATTTTTATATAAAAATATGTTTAATTAAATTGGCGTTTGGGAAAAATTGCATTATAATATAATCCTGGTTTTAGCTGCTGTGTCAATCTATCAAAAAGTATCTTTCCTCTCTGTAGACGCTTGCTTCAATTTGTAGCCGAACATTAGTAAATTCACAAGGTCATTTTGTAGTACTTCGCAATCGTTTCTGCCGCTGTCGTATTCTCAAATCATCTGCAAATAAAACTTTTTTCATCGCAATCCCGTTCGTAATATCGTTAATAAAAATAATCAGTATTAGAGGAGCCAGGTTAGAACCCTGCGGAACTCCTGAAGTTGCGAAATAATTTAAAGAAGTCTATTCTAGAAGAACAGCAATTATACCATCGGTGAGCTGTAATGCCATTATTAATTTTTAAGACAGCGGCCGATTGTCAAAATGAGTTCCGCATACACAATTGTCACATGCTGCTGTAACTGTAAGTGATTAAAAAATCAAAGAAATTCTTTGAGAAATGGGTGAAGCGGGAATGACATCCGGCAAGCACTAGAAAACGATTGTGCAATCTTCAGGAGTCATTCCATTCTGCGTTTGCGCGAAGCCAAGGTCAAATTTGCCAAGAAGGGAATTCATGATAACCCCCTTTGCGCACGAGGCCTATTTTCCTGCTGGATGGCTTGCACAAGATACGTCTCAAAAGTTGTCTAAAGACCAAATTGCAGCTCCCATTGATTCTTGGAAAGATGAGGAGTGTCTATACGCTGTGGGGTCCCCGAATTACCACAATAATCATTTGCGAAGGGCGGCTCTGGAGAGGGTTGGAAATAAAGTGAGAGATCTCTCAACGAATCAAGAATGCTCTGCTAAATTTCACACCTTAAGGACAATATAGAAAATAGTAAAGTGAAAGAGTCTCTCACGTCGGGAACTGGAACTGGTCTGCGTCTTCCATCTTTGTTGACATGACGAGCAGTGCAAGCACGTCACCACGCAGGAAAGCCAGCGTCGTCTGATTCCGAGCCTGCTGTTTAGCACGCAAAGCAACCAGCAAGCCGAACTAGCAAGGAAAGAGACGTCGGAAAACAAGCCTCGTGTGCAAGGGGCTCTAGCCTCAATAGGATCGGGAGACGTTTAAATTATTATATCGCTCTACGAGCTCGAAACCTCTGCTAAATGTCTACTAACTAACTCCCAACGCGAAACGTCTGAGATGGGCGAAGGACAGCAAAGTTCACGATTGATTGAAGGTGATTTTTTCAAATGAACATGCCTGATTAAGAAGTACTACCAAGCTCTTCATGTAAAATCTAAATTCGGCACAAAAAGTTCAAAATTTATAAACTTCAGCCAAGGAGATGTTTGCATCCAATAACAGAAATTGTGTCTTTCAAGCAGACAATGACTCAAAGCATTGGAGCCGTCCCTGCCGCGTCTCGAAGAAGCAAAATGAAATTAATATAGGTACCTACGAACCCTGTCTCAGTGAAATTGGATCAACTATCAACATTCCAAAAACTCAAATGAAGAAAATCTACTAGCCCAAAAATATCAGCAAATTACCACTCCGTTACATCGCCTTTTCCACTGACAACTGCTTCGATTTTTTTTTTTTTTTTTTTTTTTTAATGTGGTGGGTGCTTAGTTGCAGTGACTCCGTAAACTGTATCGCTTGTCTGGCTATCACTGCAACTCTCGCGGTGTGGTTTTTGTGTGTGTATGTTGTGTTCAATTGGCTTTGTGACAGCATCATATCGACTTTTATGATGCCGCGCTGTTAATCACTTTGCTCCCAACAGCGAATGGCAAGTCGATTCGTCTCGACATTGTGTCAACTAATGTTTGGCAATCATTTGATGTGAAACCATTCCAAATTTCTTGGAGACGAGTTCGCAATTCTAGAACGGTTCTTGCCAGATTTGCTCATAGCTTCTTCTTCATGATATATCACAAGTCCAATTTAAACTGAAATATTGTGTTCCAACATCCCGTACGACAAGCGGCACCATCTTGTTGAAAGATGCAACTTCTTGGCTTAAAGACCATGATTTCTGTTCCTTTGCCCATCAGGCTAGTCGATTTTTCTTCTGAATCATTGTCAGTAAAGGCTTCTCTTTTGCCTATAAAATATCGAATTAATAATGAACAAAGAACAAAAATAATTAAACTCACCTTGTAAGTTTTATATCCCAGTTTTCAGACAGCTCTGTGACAAATTGCTCTTGATAAGTTTTTTTCCGTTGCCTGATTCCATAATATTTTCAATTCGTTATAACTAGCACGCCGATTTTGCTTGATAATCCCTTTTAAAGCTGTCAACTTTCTATTGAAATAATGCGGATGACTTCTAGATCTCGGTTTTCGAACCACAGATCCAGTTGATTTGTACAGTTTAATCATATTTCGAACTGTGTATCTCGATTTATTATCACTCTCGGCGATTTGAGAAGCATTTTGACCTTTTAATTGCAAGTGAAGGATCATTTTTCTTATTTCGTCAGACCCATTTTTAGTTTTAACAATTACATCAATGCACGAAAATTATTTAAAACGTCAAAAACGGCTACTGTCAACGTCAATTCTTATCATTTGTTTCACAATGTTTATCTAGATTTTATCGAAACAGATAAACCGACCATTTAACGCATTTTGGCATCATCCTGTATATTGCTGACTTTGAATCATTTTACAAAGAAGAAAATTTAATAAGACCAATCAATCTGCCGTGAAATAAATTCAGAAATATCAAGTATTACTTGGTTGGGTCAACTTCACTGAGACAGGGCTCGTATAGGCGTGGCCTATTCACATTAGAACCAATGAGAAATGAGTAATACATTGCCACGCCTACGGCGATTCTTAAAACAAACTTATATGTTTATTAATTCATTTTAAATTTATTCTTCTTATTTTTCGTAGGTTTCGTCTCGTTCGACAACCCGGCTAGCGCGCAAGCAGCGATTCAAGCGATGAACGGTTTCCAGATCGGCATGAAGCGGCTCAAGGTCCAACTGAAGAGGCCGAAGGACGCGAACAGACCCTACTAACCTTTTTTGTACTGCTGCCAAGCAGTTGGCGCGTAGATTTCAACGGGGATATCAACGGACAACTCCCCCTTCCCCCAACAACCGCTCCACCGCTCCAATAACCTACACAATCAAGGACAAAACAACTACCAGCCGCATATACCATCCGGTTTATCATCAACACACGAAAAAACAAACAAACAAAAAAAAACAATATAAACAAAAAAAAAAAATACAAGAGGGTAAAAATTAATTGTAATAACGTCAGCGCCAAACAAATTAATGCTAAAAAAAAAATTTAAATAAAATCTAAAATAATTGAGGAATGTCGAAGAAGAGAACAAAAATAGAAGGCGTGATGGCCATGCCTGGTGATATATATGCATATATTATGTATATATTTAAGTATAATTAAAAACACTCTCTCCTCGTGTTATAAAAAAAGGGGGGGTGGCAGCACTGGGCTGCACCGCCCACTTCGAGAAATTCCAAAAGGGGCTGTGATTAAATAACAAATCAGTGTTTGATTGTACAGGCCGTTTTGTCTTCTCGTTCGTGAAAAATATAATAAAAAAAATATCACTATTTTGAGACGTCTACTCATATATTCGTTGTATGTAATTGTGTGTTTAACTGAATATAAGTATTAAAAAATACCAAAAAAAAAACTCTAGAAGTGTGGGCGGTGCTTTCTGGCCTGCGAAGGAAAAAAAAAATTTGTAAAACATTGTAAAGATGATTTTTATTATACGAGTTGCCAAAATAATATAACTGATAATATTAATAATAATAATAATAACAATAATAATAATAATAATAATAATAACGATGATGATAAATAATTGAAGCGATAATAAAATGTATAAAGCGCACCATCCAGGCATGGCCTACTTTAAACTATTACTCTTATATTATATATACTACCTTTTTAAAACTTATATATATATGGAATATATTTCTCTCCTATATATAGGGTGTTTCAAATTTGGATTATCCATAGCTTACCTATATTTTGACTTTAAACGCAATAGGAATGATTTTTCTAGTCCGATTTTACATGTATACAGTTTGGATCACCCTATATATAGTGTAATAAAAGAATAATTATTATATACATTAATAAATATATTGTGATTATATCTCACACGTAAATTTCATCTCGGAGCCAGTTTTATTACTATTAAAATAAAGACAAGGTACATCATGTATTTTTGTGCCACAAATACATTAATTTAATTTAAAAAAATAATATTACATATAAATATATTATTGTACAAGATTAAACAAGATAAAAAGAACAAAGGCATGACTATATTTATATATATACAATTATTAATTATAAATGATAAATTTAAAAAAAAATAATATATAACTTATATAATATTATTACAATATACCTATATATTCATACAAGAATACATGAGGCAGAGTGAATTGATGATAAAGTTGAAGTAGAAATCTGAAATGATGATTTTAACAATTAATTAAAAGAATACATTTTTATTAGGTATATATATTAATATAACATTTCTAACTTAATCTTTAAGAAACATAATCCTTGCAAAGTACCAACTATATTATATATTATTATATTATATATTATTATATCCTGTAAATTCTTATTATTAAACAAGAAATGAAAAAATGAGATAAACTAATTAAAAAAGTAGAAAGTAGACTTTTAAGTGAGGGAAGTATAAAAAAGCGCGATAATTGCAAGCCAATGAATTCGTAGATTTAATTTTTAATCTAGATAGAAACAAATTCGATTAAATCATCTATTTTTAAAATATTTAATTTTGACATTGACATTGACATTGACAGATTTCTAATTTATTATTATTATCATTAAAAAAAATTATTCTCTAATTCTCTCGAGTTATGCGCGCATATTCGCCAAAAAATAATTAAAACAAAAAAAAAATAGTTGTTGAAAAGTTAGTTGACGCTTTGTTCGGATCTTCTCGGCTCGCTTTACACCCTATACCGCCCGCATTTGGCGGCGGTGCAGGTCAGATAGCGAGCGAGAGTCCAGGTACAGGCCGGGTACATTTAAGCGGAAGATTTAAGAAAAAAATCGTGAAAATATTAAGAGGAAACCGGCTGGGCCAACCTAGTCAAATTATCTCCAGCCTTAATCCCAAAAAAAAAAAAAATACAAGGCTGGCTGCAAATTAGTTAATAATGATATATTTAAAGATTTAAAAAAAAAAGAAAAAAACCTAGGATTAATTTTAGCAATTAAGTGACATAAATACTTAGTGAACATATAATAATATAATAAAAAAAAAATATTTATTATTAATAAAATAAAAAGAACAAAATATCTAATATATTTAAGTATATTTTCTTTAGATTTTCGGCTAAAATTGTGCAATATTTACTTACTTAAATAATAATAAAAAAAGAATATTTATATATATACAAAAAAAAAACAAATGAATAACCGACCGACTGATGATATGAAATAAGTAAAAAAAAAAAACTTATACGTTCGATGTATATACAAATTTTTGTGTGTAACATTTTAAATGTGGAATTGAGGTACCGCCACGTATTTTTAAAAACCGCACTGCCACAAATTTTATTTATATTTATTCTCTTATAACTCAGAATATATTAAAGATACGATGTATATGTATATGAAGTTTTTTAATCTAAATCACCTAAGGAATCGATTACCAAAGTTTGAAACCCTATTATGGAAACACCCTGTATATAATAAAATTAGTTTTATTACGATATCTCCCTTATTATACATGATATCAAAAAATTTTAAAGACGAAAAAGGTTTATATTTTCAAGCTCTATAATATGGATATATTTTCGATTATACAGGGTGGCGATTTTTCGATTAAAAAATTTTTTTTTTAATATGTAGAGGTACCTCCGTTCTCATACGATTGTTATTTTTAATAATATTGTTTTCTCTCGCTTTAATTTTAAATTGAATCCCCCATAAATTATATATGTACAAATCCGAAAAACCTCATTCAAGATAAATCAAACAAAAAAAAATATATTGCAGATGAAAAAATAAAACAAACCGGGCGAAAGGAAAAAAATTGAATTATAGTTTAAAACGCTAAAATTGTTATGTTTTGCTGTTTGTTTATTTATTTAATTTAATTTAATTTATTCTATTTATTTTATTTATTTATTTTAATATCTCAAGTTCTAGTATGGTAGCATTCCAATGCTTGCTAATGTAGTTATTACATTCCAGTTATACTGGAAGTATTATTTGTAATTAATTATTAATATTATTATTATTATTATATATACACGGGAAAGAAATTTAATAAAATACTATTATTATATAGTATAGCATATTATATACAATATACTATATAAACGCTGATATGAAAGAATTATATTATGACTATTTATCATTAATATTAAATAAAATAAAAATTGAATATATTATACAGAACGACATAATCCGCCAGGTCCCCCTATTTCCATTAAAAATAAAAAAAAACCTCGTCATAACCCCCCAAACCCGCTTGATTTCCGAAGATCTAAAAGTAAAATATTACGGCCGATTTTAAAATAATTTTTTTAATTTTTTTTTTTTTTTACGAGAAGGGGACTTCGTTTTCTTGCTCATAATTTGCTGCGGCAATATATGGATGCGAACACGAAATAATTCCCAAATTTTAGGTAATTAAATATTCAATTAAATTCGGTAATCTCTCCTCCAAAAAAAAAATTAATAATAAAAGCCCCCAAAAATACAGACGTAAAATCACCGGACGACAAATTCAAATAAAAATTAATCGAATATTGCGGAATTTAAGTGAATTTTTCAAACGCTAATGAAATTTAAACTTAATAAATCATGTAATTATTAAATTAATATACAGGGTGTATCAATTACATTGTATCATATTATAGATTTATGATGAAATATACCGTTATGAAAAATTTTAAATAATATTTACGAGATCCTAGGATAATAGCGGAATAAATTTTATTATTTTTAATAGCGATAGATTCGCATTCGTAAATCCGTAACAATCAAATTGATATACCGTGTGTTGAAAAAAAAAATCAATCTGTAAAAAAAAAAAATTGCGGCGAAGTGATCTAGGATACAGGGTATGTTTTTGCAATTATATATGTAAACTGTTACTCATCGTATGAAGGCGGTATAATTATACATACATCGCGTTTCTATTTAGTAGTGTATGTTTCCATTTATAAAAAAAATAATAATATTAAAAAAATAAAAACCCGCCACCGCTGTGCGGAGACTCGCATTGTATTTAAAATATAAATAAAAAATAAGGAAAAACTCGCTATTTATATCAACCAAAAAAAAAAAAAATTTACATACATCCATCTCTCTCTAATACATCATCACATACACACGAACACACTATATATACATATAAATATATATATATACGTGCACCCAGAAGAAAAAGACGCTGTACATATATTGGGGTCCATATATTATAGAATTGAAAAAATAAAATGAGAAAAAAATCGTTTGCACCATTTTTTGCATAGATAATATGATTTCTTTTTTTAAAATACGAGATTCATACTAATCGGTTAAAAAATGTATTTTTACAAAAGGAAAAAAATGCGCCTCCTTTCCGTTCTACGCCTATGGCGGATTAAGCGGGAGAATTTAATATTTTGTCGGCAGCCCCAAATGTTGGGCGCCAAATTTTAATATTGATTTCGAAACTCCCGCCTTTTTTAACCGCCATTTTGAAATAAACGATTTAATATTATAGGGAAATTAACGAGATAAATAAACTTGTTTATTTATTGGAAGAAGGGATGATTTAAAAAAAATGCTTCATTTAAAGCTGAATAAAAGAAAAAAAGCGATTCTTAGAGATAGGGATACTATTTGCGTTGATGAAATAATCCCGAAAAAATATATAATATATATTAAAAACAAAAATAACAACAAAAAAACATATACTAACGCGTATTGCATCCAAAAACTTCATCAACATATTATATATTTTAGCTATTACGAGTTTAGGAGTATTAGGAATTTTAGTCGATGAAATAATCAGTATAATTTATATTATATATAAAAATATTATATATTCGAAGGGAAATTAAAAGAATTTTTAAATACAATAAAACGTTTGTATGGCAATTTGATCACGATCGATTAAAGTGGTGAAATAGTACTCATATGCTCGAATCTAGTCGTTTAACTTTACTATTTCTAAATCAATTTTCTAGTCAAAACTATGTATATTTTTCTCTAACCTCTTCCTAATGTGTTAAAGATTTATTATTTTTATCTATTTAAAGTTGTTCCTATTTTGAGAGGTGATTTCTATAGATTTCCTAATGCTGATTTCACCTGAATTAACTTTCTTGAAGTTGCCAAATACATCAGTAATCATTACCTTATGGCCAGAGTTCGTCTATTCTTTTTTTTGCGACTGCACTGGCGGGACAACCGCAAAGACAAGCTCGGCTATAGGAGAGACCTATTCTGCCCCTATGCCCAGACAAAGAAGTCCACAGAAGTCCAAAACAGTTTTACAGTGTCTCATGCCGGCAAGTGCACTCCACTTAGAGTAATGTCTAGCAGCGAGTTCATAGGCTTTGATGCTATTATGGGAATTCATCGCCTCTGATTCCACAGTAACTTGGCACCCATCGTAGCGTGGTGTTCCTCCATTCTTAATCTGAATAAAAAATTTTGTTCAAGACCAACTCTTACGATTTTCGTACTATTCCTTTAAATGCATTGATTTGGTTAGGAGACTACCACCTACCATAGAGTAAATAATAAATAAAACTCATGCTCATCTAGGAATGACCCTTGATCAAGAATTAAGATTACAACAACCCGTCTCTTTGGAGCAGCCAAATCTTACATTGCTCCGTTCCTCTGGGTTTAGCTTGGCATACCTTTAGCCCGGTCAACGATCGATTAAAATTATTGGAGATCCAGCAGAACTACATCCCGAGGATAATCGTAGGGGGGGTTCCATTCTTCTACGGGTCTGCTTTCTTAGATAAGATTGAGCATTCCGGTAGCCCTGTCCTCGCGGAAACTGCAGTTTTGGCCTCCACATGATGCACCTTCTCTAGACCCACACTTTATTGCAGTCAGAACAGGCAGCTTCTTAGAAGATTGTGCCTGAGCCGTGAAAGGCGAAAGGAACGACCAAAAAATACAGAAAATAGATTGAGTATCCAACCAAAATTAACTAAATCATTTATTTCAGAAAGCTTCAAATATGAGCTTCAGATTCTCTTTCGAAAAACTGGAATTCTAAAACGAAACGGCTACTTTTTTTCACCCAGAAACTACTTAATCCTCTTTCTTCGATAAAGGCATTCAAAGATAATGTGATAGGCTGTCTCCTCGTCCTCCTCATTGCATAGTTTACAAACAGGCTCATCCCTAAAGATGGCCAATTTTGTGTTTTGTTAACAAACTTATCCTTGTTCTAAACTCTACTCGGTTGAGAGCACTAATTACCTTGATTGCTGTCCTATCATCCTCAACGTTGTTCCAGTATACCTGATGTGTTTTTGCTATTCACTCAGCTAGTAGATCATGTATTACAGTCTTGGTTATTGCCAGACCCGATTCAAGTGCAAGGACTATTATTTCAGAACCCTTTCTTGCCAATTTATCTACTATTTCGTTTCCTAGCCTGTATGGTAAATTTTTTCGGCAATCCTCTCCGTGGCTCTCTTGCTCTCAACAGTTGCAATCTCTATCCTTCCAATGCAACGTATTCAAAGATAATGTGGTACCTAAGCTGTCTCCTACTCCTCATTGCATAGTCTATAAATAGGCTCCCTGTCCTGTTAACAAACTCAGACTTCATGATTGTCCCATCATCCGTTTGCTCTGTATCTGATCCTCAACGTTGTTCCAGTATACCTAGCGATTCACTCAGCTACTGCATCACCTATAGCAGTCTTGGATATTGCCAGATCTGGTTCAGCTCCAGTGGCTATTCTTTCAGAACCCTTTCTTGCCATCTTGTTTGCTATTTTGTTGGCTGGTATTCACACCAAAGAGTGATTTTGTTCTTTTTGGTGATTTCGTTACTTAGTGTCAGGTTAGTCCCTTTAACTAGGTTTACTAGCCTGTGTGATAAATCTTTTTCCAACAGTCCTGTCAGTGGGTTTCTTGTTCTCAACAATTTCAATCTCATTCTAAGATAATGTGGTAGGGTATCTCCTCCTCCTCATTCCATGTAATCACAAATAGGCTCTTCAAAGATGCCAATTCTGTGTAGGTATTTCCTTAAGACAGTTGTGTCCTGTCAACAATCTCGGACTTGATGACTGTCCCATCATCCAGGCAATTCCAAGCTAGTTTTGAGGTTATCTAATAATGTAATCAGCACTAAAAATACTATAGAAATCACTGATTGTATTCTAGAATATATATCTATCTATCTTGTGCCATATTTTAATCTAGTCATCCTCTAAAACTAAAAAATTATATTTTATTTATAAACAGAGGTCGTGAGTACTTAAATTTAGAATAGAATAGGAGATGAATATTGAAATGAATAATGAATTAATAATAATCCAACAAAGAGAATGGAATTTACAAAAGCCATACAGCATTTGCATGTGACAGTTTTATTATATATTTTACAAAATAATAATTAAAGAAAAAAAAATGAATTATTACAATTATTATTACATATTACGATATATTAAAGAAAAGTAGATAAATCCACATATTTATTATTAATAAGGGCATAATCTTTGCTGAACTTGTAATACGAAAAAAAAAATCATATGATAATTAATAAACAAAAATTACATATGAATATATAAAGTTTAGACAATGATTAATCAAGCAAGGACAGATTAAGAAGAGGGACAAAAAGAAACAAAAACTTTTTATCATAAATAATTTTACAGAAATTACAAAAAATTTAAAATTAATAATAATTATGAAACAAACAAAAAAAAAATTGATGAAAAGCGACATATTGTAATATACTTATATAGTAAGGACATAATACATAAAATACATATATATATTATTTTTTACATTTTGCTAATATACATATATATACAGATTATGAGTTAAAATAAATTAAAACGTAACAAGGAAATATTTCCCTGTCTCCCTCACCCCCCTCGCGCCCCTTTCAACGATTAAAACAAAATAAGAAATTGTATCCCCCTTTTTTACGCAATACCTAAATTATATCGTTTAAAATTTTAAAATTTATTTATTTTTTATTTATTTATTATAAAAAATCTACTGACACAAAAAAAATATATCAAACTAAATAATAATACAATATAACCATGTGTACAAGAAATTTTTTTCGTATAATTTTATGATATGATGTAAAACGATATACAGAGTGTTCCGTTTATATTAAATTTCCATTGAAGTATGTGTATCATTGTGTTACATATTATATTAGAAAAATTATTACGTTGATGTTTTATGATATGTCACACTGCATTGGAAATTACACGTCATCAATTTTTTTAATAAAATAATATTTTAATTAATTCGGTGCACTCTGTATATACGAAAAGAAAGATACAGACACATTTAAAAAGGAAAAAAAGAAGTAACATTATATTTACAACACGGTGCATTTTTAGTCAATGCTCAAAACATAATCTAATATATGTAAAAATATTTTTAATTTTGTCTTGTCTTCTATATATATAATATATATTTATTATTATTATTAATAAATGAGAATTTCTCTCCAACCGAATAGATCCAAGTCAAAGTTACAACCGCGAAAAAAACGATCGACAAAAAAGACATCGTATACATATTTGTTATATTTAACTCTTTTACATTGTATTATAGTATGTATTATATAAGATGAAAAAGGACAGAATACACATACACATACAAAAAAATCTAGTTAAAATTATAATTATAACTAATTAATTATATATAATATTATATTTAAAAGGAATAATTAATTATCTACTAATACATAATTATTATTAAGATGATAACTGGACATTGACATATTTAAATACTATCGATTTGGATCTATTTCGGTGAAAGCTATCAAGTTCATATGAAACTTTATAAAAGAATTATAAATTAAATAAAGTTAAATATAATGCATATCTATCACTGGTTTTATTTATAATTATACCTATGACAACACCTTGTATAATATCGTTAAGCGACATCTATTACACTATAGCCTAAAACTATTCAAATTACAGGAATCTATTTTTTCTTAACGCTGTCATCATAGTAATTTTATTTTTCTGAAGATACCAGTACTGCGTAGAATCTAAAAATTTGACAATTGACATAAAATGTTTTTAATTTAATTTAATTTAATTTAAACGAAATAAATCCAATCATTTACTTAATTTTAACATTTCCAACCTACACAGAGTTCAAATAACCACAAAAATGGTAAGTTTAAACTTAGTTAATTTCTAACACAATAAATTTTAAACCTTATTGTAGGCATTGAATAAGCTTCGAAAGGAGAAATTAGCTCAAGAAATGAACGAACGCAAGTTTTACGAATGTATCGAATTGGAACGGGCGAAAATTGATCACAGGAACAAGTATCGTAATCTAAATAGATACATGCAATTGCAACGGACACAAATGGAAGAGGACGAGCATGTTTCAGCAAACGAACAAGCTGCGATTAAAGTATCTCAAATAGAACAGGAGGAAAAATTAGCACAAGAAGTCGATAAGATGAAACGAGAGGAGATCAAGGAATTGCGAATGAGGTTTTATTACGATTATTAATATTTAATAAACGTTAACGTTTTATCATTTCAGGCAAGTTTTACGAGAGAATTGTCCTGAGTTACGCGAATTAGAAACTAAATTACGAGCGGCTTATATTAACAAGCAATTATTAACGCAATTAAAAGAGAAAGAAGCTTTAAAATTAGAAGAGGAACTTAGAGAGAAGAAGATACAAGAAGTGTTACACGAAGCTCGGTTAACGCAGGAAGAATATTTAATGAAAGAAGCGCAAGAAGAAATCAAACGTAAATCCGAATACAAGTTGGCGTTACAGGATCAGATGATTTTACGCGAGAAAACGAAGCGATATCTCTACGAGGAATTCTTACGTGAGAAAAAAATGATTGACGATATAATACAGAGGATACACGAGGAAGACGAGAGATTACTCGAAGAGAAATGGTGCCGAATGCAGAAAACGCGGGAAGAAATGATGGCGTTTAAAGCCGCGCAAGAAGTATGGAAGCAAAAGCGACAAATTGCGTTAGAAGAGGAGAATCGACAGATCACCGAGTATTTACAGAAGAAAGCGCGGGAAGAACATATGAAGTAAGATTACGTTTGTTGTTTTACCAAATTTTATTTTTAATTTGTAGGACGGTGAAGAAAGACGAGGAAAATATGTTAAAGGAGAAATTAACGATCGATTTAGCTCGGAGAATATACGTGGAGCAGGTAGTATTATAAATATTATCGTAACACTTCCGTATTACAAGTTTTTATTTTTATACCGATTACTAGATGAAGAAACGAGAAAAAGATTACGTTTTACAAGAATTAAAGGAGCGGGAGTTCCAAGAAGAAGTCGAACGTCGACATAGAGCGGATGTCGAATTCCAAGTCCGACAAAGGATCGAACTGCAAGAAGTCCTGCAGAAACAAATCATGGAACGAGAGGAACGGATTAGAAACGAACAGAAAGAAGAGCAATTATATAAACAACAGCTTTTAGCCAAATTAATCGAAGATGAGAAATTAGAACAGATGTCTGCGCAGAGAAAACGGATGAAGATGTTACAGTTGAAACGAGACGTGGAAGATATGATGACACAACGAAGACAGAGACAAGCCGAGGAGATGCAGGAGAAGATTCGACTCGACGAGGAAGAGAAGAAGGAAGCTGTGAAACGGTACGTTCTAATTTTGTTCCGATTTAATTCGTGATGTTCTAATTGTATACTTTTATGATTTAGTCGACAAATTATCGAGGAAGAAAGGTTGAAGATATTGAAGGAGCACGCTCAGAATTTAATCGGACATATTCCAAGAGGTGTATTGCGCGAAGAGGATTTGGAACATCTCGGTGCTAGTGTAGCTGATGTTTACCGGAAGAAACAATGATGAATTTATATTTTTTTAATTAATTTAACACAGTACGCAGAGTTTTGATTGTAAACGTTACTTACTCGGGCACAGTATTATTAATTTATTTATTAACTTTTTTATATTTTTCATATTTTTCTAATAATAAAAAAAATATTAAATTAATTGTGAAAAATTGTTTCGTGTTTGATTTAATTCGAATAAAATGTGGCTTCATTCTTGTAAAAATTAAACGCATAAGGCTAAACTTTGATTCAAACGTAATTCAGATTATTCTCAAAAAGGGATGTCTTGCTTGATAAATCAGAATACTTTAGTTTGTCTTGCGAAATGATACTTAAGAAGAAAACAAAAAAAAAGAAACGTGATCCTAAGAAATGAGACAAAAACCATAGAAAAACTCTTAAAAGCTGAAGGAAATATTCCAGAAACAAACAAAGACATCAAGGCAACATATTAATATATTTCCTGCTTATCGAAGTCACTAACATGAGAAGACATCCAGCAGAAATGTATCTCGTTTCAGAAACGGCAAAATAATACTCGTGAGACCTGTGATAAGACAGATGAGCGTCTAAATACATTTTTGCATTTTAAAGGCTGTATAAACGAAACACCCTGTATAAACGAAAGTAATTTTAAGCTATCGTTCCCTTTAGGAATGAAAGCACTTTCATTTTAAAAGTTTTTTTTATCTTCAACAGGTATCGAGATGCCGACAACACCGCACTATTGAAACACCCTGTATATCGCTCCCTTTCTCTAGAATAGAACATTATTTATTCTTTCTATTTACTTTTAATTACCCGATACATTATAAAATAACATAATTAGGGAATAACAACAATATTGACTTAATGACATCTTTATAACTTCCGGTTGACGTCACAATAACATTTTAACGACCTAAGGTCAACAAACTCAGTTGACCGTCGACAACGGTAGAGGTAACATCTATAGAGACGGTTGCGTTATTTTACATCGGACGAATTGAATTCTTGTTGGGAATCGTTTCTCGTGAAATTACGAATTGGAAGTTATCGAAAGATAGGTTGTGAAGGTGGTTAATTTTCGAATCGCATTATTACTGGCGACGGTGGCTGCGGTGTAATAGTAATAACTACCTAATATGAACGCTAGTTCGAACTCAAATTTTGCTTTGATGCAACGAGGTGTACTTTAGTGCGAGTTGTCCCTCTACAGCTCTTGTGTTCGTCAGATTCTCTCTCTTTGCTTTGACACTCGGATTCTGTCCGGGTGGGTGCTCTAATGGCATAGTTCCACTGACACTACATACCCTCGTGAGGGTCTATCAAGCGATTAGAGAAGTTTGACGTCCGTGAGAGTCTCAAAAGGGACAGTCTCAATCTAATTTATATCCCGTTTGAGCCAATTAATGGTCCCGGAATGCCAAAAAAAGCGTTCATATTAGAACTGTTCTTATTTTGTTGATGGTTTGGTACGTCGGTTGTTATCGAAGGTTTGGGTATTGCGTTGAATGTTGGTCCACGTCTTGAGATAAATGTTAAGCTGCTTAAGGACATCATTGTCTTATTGTTGATGGTTTGGTAAGTCGCTTCGTGTTGACTTCTGGTCGGAATGGTATGTTATTTGCTCTAATCTACATAGAGGTGGTTTGGATTATTTTGGTGTTAATCGTTTTTTGTATACCTATCTATTACCATCTTGCAAACGACCAGATATTTTAGTCGCATACTGTGATTTGTCCGCGATGACAGCTACATTTGTTTCGTCTGCGTGCTTGCTATTGATGCTTCGGTAGAAAGATCTCTACAGAAGATTCGACAAATTGCTTAATTAATTTGCTTAATTTTAAATTATTTTCTTAGATGTAATAGTAGAATCTATCGATTTTAACTTCATTGCAATGAAGTTAGCTAACGCTAATAAGTTTCATTTTCAATAATATAATTCTCCAGACAAATCGATAGATTCTACTAGATTTTTTTTTCCAATTTAACAATAGGATCTACCTGATATGAACGCTAGTTCAATCTCAAATTTTGCTTCGATGCAACGAGGTATACTTTAGTGCGAGTTGTACCTCTACACCTCTTGTATTCGTCAGATTCTCTCTATTTGTGTTGACACTCGGATTCTGTCCGGGTGGGTGCTCTAATGGCATAGTTCCGCTGACACCACATACCCTCGTGAGAGTCTAGCAACCGGTTAGAGAGGTTGACGTCTATGAGAGTCTCAAGAGCGTTTGAATCAATTAATGGCTGCAGAAAGCGATGGTTTTGTAGGTGATATTTCGTAGAAGATGTTTACAAATTGTTAGGATGTGCATTTAAATACACATTTTTTCAAAATTTTCGTAGTATTTTTTCGTAAACTATTATTTTATTGTGGTTGCGGATTAATTTTCCTGCCTTGTAAACAAATCGTTGAGCAGAATCGATTGTGAGCTTCCAACTCGAATGCATTGAAATTCTGTTGCAAATTCCTATAACGAAGCAGATAAAAACGGTGTTTTGATTGTGTCATTTCGAAGCGATTTGACGTATCTAAATCTGAATTGTTTTTAAAACGTTTGCATACGGTTTTGCGAAAATCAAAAGAGTGAGGTTGGCAGAACCAATTTCAAACACACATCAAAAGTACTTAGCAACGACAGTCCTGCAATTTTCCTTCACACTTTATTCAGGCTTAGGACTGACAGTCTAAATCACTGGCGTGTTTAAAAATTGCAGTGAACTCCACTGTCTGATTTGGTTTGTTTGTTAGTATGAAGAACAACAAAAGAGAATTGAAAAATTGAATAGAACACATGCACAATACATACATGCATGAAAGCATCAACCTCCTCTACCACTACACTTGCACTCATTCACTGCAACACAACTCGAATTCGAGTCCTTTTATTACAATCTTATTTGTTTTTAAGGAGTGTAACTGGCGCAATTGCTAACCAGAACAAGTGACTCCTCTGAATCGCACACGACGTCGAGTAAGTTAACTCAAAATGGAGTCACCTTATGAAAACAAAACATTTTAAAGATTTAAATTTTTATTTACTTGTCATTTTAAATTCTACAATATTTCTAATTGATGTTGCAACAATGCGACAACTTAAATTTAAGTCGTCTTGAGTTGCGTCACTCATTTACATGATTACATTAACAACTGCAATGTAATCAAATATGATGAGACAATTCAAATTTGAATCGTCAAATTAAATAAAAATAATAACCTTAATTTACATCATAACCAGAGGAGATGACTCAAAATGGAGTCAATCGCCTAACATTTAAAGTTATTTTATCGATAACTGGAAGACAATCAATATAAGAGAGAGAAACAACTCAAATTTGAGTCGTTACTAAAATCGAAAAAACAAAAATTAAACACTTACCTTCTCTCGGTGGTTTTATCAAAATCACTTTAACACTCTGGAGCATTATCACATATGTATATTAGCACTGCTAAAAAGAGAGACAACTCAAAATTGAATCGTCAGATATAAAACAAATGATTAAACATGATTACACCAGAAGAAGAAGAACTCAAATTTGAGTCTTCAATTTAAATATACGAGTGAATGAATCTGTGCATTAGAAACTCCTGATGCCATAACCTAAAAATACATACTAAAATATATTCGCTAGAGCTGAAGAGCACACAATAAGCTAAATTAGTTTTGTTGTTAGATTTTAAACTCAAATTTGGCGCTAAATTATCCGGAATACCTCGCATTTTGATTGGTTCCTACCTTGATACAATAACTGATGCCAATAATACATCTTTGAAGTTGTTTAATATCAGGCTGACCAACGTTACTGCTGGTATAATCAGAATTCTTCAAGATTCTTAATGGGGGAACTATCACTCATCATCATACACACGTACGTACGAGGATCCTACTGTTAAATGGAAAAACAAAGATGAAAGATCTGACAACCACAAAACCTACGACTAACGACTCGTAGAACTCGTATTTCGACCAACTTCGTTGCAACAAAGCTCTTACGTGGAACAAAAAATAACTTTTAATATCAGTGAAAATCAAACCATCAACAATAAGGACGGTTCCAATATGAATGCTTTTTTTGGCATTCTGTGGCCGTTAATTAATCCAAACGAGATATACATCAGATTGAGATTGACCCTTCGAGACACTGACGAACGCCAGCCACTCTAACCGCTTGCGAGACCCCCAGGGGAGTATGTGGCGTCAGGGGAACTATGCCATTAGAGCGCCCACCCAAACATTGTCTGAGTGTCAAACGAAGAGAGAGAATCTGACGAACGAAAGGGCTGTACAGATACAACTCTCGCACTGAAATATATCTTCTGCTGCGTTGAAGCCAAATTTGACTATTACAGTAGCAACTAGCGTTCATATTAAGTCGTTCCTATTGTTAATCTGGCAATTTCACGAGAAACTGTGAAAAATTCGATTGACCCCATGTAACACATGCATGCTGGGGGTACAAGTACAATATGAAAACGTAATAATAAGCTTATTAGCTATTAACAGATTTTTCGTGTTAAACAAGCTGCGCATGCGTTGCTCGATGATGACGACAGAGTTGTCCGTCCAAATGTCAATTGGACGGATTAAACAGATGATCTTCGATTGATGTTATGACAGCATGATTTTGCGTGCAGTTGGGTTAGATTAAACGTTCATTAATGGCGATTCAAACATATAAATGCGCAACTTTGTACTGGAATTGATACAAATTCTAAACACCAAAAAAAAGTCCCACAACTGTACTCACACTGCCGCCTTTGGTATCCTCAATTATAACATTGTATGCATACAAATCGTTCGTTTTCATATTGCAAGTACCTTTCTACTACACGAGATAAGGCAATCGTGCCCCAAAGATGGGGCTGCTTAGGAGCCATCATAAATGGGGGAACCAATACCTTAAAGTGGAGAGCAAAACGAGGACCGTATTGGCATAGGTACAGTCGAAATGAAAATGATAAGATTTCAGGGAAAAGCCCAAATTGACACAATCAGAAGCGAAGACCTACGATGACAAAATAAAATACAAAAGACGTGGGAGAATGGTTAAGAAAATGCTGGAACGGACACGTTAGCAGATAATGAGCAATGATAGACTGGTAAAAGATAAATAACTTAGTTGGGCGAATCGGAGGAAGCCATCAAAATGCTGGAAAGAGGACATCCGAAGAGGTATAGGAGGAAAACAGGCAATAGCCTACCTATCACGTGTAGAAAGGAAGAAGAACGTTGAGGAAATCTTAAGCAGAAATATCATTCTTTAATGCACCACTTGGTAATAATTTTTGGAAAGTATGACACGGTTTTTGTTTTCTTGAAAACAAGGTACGAATCTTTGTTCTACGAGGAAACGCAGAATGGAGATCGTGTGTTAAGCAGATATTTCGGAAATTCATAGCCACCAAGATCACCGGATCTTAACTCAGCGGATTATGGCTATGGAGTTAATTAAAAAGTTTTTTGGAAGACGACCAACAACACTACAAGAATTGAAAGACATTATAAAGCAAATTCGTGCAATTGCTGTGTACAATTTGAAGGAACCAACAAAATGGAGGTCATATTTAGCAAGTAATTTGAATTTGTTGTTAAATTGAATTGAATTAATTTTGGATTTAATATTTTCAAATATGCGCAATTAAGTAGCACAATTCATACCATAAAAATGGAGGACCTACCTAAATTCAGAAAATTTAGAAGTCTCTGCCGTTCTTACTTGATCTAGCCGGGCATCGTCACAAATCGAAGAAGAATGACAGGAACATGTATTCATCCAAGTCCCATCTGAGAGTCCACTTCATCGAGCGACAGCATTTCCCAGCAATATTGCGATACTAGAAAGAGAAAAGAACATTAATCTAGATATCGAAAATGTTAATTCTATATTTCTATATCTTCATCCAGTTATGGCACACCGGAAATTACTTTCGAATTATTTCAATTTTTATGGGAGAAGACCAGAAGACACTGAATTGAAGGCTTTATTGGACAAAGACCCATGTCAAACTCAAAAGGAGCTTGCTCGTACTAATTAGATAATAATTGATCAAATTCCTCGAAATACTCATCAGTCAAGGTTATCTTTCGAAACTCGACAAAAGAACTACATATATGGGAAGAAATGGAAACCCGCAAAAGCGTTTTCCGATTATCAGGACTTCAGCACCTACAGATCTTATCTTTCTGAAATTGAGGACTCCTTTAAGCTACCAGAAGAGCAAGAGCCAAATAGGTTGTGGCGATTTGTTCAAAGTAGAAAACTTCTCGTAAATGAGGAGATTGTGAGCTCAACTATAAATAATTATTCGTCATCCAGCCGGTCACCGAGAATACAATTGATCGATATTAGAGCAGCAAAAATTTCGTTTTTCAGCGCCTTTATGAAAATGTGGCCAACTATTGAAATACAAACACTACTGACGTCACCTACTAGTACCAATAGTGTATTTTTTTGTGTTGGCTTGATTGCAATTTCGACGTATATTTCTTTTTTAGTTATTGGCTACCGTGGAAATATATCTGACGTGCGATCGATGATGACAATCATGACATTATTTATCTAATTTTCGACCAGTTCTGAAGTATCTTTCGATTACAAATGTAAGCTTCTCTAATTTAACTTTGTCACAATTTGAAGTACAATTTAAAACAATCGCAGTGTCGTCAATCTTGCTAAAGAAAATATCTTTAAAATTTTATGTTGGCATGCCTGATTTTTTAATTCAAACGTGTCAAAAATTTAACCTAAAAATTTTTCTGGGTTACCAAATTTTCATCGTAAGTTGCGGTGCACGTCATCAATGACTTTTGCGCGATGTTGTCAAACTGATGTGACATAAAATAATTGATAACAAGCAACTGTCAAATTTGACGCACAGGTTACGAAATCTAATTAGTCGATCGAATGTTTTCATTGATATTGATGCAAAAACTAAAATAACGATTACAAAATATGTTTTTATGCAAGTAGGTATCTGTAAAAGACAGTTTTGACACAAGCTAACCGGATTAAAAACACTAATGCGAAAATGTTTATAACATTAGTGACAGTAGGTAACTTTATTGTTTGTTAATATTGATATACAGGCTGTTACAAATTCACGGATCTCGAAAACGGTAAGAGATACAAAGTCGGTTAAATGTGGGCAAAGTTGCGGTTTTTGCTGCTGAACAATAATGCGTTTTAAAAAATTTTCTATGATTTGTAGTTTTTGAAATATTTTCGAAAAAAACCAAAAAACAAATTTTTACATTTTCTGCATTTATAGCCATTTAACTTTCTGTAATGAGGATACGTGATACATGAAAAAATATCAGAAAAAATTGATCTATTTAATGATGCCAAGATCTAATATGGCGGCCATAAGAAAAAATGAAGTTGAGGGTGGTCAAAGCGAGACGAAACGCTTTAAGCAAAATCTAATAACACCTTCGTAAAGAGATCAAAAAAGTGCCTGTAGAACGTATTAATCTTGTTTTGATCCCTACAATAATAACTTCAGAACAGAAGAAAAAAGAAAAGTGTGTTTTTCGGAAATATTTCAAAAACTACAGATCATAGAAAAGTTTTTAAAACGGATTATTATTCAGCAGCAAAAACCACAACTTTGCCCAAATTTAACCGCCTTTGTATCTCTTACCGTTTTCGAGATCCCAATGGTGACCCGCGAATTACAGATATGGATTCATTATTGGGCATCATCAATAGTTTCAATCAATTTAATTAAGATCCAGTTTTATTATTTTAATAAGAATACAAACGTTTGTAAAAAACATCAACAAAACTTTCTTGACGTTTCTAATTCTCAAATATCACTGCGTTACCATGACTGGCACCTCTGATTTGTGATAAGTTTTATTTTTGTAATAAAATGTCTAAAATTTTAATAAAAAAATAATCAAGAAATTTTCTTAATTTAAATTTGTCACTGACAGTTGTCAAAATTTGTGTATAGTAAAAACTGCAGTGTTCTCAATCTTAGAAAGAAATTTAATTAAAAAACAGCCTACTTTAATCAGGAAAGATTTTGAAGGCATGGTATTGATAAATGACAGAATGATATCTGTCAACACTGCCCTGGTTACTTTAAGTACTGAAAACTGGGGGGGTTGGGTATCTATGTATTTCCGGTGTAACCGAAGGAAGTAGAAATCTAAACTTATTTTAATCTAAAAGTATACAACACTTAAAAATGATTATCTGCAAAATTTTAATTTTTTTTTTGAGATTTGAACAAAGAAACTATTTTAGATTTAAGGGAAAAGAATAGAGAGAAAGAAAAATCTTACTTACCGAATTAAATTCCTTCCATCTTATGGAAAAACACATTTTCACTCACAAAATTTTATCAAAAATAAAAAGAAACTAGTTCACATTTTGACGATGATATAAATGAATTAATTAATACCGAAAGACACTCCAAAATTATAACCTAAAATAAACGAGGATATATTTCATGGTAACGGCAATCTTCACCAACTCACATCACGAAACTAACTGTCCTCTACATAATCTTGAACAAAGGGTATAAAAGTACTTATGTATAGATGACACGTCACTTAATAGCCTTTTTTTGCGATATATTCATGCTCGATTTAATGTAAACAACACGAAATAAAATATAGAAATAGAAATACATTTAAATATTATTATATTATACAGGGGGAAGTGGTATTAATTATTATTTGGCGAAAACTTTAATAATAATTAAAGTAATGTTGTTGTTATAAAAAATTTCTCCAAAAAACATTATTTTAATATCTTGGGCGGTTAAAGCAATTAACGAAACAAACTTTGCTATTAGATTTAGACAAAAACTAATTTAAATATTTCTACGGATTATTATTATTAAGAAATTGTTGGCAAATTTAATTAATTTCTGTCCTGAAGGTAAGCACCTCAAGATTTATCACAAATATGAAAATCGGAATCTTCTGAAAATTCTGCATATTTCACACTCTGACAAATTTTTTGTTTTTTGTCAAATAAGGAGAGGGAAGAAGGACAATTTTGGTTTGAAGGAACGCTTATAATTCCAAATTTTGCAAACTTAGTCTCGTTGGAAGCAGCATTAGGTACTCCTCAATCTAATGCTTACCCATTCAAACCAATTTAATAAGTGACGTGCATGCTAGAGGGCGCTGTTTAAATTTTTTTCAAAAATTTTGTTTTTTATCGAAAATAAATGGAAACATAAATTTTTGACTTAGAGATTAAAAATGTAGTGTTATGATATTTCGATGATGTTAATCCAAATTAGTTAGAGTAGAAAAAAGGAGGTTAAGAAAAACAAAAGAAGAAAGAGGAAAACGTTTTGAAAGTTGAAGTTGAAGTCAGGTGAACGAAAAAAGTTCTTTTAAAAAAAAAAAAGATATTAATAAAATAGAAAAGGAAACAGTTTGAAAGAAGAAGGGTCAGGTGAAAAGAAAAGTTTTTAGAAAAGAAGGAAGTCATTAAAAAGATAGAAAGTCAAAAGTTTTGAAAGAAGAAAAGACATTAAAAAGCTAGAAGGACAAAAGGAGACGAAAAGAAAAGTGAAGAGGGTGGGTTTAGCTTAAAAAATTCTAAAGTGTTTAATATATATGTATTTTTTTTACAAGATTTTATTTTTGACATAACAGTAGGCTAAATTACCAACAAATTAGTGAAAATCGGTTTTACCAATCCGAAGATATCTTGAGAGAAGTGTGCTTCACCTGAAGCATTTATGTGATTAATCTTATTTTGTCCATCACCGCTAGAGAGCGTTAAAGATATTTTGCGATTTTTGAAAAGTAATATTCTAATAAAGATCTGTCGACGAACTGACGGAATGGGTCCGGAAGTGGCGGCGTGCAATTAATCCGAACAAGTGTGTGGCAGTAGATAGAGGGGCATGGTCCTCGACTCCAAACTAACCTTTCCAACATCACTTCTCGATGACCGCCACTCGATTCCTGAAGACGCGGTGGGCTCTAGCTCCCCCAATCTGCAATCTCTTTGAGCTTGAAGCTCACAATTATGATCTACATCAACGGTCATCAACAATATAAAGTCTAAAACAAAGTTCAGAGTTGCAGACGCACATCTGGAAGGCAGTCTGCGAGTTGCATCTTCAAAAATGAAACCAAATATCGACACACTCGTCAAAAATAAACAATGTCAGAAATCGCATTGATTAATTGAACTTTTTAACCAATAAAGATTGTTGTACTTTGATTTTATATGGTTTTTATTTTATTAATGTGGTGGTAAAGTAACGTGGAGCATTTTGGCTCCTTCGGACGATGTGGAATCGATTTTTGGCACTAGAAAAGGTGCTCAACGTAGGAACTCAACGATCTGGTTCATAACAAACGCACAAATATACTCGAGACATTATTAAATCTATAGACACATCGAAAAAAATCATAATTAGAGTAGACTAAGTGAATGGATTGTTACTTGACATTTAATTTGAGGTTATAAACTAAAGTTACAATAAAATGTCAAATAATAAATGTCATTATGTGGTAGTGGCTAAAGCAACGATCAAAAACATTTACATAGCCTACACCAATTATGTTTTTTTGCGATGGCACGTTACCTTTATTAGTTAATTATGACCTCAAACTAAAACGTCTAACAACATATTTTCTTTTCTAACACACTATATCAACTGTTTTTTTTTAATACAGTGGTGCCTCACACAACGAACTTAATTCGTTCCAGGAGCAAGTTTGTTATGCGAAAAGTTCGTTATGTGAACCGCGTTTTCCCATAACAATACATGTTAAAAAAAATAATTCGTTCTGTAGCATAAAATATGCTAAGATGACATAAAAAAATAAATTTTTTGTTATTATTTTTATTTAGATACATCTAAAAACATAATTTTTTTAATTTTAAGACAAAGTAGAGTCTACCGAATCTTGCACATCTTCATCCATTTTCTGCTTTTTGGCCGATGGTTTCATGAAAAACCTGTCCAAAGTCGTTTGTTTTTCTCTTTTCTCCAACATCTGCCGGAAATAACGGACAAGAGTATCGGAGTAAAGATCGTGGATCCTGTTTGCTTCAGCTGAATCCGGATAGTGGGCATTGGTAAACTCCTGAACTGCTTTCCATTTGACCAGGATGTTCTTGATGTCAGCAGTTGGGATTGGTTGATTGTTTGATTGTTGCTCCTCGTTATCAGATAACGCTTCCCTTTGAGCATTGTCCTGTTGCTGGACCAGAAGTGCTTGGAGCTCTTCAGTTGTCAGCTCTTCTTCGTGTTCCTCAATAAGCTCCTCTACATCCTCTTCCTCTACCTCTAATTCCAACCTTTGGGCCACTGTGATGATGTCCTTCACCACTTCTGTGGCATCAACTACTGCTTCTTCCTGGGTCCACGAAGGCACAAGCATCTTCCAAGCAGAAATGAGGGTCCTTTGTGACACTTCTTCCCAGGCCTTCTGTATAAGTCGTATTGCCATAAGGATATCAAATTTCTCCTTCCAAAACTTTCGGACAGTCATATTTTCTCCACCAAACTCGCATTCTTCAAACACCTTATTAAAGAGGGCTCTAGTGTAGAGTTTTTTTAAGTTCGCAATAACTTGCTGATCCATTGGCTGAAGAATGGATGTGGTGTTTGGTGGCAAATACTGCACCTTGATAAAAGGATAATTTTCCTGCAATATTTCCTGTAGGTCTTTTGGGTGAGAAGGGGCATTGTCAAGAATCAGAAGGGCTTTGAGCGGCAGTTCTTTTTCCAACAAGAATTTCTTCACGGCAGGAGCAAAGGTTTCCAGAATCCATTCGTTGAAGATAACTTGGGTCACCCAGACTTTTTGATTGGACTTCCAATGGACGGGCAGTTTGGACTTGATAACGTTATTTTTCTTGAAAATTCTTGGATTTTCAGAGTGATAAACCAATAGAGGTTTGATCTTGAGGTCTCCGCTGGCATTAGACGAAAACATAAGGGTAAGTCTGTCCTTCATGGCTTTGTGTCCCGGCAATTTCTTCTCCTCTTTTGTAATGAAGGTTCTGCTCGGCATTCTTTTCCAGAAAAGACCCGTTTCATCGGCATTGAACACTTGTTGTGGGCAGTATCCTTCATCCTTAATACATTTTTGAAAGGTAATAGAGAACTTTTCTGCTTCTTTCTTGTCAGCACTGCCAGCCTCACCATGCATAGTAACGCTGTGGATTCCACACCTTTTCTTAAATCTAAAAAACCACCCTCTGCTGGCTTTGAATTCTTCTTCATTATCTTGATTGCTGCTACTTCCAGGGACGTTTTTCTTTAGATCGTCATAAATTTTCTTGGCTTTGTGACAGATAATATCTTGGGTTGTTACGTCACCTTTCACCTGCCTGTCCTTAATCCAAATCGCTAATAGCCTCTCCATTTCCTCGTGGATTGAAGACCTATGTTTTTCATGAAATAGTTTTGATACTCCTTTGGCTACTTTGGCTGATTTGATGGCATCCTTATTTGTCAAAATGGTGAAAATGGTGGTCTTGCTGAGGCCAAACTCTTTGACGAGGTCACACTGTTTTACCCCACATTCACTCCTTCTAATTATTTCCCGTTTCATTTCAACAGAAATCACCTTCCTGCTTTTTTTAGAAGCCATGATATAAAAAATATTGAGTTTAACTTAAAAGGACGACTGCCGTGATACGTGCGTGATTTAATTCATAATGAAGAACGATTGCCGCGATACGTGCGTAAGTTAAGCGCAGTGACTAACGACTGCCTGCAGTGCCTGCGCGGGAGGATGCAATACATCGGCTCGGGCGACTTCGTTGTGTGAAGCGAAGTTCGTTGTATGAATCATGAAATGAACGAACAGGAAGTTCGTTGTGTGCAGCGTTCGCTGTGCGAGGCATTCTTTGTGCGAGGCACCACTGTATCTGCCTTCTTAAGTAATTATAATTGTCATTATTAGTTAACACCATCTCCTAATGACTATTCTAACCGAATCTGACATTTCTAAATTCTATAAATTTTCTACCGGCCAGTGGTTTGGTTAAAATATCTGCTAATTGCATTTCTGTGGCACAATGTTTTAAATCCACTAAGTATGCCATTATTAACTTTTTCATTAATAAAATGAAATCTAACGTCTATGAGTTTGGACCGTCTATTAAATTGATTATTTTTCACTAGCTTTATTGGACTTTGATTGTCAACATTGAGATTCACTTTCGCTGTTTCACCAATCATTTCCTCAATTAAAAATTTCAAATGGAGCACTTCCTTTACGTATTCTGCAGCAGCAATAATTTTCTTGTTTATTGGGACTTCTTTTGGGAGCTTTTGCATCTTTTTCTTCAGCTTTTCTTTTCATCTTCTTTTTACTTTCCTTTTCCACTTTCATTTCAACTATCAATTTCACCTTTTGCTCTTCCGAAACAGTTGATTCTGATTTCACATCAGAGGATTCATTTTTAACACCTGAATATTCCATTCTAAGCTCGACTAATATTTCATCGATATCTTCTTCTTCTTCTTTAGTCCTGTTAGCTTTTTTAAATTTATTTTCTGCCAACATCGATTCTGCTTACTTTTGTTAATTTGTACTATATTTAAAGTCCGTTTTTTTTTTGTTTCTTCCTTCTAGTACTTTCTTATAATCTTCCAGTATTGTCACCTTGTCTTTTCACCTTCGTTTTGAGTTATTGCATGCACAGATATTAGGTTTTTACTAAGTTCCCTCAATTGTTCCAATACCTAGTAATGTCAGATCTTCATCCTTTTTCCAAACAGATATGTTTGTTTCTATCTGTTCTGTTGTGGTTTTGATGACATGAATGTTTCTATTGAATTTGACATATGTGACGATGCTCCAGAGTCAACTACAAAACTTTCTATTTCTTTTAAACTAGTTTCCTCCTTTTCGGCAAAAAAAAACGCAATTCTATTCTTACTACTTTGCCCTTCTCGTTTTGTTCTCCTAAAAAGAATGATTATTTTTCTTGCATATGTTTCATTGAAAAACTGTTCTGTTCACTTCCTTTTCTACATGCTTTTGTGTTATATCCTTTACCTTCACATTTAAAACACTTTCCTTCAGTTTTATTATCGTTGTTAGGACAATTATTTTTTACATCCATAGCAAATCAATACAGGTGTTATTGTCATATCAATACAGATGTCTATGAATTGTTGGAGTTCGTTCTCAGGAAGGTACAAAGGTTTTTGCGACCTTTTTTCACCTCAATATAATTAGTTTGGTAAACTACATCTTTGACTATCTCATCAGTGAGAAAAAAATTGAAAAATGCGTAACGAGAGTCTACGTCTTTCAATTGAGGTGGGTAGTCAATAGATCCTAAAAATTTTATTCAGTCATTATTTGATGTAACTATATTCCCACACATCTATAGAGTTAGGATGATCTTTGTTTTTGTTCTTCATTAGACGTCGCCGTATTTCAGCCAAGGAAATATTATCATCCTCGCCATCTGAATTGCTTATTTCTAAGTTCGATTCTGGTATGATAATATCGGATTGAGCATGATCACCATTTACATTGTCGTTGTAGTCCGACTCCGGGGATAATATAATAGGTGGATTATCATCATCTGATAGTCTGTCATCTTCGCTATCATCTGGGATATCCATTTGGTACAATATTTCTCGAATCATGACCATAAAATCTTTTTGTATCCATTTTCTAAATAGTAAATAAAAAAAAAGCTCTGGTGCGCATATTGTGCCATATATGGCACAAACATATTTGTTGTCAAAAAACAGCAAAAAATAAGGAAATATTTGTTTTAACTCAATAATAATTTTAGTAATTTTTGATCATTCTTTTAAACTTAAAATTGCTACCTCGATAGCAATGTAATATCAAACACTATAGCATCAAAATCAAACGACTTTAGCGGGGGACGTCAAATTGATTGACGTTTAGCAAGAGATGTTAAATTGACATTTCATGTTAAATTAAAAATTTCCTCTGAAACTATAAAAAAAATAAGGTACTTTTTATGGTTTTAACAGATGTAACTCTCAATGTACTCAAATCAGATGTTGCTTTTTACAATTTTGGCTATCACATCCATAAAAATATTTCTGACAGCTGTCAAATCGTAAAACACTAATTTATTTTGCTCCTAGACGATTGCAGGTGTCAAAATATATCAACTTTTTAACATTTTTTAGAGATATGACCGTGGAAAACGTTGATTGAGCTGCTACATTGGAAAAAAACAATTAATTTTCCTATTTTGACACTTGTAAACGTTTTTGTGAGGTTATGAGTTGGATGTTTGACGTCTGCGTCATTATAAACTACTTGATTATAAACCAACAAAAAAAAACGATTAAATTTCGGCCGCCCAAATTCGACGAAAGTCTTTAATTCACCTTCCATAATTATTAAAAATAAATAACTACAGTAAAATGAAGTTGCATTTTATTGCCGAATAAACTTGGATTTTTTATTTCACGATACACTTACATCGTGCGGTTTATTTCGTGGAAATGTTCTTTGTTTCGTTATCGTTTCGTTACCGCAGAAAAAAGTGACAGTAGTTTCCTTTTTAAGTTTCAATTGATATGTATTTCAGACTGTGCGTGTCTCTGATAAAATGACAAGCTACTTTAATTTGCTACTGTAAAGCAGGTGTCATATATTTTAAAATACGTTATGATTGTTTTAAAACTTGTTCATATATTTTTAACCCTTTTACCTTTCTCAAGTGAATGTCGTTCTCATGATACCCTACCAAAAAATTGCGAAAGAATAGCGTAAGTATACATCATCACTTCTGATTTTCTTTTTTTTAATTTCACCAATTGTAGATGTATGAAATATCGAACTGATGTTGCATGTCCTAACGGTTATGCTGGTGATCCGATTACAAAAGAATGTACACCAAAATGTGAAAAATCATGTCATAATGGATACTGTGACTATTGCTACTGTTACGTTCGCGACAATTCTCAAATTGAAAATTATTTTGACACATTTAACAAGCAATGTGAACGTATTGTAAAAATTAATAAATGTATCGGGATAGATGCTACCTTGGGCTTATACAAACATGCAACAGCTTGTACATCATCAATCCATACGACGCCTACGAATGTATACCGCGTTGTATTAGCGGTTCGTGCGGCAACGGTCGGTGTTCACCGTACGGTCATTGCATCTGTAATCTGGGATATCGTCCGGACCCATTGGATCCCACAACTTGCACGGAAATTCCAAGTTATAACATGGGCATGCGTAAAAACGACACACAACAGATCACCACACCGGCACCAAACAACAATCCATCGATTTGCAAGAATTCTACAACAAACGATACCACTAATAATAATTTTACAGATTCCTATAAATGTCACGATACTAATAAGACGATTAATACTACCAGCGAATCGCAACCAAATCAAACGGATAACGAGATGTTTTGCGAGGAAAGAATGGCATCAAATATATCCGGTTTGTAAGTCAATTTTTGTTTAAAACTGTCAAATTTGACGTTTATAACTGTCAAAATTTCAGGTACGTCCCTATATCTGCTTGCATCATAACAATTTTGTTCATTGCTGTTTGTATATTAACATTTATCATAATCCGAATGAAAAAATCAGTGGCAGTAACGAAAGAAGGTAAGCGCAGCTTGGGGGAACTGGTATAGTCTAAATAAACCTTATAGGTACCAACTTATAAATCTAATTTTTATTGCAGAAGAGGAAACCGAAGCTGGCAATTATTATTCTACTGTTAAGTATCAGAAGAAATCGAACGATGTTCTAATTGAAAATGTGGAATTGTACGGTGAAACCCAATAGACAAAACAAGCAGGTTAGAATATGGTTGTTCAATATGTGTAAATAATGTATTAATTTGTATGTACATAAGTGTAATTGTTATTTATACATAAATAAATGATTGGTCGTCAAAATTAGGATATTTTCTTCGTTTAGTATTGTAACAATGGCATGACTGCAAAACAAATGGTTATAATGACGAACTTTATAAAATGAAACGTTTTTTCTCTCTGTTTGTTTCTCTCTCTTGATACTTTGTTGTCCTCTAGCCCGTCTTTTTGACTAATTATTCAAGTATAACCGAAAGAATTAAAATTTTGAAATGTCAAACGTCAATTACGTTGTAAAATCCGCGCTGTGACAAAATTTTTTTGATCGAAAGTTTAACACACTGTACTGTCACAATATTTAATTATTTGACAGTTGACAGCAAGGACCTATACAGAGCTAGTTGTACCAACTATACCAAGCGTTATACCAACCTAGCTCAGTCTTACAGACATATCATTCAGCGTCTAATTAAAGTCTAATCAGCAAAACGGCAAGTTTAAATCATTCAGCATTCAGCGGTAATTTAATAGAAGCGAACATAACCTAAGAGTTTTTTTACATTGATTCAGACTCAGCTTTGTGTTTAAAATTAATATATTGTACAAGTTATTAAATGCTGACTTTGTAGAGTTAGTTAAATGACAATGTACGTCGCATATTAATTAATGAATATTTTTCTTTTTAAAATAACTTTCAAATTTTAATAAAATAATAAACAATCAAATGGAAATTTTCTTAATTTAAATTTGTCTATATTTATATGAAAAATACGAAGTTCTTCACTGGATCTTTTGGTGCAGAAGTAGAACACTAAACACTTTAACCCACTAAACACCAAACACGTTTTAACTAACTGATTAGAGACGTCAACAATGTGTTCAAAGCTTGTAACAATCCTGTTATCCCTAAATTATATTGTTTACCTAAAATTCACAAACCTGGCAAGTCGGTAAGGCCAATTATTTCGGCAATTGACGCACCGACTTATAAGATTTCCAAATGGCTGACCAATGAATTTAATAATTTTCCAATACAGCAACCTAGTTTTGCAGTAAAAAAATCGTTAGAATTTATTAAAGAAATTCAAAATATTCAGTTGCTGGAGGGTGAAATATTGATTTCATTTGATGTTAGTTCTCTCTTTCCTAGTGTACCGATTCCAGACACCTTGACATACCTCGAGGATTTGTTGCTTCAAAATAGTTTGAGTCAACAATGTGTCCAGGAATATATTCGCTTAACTGACATCTGTATGAAACAGAACATTTTTCAATTCAACGGGAGTTTTTATGAACAGCTGGAAGGAACGGCAATGAGTCGCCCTTTTTGGCTAACCTTTTCATGAGCCGTTTTGAAAAGGACTTAGAATCTGAGAGCGAATACTTTCCTAGGGTTTGGTTGAGGTATGTGGATGATATTTTCGCTATATTTGACACTAAAAAATGTAATATTGACGATTTTCTCACTAGATTAAATAATCGGTTCGAAACCATAAAGTTCACTTGTGAAAGAGAAGAGAACGGTCAGCTACCCTTTCTAGATACTTTAGTAATTAGAAATAACAATAAATTAGAGTTTGACGTGTATAGAAAGGAAACCAGTACACTTCGCTACATTCCTTCAGATTCCCATCATTGTGTTCAACACAAAATGGCAAGCCTGAATTTTTTGGTCCACAGACTTCTCACTTTTCCCTTGAACAAGGCGAGGTATGAGAAAGAGCTTAAAATTATAAAAGATGCGGCCAAGTGTAATGGTTTCCAGCCTCAGCATATCTATAAGTTAATTAGGAAGTTTAATTGAATCGCTTATTATTAAAAAGAACTAAGTCGTTTTAACAGGTTTTGAGAAAAAGAGAAAAAACATCCTAAGTTCAAAAAAAAATTTTTTTTCGTTGAATTCAGTTACTGTTTCATTATTTAATTGGATAATAAGTATTGTTTAAAGTTTTGTTAGTATATATGTTTTTTGTTTTCTAGCTAAACATTACTTTTTAGTAAGCTGACTTAGTCCCATTTAATAATAAAAAAGAAAATAGTCGATATTTTGCGTAATATCTGTATTAAATGTGTTTGAAACATGCGTAAATATTGTTGTTTGATTTGGGAAATATAACAAATTTCAAAATTATGTATTTAAGGGTCTTCATTTATTCCGCTTTTATCCTTTCTAGACTTCCTATCCCAGGTGTCGATCAAATTCTGGTAAAATGGAATATTATCTTCATCCACCCACTTAATCAGCTGCTTAAGGTGTTCAATTTTGGTGTCCAGTATTGGAATTTTATTTCCGGTGTAGGCTTTTCGTGAAGGCATGGATATGTTGTACCTTTTATTTGGTAGTGCTAAATCGAAATGATGAACAGTAAGGCCATTAATGAAATCGCGAGCTTCAACAAGCTCGTGATAAAAAATATGGTGATATTTGGAAATTGTAAAGCTTACTTTCTGATTCCTAGGTAGATTTAAGGAGTCATTTGATATACCTGTCTTTTTATAGTAAGTCGGCCACCATTTCTTCCAATCTAAAATGTCATTCGTTAGCACCTCTTTTACAACAAATTTGCTGCTTTGACTGGAATAAATGATTTTTTCAGTATATTCGTGAACTGAATATATTCTCCCCGAATTGGAAAAATTGTTGTACTTTTTCAAATCTTCCTGTCTGAATGAATGCCATACAGAACCGTACCATAGTATGGTTTTTGTTCTGGCCGGGACAATTGTCTGAAAAAAGCCTAAATTCTTTTGAACATGGATCTGCGTAGTTATCAAGATAGTCCATCAAAAATGAACATACTTCGTCTGATGGTGTCTTCGCAGCTATACCTTCATCATAAACGTAATAGTAAACTTTTCCAGTTTTCAAGTCGTGGATTCCAAAATCACTAACGCTTAGTTGAGTTAAATAGAAAGAGTCTTGAACTGGAATGAGTGGTAGTTGCAGATTCTGCATAAAATCAAATGCTACAGCAATAATCCTATCCGTTTCTTTTACTTCAGCAATAGTATTTTTCAATGAACTGTAAAATTTCATAGCTCTACGTTGATGTATTATTTTTTCGGTAACGGCCACCCGTTTAGTAGCTTCACCTAACGATGGACTTTTAATTTTAAGAGAGAGCTCTTCACATTGACAACATGTGTCAATTTGGGGACGACCGAAGTGCAACGCAAAATTCTCATTAAAAAATTTAATGTAGTAACTGTATTTAACATTGCTGCTAGGATATTTTTCTTTGAACATGTTGTACATTATTTTGACATTCAGTCTGCTATCAAGATAGTGATGGTCTTTTCCAGAGTAATGTGTCTCTTTGACAGGAAAAGAAGATATATGTAGACGAACTATCATGTTTTCTGCATCGGATATGGCATGAGTTTTTAAGCATTTTCCTCGTTTATCACGAGGAGTGGATTTATTTATCAGCAATGCTTTTAGTCTTTTAACTCTTTTAACACTAATCCCATGCAGACTTAAAAATGCATTCTGACATACTTTTACTTTGTCATTGTCAGATTGTGGAGCAAAATGAATAAAAGACCTTTCTCTTTCTTTCCCCTGTTTTAAACGTTTTCGTCGCTTAGCAACGTCAGTGACTACAATAAGTGATTGTAAGTATATATCCTGTTCATCTCTAGTTATGAAATGAGTATAAAACTTCGTTGAGCGTCACTGAATTTTTCAAAGCACTTCATTGCGCATCTATACAGAAGCAAAACAAACAAATAAAAACTAGGTTTCCCAAATATAATTTCCTTACCTGCAAGGGGCGCCCTGTTTTCTTGCTAAAACTGTACGGCCCCTATGATTAACATATTGGGCACCTTTAACCCTACATTTCTTAATAACGTTTTTCTTATAATTTTCATCATTTCGTATACCTTTGCGTCGCTTTTTTGGTATTTCATCAACACTCGCTCTATCGTCCTCACTCTCAATAAAATGTTCACTTTGTTTATTAGACATTCTTGTTTAAACAGCGTTATTAAGCATAATAATATTAACAAACATGCTACAGAGCACACAACGTTTTATTGTCCATACTATTTTGAAAAATGTGTTATAGGTTATTACTCAACTGTCAAAACCGGCTGTAATTTCAAAAGGGATCAAGTCAAGCGACTTAGACCCTTTCAAAAATAAACCTAAATAAACACATTTACATACTATAATATGGCATAGTGGCACTTAGTTCCTTTTACCATCAAACGATTCAGTTATATCGCTTTAGTAAAGAGCAATGTATATCTCGAAAAAGCCGAAAAGTGACTTAATCCCTTTTAATAATAAGCGATTCAATTATAAGAAAACTGTGAAAGAATCTACGACTTTTCGAGAGGATGTTAAAGCTTCACCCGTTGTGACCCTCCCTTACGCTCCCTTTATCATTAAAGGTTTGAGTAAAATCTTCAAAGAGCTAGATCTCAGAATAGTTCACAGTTCTGGGACTAGTTTACGAAGTCTCATCGATAACCCTAAAGACAAAATACAACCTCTAGATAAGTCAGGTATTTACGAAATCAATTGTAAAGATTGTAATCAAAAATATATTGGGCAAACCAGGAGAGCAGTCTCAACTAGATTCAAAGAGCATATGGCTAATCTTAGATTTAATAGAATTGAGAAATCGAGCGTTGCCCAAAACACATTTTTGAAACAGATCACAACATCGATCATACGAATGTTAAATTAATTAGACAAATAAACAATTGTAAGTTTCTAAATGTTTTCGAAAGTTTAGAAATATATAAAAATAAGTCATGTGTAATGAACTGTGACAACGGACCTATCCCGCATCCATCATTGTTTTCGTTAATCGGAAATTAATGATGCGTATCGGATTGAGCGTGCATAACATTTAGGTTACCTGTTATTTGTAGATTTTATTTTAATTTAGTTTTATTATCGCCTTGATAATGACAGCATTGCTGTTGAAACGCGTCGGTGTTTTAGTTAAAACTTGTTTGGTGTTTCGTGGGTTAAAGTGTTTAGTGTTCGTCAATAGTCAATAATCAACTGAGTGACATTTTACTTGCTGTGGTAGAACGCACAAGACTCTTCAACCCACTAAACACCAAACAAGTTTTAACTAAAACACTGAATTGGTGTCACTTCTCACTTCTAATCGACAAGTCACTTGAACTGAAAGTTAACTGTCGATGGTACAACCGCGCGTTGATTGTCTAGCCTCTTCTACAGATGGTCTCATCTTCTTCCAGCTTCACTTTCTCCTCTAGACATCTTTTACTAAGAACATTTTTCGATAAAATAAATAGCAAAGCCACAAGCAGCCGATCCCAGGAAGATGCCACACCCTGTATATTTCTCGATGGAGTTCTCCGGAGATTGAATGAAAACGAAAGAAATTCTTTCCAAATTATTTTCAAGTGGGGTTGTGACGGTTCACAACGAAACCAATTTAAACAGAAATTTCTTAGTGACAATGATAGTGATTCGAAAATATTTCAGAGTTCGTTTGTCCCATGAGGTGAACGAAACAAAATGATATGACAAAATAAAACTCCATCATCCGCGAAATTTTGTCGACCAATTAGATTCAGATTTGTGAAAGAAATCACAAGAAGTGATTCAAGAATAAATTCGTTATCTACATTAAAAATGCGCTACAATCTTTAACTAAAACAGAAATTCAGTTAAATGGCATTAAGTATGATTTTGTAATGATTATGGTTGATGGAAAGACTACAACAAACTTGTCTTAAAACATATAACTAATCTAGATGCCATTTAATTTGGGTTGTCAATATTACATGCTCGTATAAGGCTTTCTGAAAGCATTTTACATTTGGCTTACGATTTGTCGGATAAAAAATATAGGAAAAAGGAAAACTGCTGAAGAAGTATCAATGAAAAGCCAAAGAAAAAAATACATTCAAGAACGATGTCGTAACGAAACAAGATTGTTGTTGGATTTTGCCAAATCAAACTTTGGAAATACTAATGATGGTAATACCAGCAGAAGATTTTTCGATAATCCAGTATAGGCAGTAATCTTCAGATTAAATATTATTCTCTCTTTGCAAAATGGAAAAGAAAAAATTCTACAATCTAGACAACCCAGAAGACGTTGCTGATTTATTAAGCGAAATCACGGATAAGATTGCTGTAAATTCAGATGTCGAAGGCGATGAAGAGGATGTTAGGGACTTGAACGACGATGATAATAATGCACCAAGTGCAAGAAGAAATTTTAGCGATGAGGATAAAAATGATGAAACAAGCTTCGTCTGATAATGAAATGATAATGAATGATTGGGCAAGAACTGCCAAAACTCCAGAGAAGTTTACTAAAACCGACTTTGACAAACCATCAACTCCAAATATTCCTGACTATTTTGACAACAATATTTCCCGAGTACATCATCGATCAATATGCTATCCAGAAAAATCAGATTCTAAATGTGTCTTTATTGTGATGGGTTTCCACAACTTGCCCAGTATGAGACTGTATTGGAGTTCTGATTACAACTTGAAGGTATCCCATATTCAGAATATCATGCCCCTAAAGCGGTTTTTGTCAACTACCCGTCATTTGCACTTGAACAATAATGCTGTAATGCCCAAAAAGAATGACAAGCTTTATAAAGTACGGTCGCTTTTGGAATATACCACTACAAGGTTCTCACTGCTATTTTTCCCATCAAGATATCTGTCAATCGGGCCATACCAGCTTGAAGCAATATATGCCCATGAAGCCGATCAACCGCGGTTTCAAAATATGGGTCATAGCTTGTGCTGTCACTGGATACTGTATTGGCATGTCAATGTACGAAGGAGCGGAAAAAAAAACTCACCGATACCTTAATCCCCTCGATTTTTCATTTTGGGGATTTATGAAAAATGAAGTTTATGCTGTAGAAATACATAATGAAGAACAATTGTGGATAAGAATTATGCAATCGGCAGATAGATTTCGTAATAACCCAGGAATATTTCAAAGATGCCGTCAATCATTAAGAAGAAGAATGGAAAAATGTATTCAAGTACAAGGGCAACAATTTGAACATCTTCTAAAAACTTAATTTTTTGTTTTAATTAATCATTGTTTTTGCAAATAAATTTAAAAAAATTCAACACCCCGTATCTTTTAACCGAAGGTCTTGCGGACCCATGTTCATGTCACCCTGTATAGGATTATATGTTTATTACATAAGGTTTAATATAATTTTTGCGGCTTGAAGTGAGTTTTGTAATGATTTTTATATGCAATATAATAATGCAAAATCTTAAACGCAAAATCCCATTTCCCCTCCCCAATAAGAAAAAACACATTTGCAGATTAGAACTTAATATCCATTCATATGAATGGAACGATCTATTTAATATAACACTTTAGCAGATGCAAAAAAAAATCCAATTTTATCAAATTCGAAACAGCCGTTGTTAGATTAAATTCATCATCTCACTTCCTCAGATAAATCAATTCGAACAATATTACAAAACGGAAATGTCTAGCTTAATTAGTAACGAACTGACATTCGGAAGATTAATTCGCTACAAAAAAAAAATTATGAATTATTACGTGACGAGGATTTGTGCGTTGATCTTTATAATCTCACATCAAAATCGAGTTATCTCTTCCGTAAGTGTTTCCTGTCGAACAATGTAAGTATTACGACATCATTATTAAAATTTCTTTTTTAATATAAACTTGTTTCGGATAAATTTAGATGCCAAAATAATATTGGGTCGTGCCGAAACGAATGTGAATGCGAAACCGGTTACCAAAGAGATCCCACCGACTTAAATAAATGCAATCCGATTTGTACCAAAGCTTGCGTTAACGGGATCTGTGCCTATCCCGAAAAATGTGCATGCAATCCAGGATATCAAGCTAGTATAAACGATAGTTTGTACCATTGCGTCCCTATATGTAGACAAAACTGCTCGAACGGGTGGTGCTCCACCGTCGAAACCTGCTCGTGTTACGAGGGTTACACAATAAGTTCAATCAATAAATACGAGTGCATTCCGAAGTGTTCCAAACCGTGTTTGTATGGATATTGCTCGATGCCGGATGTTTGCACCTGCCATGATGGATTCTATTTAAGCCCGAACGACAAATTTAAATGCGCGCCAAAATGCTCTAAGAACTGTCAAAATGGGTATTGTTCGGCTCCTGAGCGGTGTGCTTGTAATCCTGGATACACCTTAGATAACAATAATAAATATTCTTGCATACCGAAATGTTCTAAAATTTGCGTGAATAGTTATTGTTCCTCGCCGGAAACTTGCACTTGTTTTTCCGGGTATAAATTAAATTTTAACGATAAATATCGGTGTCAGCCGTTCTGCTCACGACCTTGTCAAAATGGGTGGTGTACAGGACCTGAGAGATGTTCCTGCAAGAACGGTTACGTGATGAAATCGGAAGATAAATATCAATGCGTTTTAAAATGCTCGAAAGCTTGCGTTAACGGTTATTGTATAGGTCCTGAAACTTGCATGTGTCATTTCGGGCATCATTTAGATCCGAAAAATAAATACCATTGTCTCCCGAATTGCTCCGAGAATTGTTTAAACGGTTGGTGTTCCGATAAGGATAAATGCATTTGCGATAGTGGTTTCGAATTAAACCCGAATAATAAATTCGAGTGCCTGCCGAAATGTTCGGCGAAATGTGTAAACGGTTGGTGTTCACGTCCAGAGAAATGCACCTGTAATCCCGGATTTAGATTAGATTTTAAGGATAAATTCAGATGTATCCCGATTTGTACCAAAACTTGCGTTAATGGGTATTGTTCCCAGCCTGGGGTTTGTTCTTGTAATCCAGGATATGAATCGAGTTTGAATAATACGTTTAGGTGCACGCCAAAATGTTCCCGAAACTGTCAAAATGGTCGGTGCTCATCGCCTGAGACTTGTTCTTGCGATAAAGGTTATAAAATCGGATTGGGGAGCAAATTCGATTGCATACCTCAATGCTCCTTAACCTGCTTGAACGGTTATTGTTCCAAACCGGAAGAATGCACTTGTAATCCTGGTTTCACTCTAGATACCACCAATAAATATCGTTGCGTCCCAATTTGTTCTAAACCGTGTGAGAATTCTTGGTGCTTCTCTCCCGAAAAATGCGTTTGTTACGATCAATTCGAATCAAACCCTCGAAATCCTTACCAGTGCCTCCCGAAATGTTCCAAAAATTGTATAAACGGGGATTGTGTATCTCCAGATTTTTGTAAATGTAACGAGGGCTTTATAAAATCCAATGAAGACCCTTATTTATGCCAACCGATTTGTTCGAAAGATTGCGTCAATTCGATATGCGTAGCTCCTGAAAATTGCCGTTGTTATCCAGGATATAAGAAGCATTCTTGTAAGGAGAATGTGTGCGAACCGATTTGCGAATTAGGTTGCGAAAATGGTGAGTGTCTCGCTCCAAATCTTTGCAGGTGTGATGATGGTTATGATTATAATGGTGATAGTCAAGTTTGCGAAAAAATTTGCCCAAATGGATGCTATAATGGTTCCTGTCAAAATGGGACTTGCATCTGCGACGAATTCTATTCTGGTGCTTCATGTTCAGAAGAGGAATTACCACACTCCGCAGCGATTATGGGACATTGGTGAACTGTTAAAATTATAATAATTTATATTTATAAAACATTTTTTTAATTTTGCAGGGTGGTAGCTGTTTCAGTTTTGATTTTATTATCTCTAATCGCGGTTTCTCTAGCTTGTTGCAAGAATTGTAAACGCAAAAAAATTGAAACTAAAGATACTAGATGTAAGTCGAAGTTTTTAATTTAATAAAATCAATTTGTGATCATTTCTTTTTTTCCAGTTGCCATATATGGATTTCCTAGTGTTAATGACGATAATAGGAGTGAAGATTCAGATCAAGATTATAATTTAAAATCATTATGTACAGGTGATAGTGGTTATCAATAAATTTAAACGCAATTACATCGTGTATTAAACCAAAATTTACCAACTAAATCACAACGGCCAATCCCTAATGTATCAACTGGATTAACGAGGCGTCAATCGGATGACATTCAAACGGAAATAGAATTTATTTCGTCCGCTAAATCTGCACAATCTGTTTACAATAGTTTAACAGTATATTGTGTGTCGGTGACAAACACACGTGACTCATTCAAAATTTATGTTATGCGGCTCAGATATCTCAAACATTACTCGCATTATATTTCATCGTATTGATTGTATTTCATTAATAATTTAAAATCGGATGTGCGGATATTTTTTACCACGACTGTATTATTATTCTTAAAAATTCAACATCATAATCAATCGATGTTATTATCCGGTATAAAATCTAATTTCATCGAGTAAATTGCGGTATTAACGTAACAGAAAAACATAATTATTAATAGATTATATTGACTATCGAGCTATTTTAAGAATTTCTAGATAATTAGCGCACAATTTCCTTTAACGTTGCTCGCGTATTATAAACCGCATATCATCGGGAAATTTACTACACAATTCTACAGACACGGTTAAAAGAAACTAAACCAGTTCCTAGTCATGGAATGGGCGCCACTTTGATTTCTTTTTATAATTGGAGGACATATTTCGAAGCAAATTTTATTTATTTAAAATTGTGTTCAAATTTTCAAATTAACAAAATCGATATTACCTATATTTAGCTCTCAAATGACGTATATTTTAAAACTGAAACGTTTTATACATCACCGGAGCAGACGCCATCTTGATTTTTTTAAATTAAATGATGCAATTTTTTGTCGAGATTCAAGACGAGAGAGTCACCAGGAATCCGACTGTATAAAATATATTTCTAATAAATTCATAATTATACGAGGAGCACATGAAAGAAAATCGACGCCATTTTAATTTCTTCAAATTGAAGGATGCGATAGTTCATTAAAATTTTCAAAATGCCGAAATTGATATTATCTATAACTAGCTCTCAAATGACGTATATTTCGACAGTAAAACGTTTGATACGTCACAGAAACCGACGCCATTTTAATTTTTTTTAATTAAACGATACGATTTTTTTTTCGATATTCGAAACCGGAGAGTGACTAGGAATCCGATTGTATAAAAGAATTCTGCTAAATCTATTATTACTAAAAAAATTGTTTTACTCATCTCTAATCTATATATTAATGGGATAGACGCCATGTTGATTTTTTTCGAGTTGGATTAATTGAGATTAATTTCCCTTATTTAGATATGTCACAGGTACAGACGCCATCTTCAATTTTTAAAATTAGATTATACGATTTTTTTTTCGACATTCGAGACTAGGGAGTGACTAGGAATCCGATTGCGTAAAAAAAAATTAATTTAATCGGTTATTATATTGCTTTTCTAGTATACGAGAATCACTAAAAAAAACAATTGATTTGCCCATCTCTAATAGCAATAAAATTGTCCAAATAGCTTACGGATAATATATATTTCGTGAATAAAATATTCTGTGTATTAGTGGGATAGACGCCATGTTGATTTTTTTCGAGTTGGCCGATGTGATATTTCAGATTAATTTCCCCTATTTCGAATAGAGGATAAACAATTTAAAATGTTCAAACTGTCAAAATCGATATTATCTATAATTAGCTTCCGAATGACGTATATTTCGACTGTGAAACGTTCGATACATCACAGGAATCAACGCCATCTTGAACTTTTTAAATTAGACTATACGATTTTTTTTCGATATTCGAGACGGAGAGGTGACTAGGAATCCGATTGTCAAAAAAAATTAATAAATCGCTTATTATAACTGCTTTTGTAGTATACGAGGATCACCAAAAAAAAACAATTGTTTATATCCAGTACTGTGTAATCGCAAGAAAATTGTCCAAATTGTCAAAATCGGTATTATCTATAACTAGCTTCCAAATGACGTATATTTCGACAGTATAACGTTTGATGCGTCACAGAAATCGACGCCATCTTGAATTTTTTAAATTAAACTATACGATTTTTTTTCGATATTCGAGACGGAGAGGTGACTAGGAATCCGATTGTATGAAAAATTTAATAAATCGATTATTATAACTGCTTTTGTAGTATACGAGGATCACCAAAAAAAAACAATTGTTTATATCCAGTACTGTGTAATCGCAAAAAAATTGTTCAAATTGTCAAAATCGGTATTATCTATAACTAGCTTCCAAATGACGTATATTTCAACAGTAAAACGTTTGATGCATCACAGAAATCGACGCCATCTTGAATTTTTTAAATTAAACAATACGATTTGTTTTCAATATTCGAAACCAGGGAGTGACTAGGAATCCGACTGTATGAAATATTTTTGCTAAATCGATTATTATAACTGCTTTTGTAGTATACGAGGATCACCAAAAAAAAAACAATTGTTTATATCCAGTACTGTGTAATCGCAAAAAAATTGTCCAAATTGTCAAAATCGGTATTATCTATAACTAGCTTTCAAATGACGTATATTTCAACAGTAAAACGTTTGATACGTTACAGAAATCGACGCCATCTTGAATTTTTTAAATTAAACGATACGATTTGTTTTCAATATTCGAAACCGGGGAGTGACTAGGAATCCGACTGTATAAAATATTTTTGCTAAATCGATTAATATACTGCTTTAGTAGCATACGAGGAACATTCAATAAAAAGCAATTGATTTACCCATCTGTAATCGCAATAAAATTGTCCAAATTGTCCAAATCGGTATTGTTCATCCCTATCTTTCGGATAAAATATATTTCACGAATAAAATATTTTATATATTAGTAGGGTAAACGCCATCTTGATTTTTTCGAGTTGGTCGATGTAATATTTCAGATTAATTTCCCTCATTTCGAATAGATTTAAAATTTTCAAACTGTCAAAATCGATATTATCTATAACCAGCTTCCGAAGGGCGTATATTTCGAAAGTGAAATGTTTGATATGTCACAGGAACCGACGCCATATTGAATTTTTTAAATTTGACTGTACGAATTTTTTTCGATATTCGAGACGGGGGAGTGACTAGGCATCCCATTGTTTTTTTTTAAATTAATAAATCGCTTATTATAACTGCTTTTGTAGTATACGAGGACCACCCAAAAAAAAACTATTGTTTTATCCAGTACTGTGTAATCGCAAGAAAATTGTCCTAATTTTCAAAATTGGTATTGTTCATCATTAGCTTACGGCTGAGATATATTTCGCGAATAAAATGTTCATTATATTAGTGGGATAGTCGCCATCTTGTTTTTTTTTCGAATAGCATTAAAATTTTCAAACTGTCAAAATCGAATATTATCCATAACTAGCTTCCGAAGGATGTATGTATGTATATTTCGAAAGTGAAATGTTTAATACGTGGTCGGAATAGACGCCACCTTGAATTTTTTAAATTAAACAATACAATTTGTTTTCGATATTCGAGACAGGGAATGGGAATGAAAAGCTAGGTCTATAAAAATGTCCGTTAGTTAGTGGTGCATGTTTAACGAGTTAAAAAAATGTATGTACAGGGTGGTCAAAATGTAAATGAACATTTCAACAAATCAATGTCGAATCTGAATTTTGCAATCTCAGGGAAAAAGATACGATTTAGATTTTCCGTTTAGCTAACGCTAAATGTTAATAAGAAGAACAAAACAATTTTTAGGCAACCCCCTTCCCTTTTGCTCCCTTATTTTTCAAATTTAAAACGTTGGAAGTTCTTCCAAGTTATTTTAGGTTTGTTTTAATCGAAAAAGAAAGGGAAACACATTTTTTGGTCAGCTTCCACAGCCCCCTCTCACCTCCGTCCACGTTTTTCAAATTTTAAGGTTTAAAACCTGCTCTACGTTGTTTTACAAACATTTTTGGTCGCCCCCAAACTGTTTAACATTGTTCTAGAGTTTTACAAAACAATGTTCAAAATTTAGGGCTGTTTTAGATCTGTGTGTTATTGTTCCAGAGTTTTGTAACATTAACCCCATTTCTTCATCATTATTTTGTGATGGTTTGGGCTATTTCGTACTTTTTTTAAATTAATGATACCTTTCCGTCTAGTCTTTTCGACACATTTCAACAATAACGAGCACATTTAAATACGAAAGCCCTTTCTTTTGATCAGAGATTGTACAGTTTCGCCTTTTATCAGATGCAAGTTTTGCTCGCCCAATACGCTTGCGTAATGACCCCGTATTCTACTATCAAGCTAGTAGAAGCACGACGCATCGATAGCGACAGCTTTGGTGGTGGTAACGTACCGAAATCGTGAGTCTTCTCCGGGGTGCCACCAAAAAACGAGCCTACACAAAATCACACTGAATCGAATCAGAAACATTTCGCTTCGAATTAAACGAGCGAGTTTTTAAAGGGAAATTTTGTAAGATTTAAGGGCGTGGAACGGCCCTTAAGAGGTCCATTTTTACAGAGGAGAAAAAAAGAAAACAGGAGAGGAAAACCTACCGGAGTATCTACCGGTTTATCTTAAATAGAACAACCGCTTCGTATCGATCGTTGAAAGTACCCGTTGTGTGTAGGAAAAATCCTCGCGTGTTCTCGAACTGTATATGTATATATATGTGTAAACAGGTATCCTTCCTGTTCGAATTCGTAGCGTGTATCGGCGTTCAGTTGGATAAAATAAAATCGAAAGGAGACAACGCTCATATTATAGACGATAATGTGTTCTAATGAAGGACCTAACTCGGAGAGTGATTTCTGTCTCCGGAGATGAGACCAATTGTCCTGTTAGTCGCTCTAGTTGTTCATCTGAAATCTGTACCGGCACAACGTCTGGTCCCACCGAAGAAATACCATGCTGAAGATGAGGATGATCTCCCCGCGATACCTGATGAGGAACAGCAGGAACTGGATTATAATGGTACGACAGCAGGTATGTACATGAGAGATTTATAAGAATGCATGTTAGGATTGGTTTTTATCAACCTCAAAAAATTTCTCATCAAAAAATTTTCATCAGTTAAGCATGCTGATGAGGCCTCGCTTAACATTTCACAAATTTATCAAATTGAAAACGAATGCAGGCTGATACAATAGTACAAGTCAATCAATAGCTTCGTAAAGAGTAAAGGATTGAAAATGGTATCCTGCAGAGCATTTAATTAATTAAATTAATTTGATCCTGAGTTCAGCTATGACAGCGTCCTAATTAGATTAAACATAATTTGGTTTTGAGATAACTAGTTTGATTATAGACTTAGCTAGAGATGATAACAAAGCCTTGCAAATTGCTACCAGTTTAAAGAGGTGTCATCAGTTTCGATCAAGTTTTTGCTGATTTTAGAAGGCCTGATGCTGCTTGATTTGCCCCATCTCGGCACTTAAATTTCGACCACATTGCAAGTCACATATTGGAAGGTTTCCAACACCATCTGATACAGTCTCACAATTTAAATTTTAAAAGTTTTGGTTGGTTTGGAACAAAAAATCTTTCCCCCAGTTTTGACAAGATGTTTTTTGGATTGTTTCGATATATTTTAGAATTTGATCTTCTCTCTTTTTCCCTTGATTTTTGAAACTTCATACCTTGACTCATACATTTTTGCTCTTGTGTCAAGTATTGGTTGTATAACAAAAATGAGATACCTACTTGAAAAATAATTGTCAAAAAAAGGCAATAGTTTTTTTTCCAGGTTCTTTTTTTTAGGTTTCATTTGGAGATACCAACCTAATACACACACACACTCATCTAAACTGAAGTTTCTGGACGGTGAGGATGCACCGAAAAATGTTATTCTAAAAACGCCAATCATTAGTCTCAATTTGTATAATTTATTTTAAGCCTGAGAGAATCTCTTTCTCTTGGAGCTAAAGATTGCTCAGAAATCTGTTTGAACTACAATTTCAGTAATAAATTTTTCAGGAAATAATTTTGTCGTTTGTTACATCAGCATGTACAGCAAATTTGACTTGAACTTGGTGAAACTGATTTTGCACTCTAACAATGGTTTCAACTTGATCGTCTATCCATTAGAAGAATTATTTGATTGATGAGCTTCAGGGAAATAATCTTCATCTTCGACATCTAAAGCACCACTATCTTCAAATCCAATCAATGGCAATTTCTCAAGTTATATCTTCCGCTTCACCTTCCATAATTTCTTCAGCCATCTATTCCAAGTTCTCTTTTATTTAGACGTCGTTTTTGATCATCTTATCCACATAATATATATTGAAGATGTCTCTACATTTTGCAGTTGCTCAGCATAAATTCCATTAGAACTTTTAAAAAATATTTTAGTTTTGAATTTTTCCAAATCTCTTTAGTAGATTAATAATCGCAGTAAAAAAAGAAACTTCAAAGAGGACAACTCTGGACTTATATCTAGCAATTTTAAACGTGGTCCAAACAGCTTATTCCACCTTTAAATAAATAAGAATTTAGTTTGGACCAGGTTCTAATCTTTTGACAATTGACAAAATCTTTCCACCCCAAATTGATCTCCCAGGCTTCTGAAGAAGTTTAAAGTATTCTTTGGGGTTCGGCTGTTCGAGGTGGTGGTATCTTTGCCAGTCAATGCGTTCCCGTCTCACTATCCTCCGAACAGAATCGTCATTTATTCTCCTGGCCTATCTTCTTCTCATGGCAGTGAGATCTCTTCTGTTTAGCTCTAGCAAAAATTTGGCCTTGTTGTCTGAAAAAGTAATAATTTTCTTTTCTTGTCATAGTTTTGGAGTATTGCTGACCAAACATATCCACACCTTTCACACACCCCCAATAATCTCATGTTTCTTTCGCCCACAGCATTAAGAGTGAGCAGACAATCGTCTTCAGACTTCTGCTTGAAAAATTGTTGGGCTCATACCCAATGCCATCGAAAGCTTGCATCTCCGTCCATATATATCTATACCCACATCTGAATTGGTTTGGACGACTTCTGTAGTTCAGATCCGCTGAGCTCCCATGTTTGATGGTCTTGGATTACCACTTCAAACTGTTTCTCGAAATCGAACCTCAATGTCGTGTGATCGTTTAGCTTAACGGATCCTTCTAATTCTTCTAAGATTAGGAGATGGCCTGCTATGTCTCTTGACTTGAAAGTTGAGTTTTGTTGCAATCTGAATCTGATGGTGCCCATCATTGCTTTCTGCTTCATCTGGAGGTGGAAAGGAATCAGGTTTAGTAGGGCCTCTAATTAGTAAGTAAGAAGAACAAAATATTGTTGAAATCTATATCCAAAATGTCTTTTTAGTGTTTGTGGTTGCTTGACATGAATTCTATTAGAAGCTTGAAGTATTCTAAAGTCCAAACTTTAATTTTTTGGACCCATCCCATGTTCTAGTGACTTGGTGAATCTGTTGACTTCCCACTTTGGAATGAAAAATATCTTGATTATAGTTGAGGAGGGAGATTTTGGCGCTCAACGCTCGTGTGGGTGGGGGGAGGGTGGTTCAAATTAGTTTGTACCAATTACTATGAATACAAGAATTTTAAAATTCGATTATTCGACACTTTGGAATGAAACATCTTGGGGTTGGGGTTAAGAATCGGATTTTGGCCCCAAACATATGGGGCCAAACCTAAATTAATCAATATTGTCGAAGGATTATCCATTAATCTGCTGCTGGGTTAAGTTTTTGTGCTAATATTGAGACTCCCTTCATTATCTCGTTTATCGTTTTTATTTCCTAAGATAACTATAATTTTTTGCTAGCCCCAACTATGCTTTATCATAACGATCTAGTATACAGTATTACCGAAAAAAAGAACTCCCATTTAATCCGATTAAATGACGGGCTTGTTAAACAAAATATCCAGCGTATTCGCATTTACATAAAAAGCAATTTTACCTGTGGGCTTCTCTCTCTCCCTCTCTTGACAATTAATTCCGAATTTCCATTTCAACTAAATCGCGAGCCTGTTTAACGCTAATAAGTCCGCGGATTATATGAATGTGTGGAATTTAATTGTCATTTCCGCTTACATCTAACGTTTAGCGTGCGAAACGTTTGCTTAGCATGGATGGAAGGGGCGGAGGAAAGGGGAGAATAAAATTTTCTAAATGGCAATAAGGTGGAATAAAGCGAGGCGGTGTTGTTAACACGCAATATACACTTAACAAATTGCTGATACCGATCTCCGAGTTTCGTGAAAACATGACAGTTCTAATAAAGTGTGTGTTAGCGATATTTTAATAAGTTTTATCGCTTGGTTATTATTTTTCTCGACCAGCATAGACTTAAACCATCATAGATTCAATTTTGTCGTTAATGTAGGACTATAAATTTGGGAATCTGGGTTGCAAACCCGCAAATTACGCCACTTAAACGCATAACTCAGGCTCATACGACTGCATTTTCCAGCGCGTTAAACCTGGAACAATACGTCCTAACGCGATCCAGTAGCTCGAATATAATAGAACAAACTTCACAATTGAAATGCGGTAATTCTATAGGATTAATGGCTAAACCCCCCGAATCTGTGCATTACCCATCTACATTGTTGTAATTGTTATATTATTAAATTTTAAATTAACACGCATAAACAAAAAAGAAGAAGTATATCGCTGTCTCTATCTTTTTTTGTTGTTTGTTGTTGTAGGCAAAGGATTATATCTCGGAGCCGCTTGCGATGGCGCTTGCAGTACTAAACTGTCACATGTGTACTGTAACCCGAACACTGGCACCTGCGAATGTGAGAAGAAATATCCAGTCAAGCTTAATCCCCAAACTGGTTGTGGAAAACGTAGGTCTTCTAAATTTTAATGTCTGTTAATTTAACAACCAACATATCGGAAGCGTTGAAAGTCTGAAATTTCTGACAGCTGCCAAACATGTAAATTTTCTGACAGATGTCAGCTGTCATATTTATCAATTGTAATGGTCAAAATACGTTTGAAACCTATAAAATTGTAAAAAGTTTAACAGCCTACCATTCAAGTCGATAATTCGAATACGAAAGCAGTCCTTTTTATCGTTTTAGTAGGTGTAACCGCTTAAGCATATCTTACAGCTGTCAAACTATGACAACGATTATAATTAATGCGGTTCTAACAGATTTAAATCAATATCAAACATTTTTCACAGTTTCAACATTTATCTACCATCAATTGTAAATTTTCTGACAGCTGTCAACTTTTGTACAGCTGTCATATTTGACAATTGTAATGGTCACGATTCAAGTCGATAATTCGAATACGTAAGCTAGTCCTTTTTGACCGTTTCATTATTGTAACCGCTTAAACACATCTTACAACTGTCAAACTATCAAAACAATTATAATCAATGTGGTTATGGTTATAACAGGTTTAAATCAAGATACTTATTTCTCATTTCTCTAGGTGTCAAACATTTTTATATCTGTCAAATTGCATCACTTGTTGTCGTTATAAATTTTCAAAATATGTTTGCTTTCAAAAAAAACGTTTTTTTACATTTGTCATACTATGACAATTTAAAAAATAATGTTGTTAGTTTGATTTTAAAAAATGTAACTATTGCATCAATTTGTTTGGATAATTGCTTGAAAGCTGTCGAATTAATTTTTAATTCATCCACGATTATTATAAAGTGCTGTCAGACATTTTTTAGACAACTGACAAATTGTTTGAAAATTAGTTATTCCTTAACTGTGAAAATATTGAGGTCTGTCGCCAAACAGTTTTCATATCTGACAATTTTCTTGGTTGTGGTAGAAACAATTGTAACTGCTGTAAAAATATGTTTGAGGTCTCCCAAATTAAACAAACATTTTTTTTCTTATATTTGACAATTGTAGCTGTCAAAATATTTTGACAGTTTCAATTGTATAACTGTAACTGTGCAAATATGTTTAATATCTTTCAAATTAAACAAACATTTTTCTTCTTATATTTGACAATTGTAACTGTCAAAATATGTTTGAGATCTGACAAATTAAAAAACATTTTTTTCTTATATTTAACAATAGTAACTGTTAAAATATTTGAAAAAATAATGTTGTTAGTTTGACAGTTAAACAAAAATATAAATTGTAGTTACTATTTTGACCAACCTATAAAATAACTGGTTTAAACAAACATTTGATTTAGCTCTCAATTGTGACGTTTAAAACAAATATTTTAACTGTAAAAATTACTCCCAAATTAAACAAAAAAATCAGAAAAGTGCTTTCATAGGTTGACAACTTTAGAACGGACTGTCAAAATAGTTTGACAAATTAAAAAACATTCTTCAATTTGACTTGTAACTGTCAAAATATGTTTGAGATCTGTCAAATTAAACAAACATTTTTTTCTTATATTTGACAATTGTAAAAAATATGTTGATAGCAACAATTGCACAACTGTAACTGTAAAAATATGATTGAGGTCTCCCAAATTAAACAAACATATTTTTTTCTTATATCTGACAATTGTAGCTGTCAAAGTATTTTGACAGTTTCAATTGTATAACTGTAACTGTGCAAATATGTTTGATATCTGTCAAATTAAACAAACATTCTTCTTCTTATATTTGACAATTGTAACTGTCAAAATATGTTTGAGATCTGTCAAATTAAACAAACATTTTTGTCTTATATTTGACAATTGTAACTGTTAAAATATGTTGATAGCAACAATTGCACAACTGTACCTGTAAAAATATGATTGAGGTCTCCCAAATTAAACAAACATTTTTTTCTTATATCTGACAATTATAGCTGTCAAAGTATTTTGACAGTTTCAATTGTATAACTGTAACTGTGCAAATATGTTTGAGATCTGTCAAATTAAACAAACATTCTTCTTCTTATATTTGACAATTGTAACTGTCAAAATATGTTTGAGATCTGTCAAATTAAACAAACATTTTTTTTTCTTATATTTGACAATTGTAACTGTCAAAATATGATTGAGGTCTCCCAAATTAAACAAACATTTTTTTTCATATATCTGACAATTATAGCTGTCAAAGTATTTTGACAGTTTCAATTGTATAACTGTAACTGTGCAAATATGTTTGAGATCTGTCAAATTAAACAAACATTCTTCTTCTTATATTTGACAATTGTAACTGTCAAAATATGTTTGAGATCTGTCAAATTAAACAAACATTTTTTCTTCTTATATTTGACAATTGTAACTGTCAAAACATTTTTTTAAAAATGTTGTTACAGTTTGACAGTTGTCAAAAATATTATGATAATTACAACTATCGCGGCCTAACAAATAACTGTTTTTAATAATTTGACAGCTCTCAGTTTGACATTAAAAAAAAATTTTTTTAGCTGTTACATTCACAAAAAATAGAAACGTGCTTTCATACGTTAACAACTTTTAGAACGGACTGTAAAATTAAACAAACATTTTTTTTCTTATATTTGGCAATTGTAACTGTCAAAATATGTTTGAGATCTGTCAAATTAAAAAAAAAACCTTTTCTTCTTATATTTGACAATATCTAGTAACTGTTAAAATATTTAAAAAACAATGTTGTTAGTTTGACAGTTGGCAAAAATATTATGATAGTTACTATCGCAACCTATAAAATAACTGTTTTTAATAATTCGACAGCTCTCAGTTTGACGTTTAAAACAATTTTTTTTAACTGTTACATCCACAAAAAATAGAAAAGTGCTTTCATAGGTTGACAGCTTTCAGAACAGACTGTCAAAATATTTTGACGGTTACAATTGTCAAATATAAGAACTGTTGTAACTGTTGTAACTATCAAAATATTTTTACAGATCCAATTGTACCACTGTAACTGTGAAAATATGTTTGATACTTGTCAAATTAAACAAACATTTGCTTTTCTTATATTTGCCAATTGTAACTGTCAAAATATGTTTACAGTCCGTTCTAAAAGTTGTCACTCTACGAAAGCACTCTTATATTTTTTGTCGATGTAACAGTTAAAATATTAATTTGTTTTAAACGTCAAACTGAGAGCTGTCAAATTACTAAAAACAAATGTTTCATTACGATTTTGACAGATGTTGACAAATACTTAAAAACAGTTACTTTAGAAAAATAATCTTTAACTGTAGCCTTCAAAATATTTTTGACAGCTGTTATTATAGTTCTGACAGTTGTAGTGGTGTTGAAATAACACCAAAAGAAAAACAGTTGGAGAGGATCTAACTTTTGTCTTTAATTATTTCTCGCAGCAAAGAAGTTGGGCGAACAATGCTACTACAAGGAGACTTGCACATACGCCGACCAATACGCATCTTGCATCCAAGTCCATCACAATGCCATTTGCCAATGCAGAACTGGGTACCACACCGTTTCTATACAGAAACCTTCGAAAAGGGAATTTTGCGCAGAAGGTAATCCAAATTGAATCAATTCAGAGATCGATTCAAATTTTTTAAAATAATTTTTAAATTTAGATCTGGTCGTCATGACAACTAACTTCTCGACGTTCGCCGGGGTCCTCTCCGGTATAGCATTACTTTCTGGTCTCATATGTTTCGTGCTGAAACTCTTCAATCAGAATATGTACGCCGGTCGACATCGTTATGGGAACGCCAATCTACCACCGCCCATATTGTTCTCGAGCGATGCAGGTGATTTCACAAAGTCGCTAACAGGTTTGATCCGCTAATCAGTGTGCTAATAACTCGTGTTATTTGTTTCCTAAAAGAAATTCTTCAATTTCAAGTCAAAATTTTTTATGAGAGGGAAGTCAGTATACGCAATAAATAATAAAAGGAAGTGCTAAAAAAGATGGGACAAAGGAATAACGATTCCTCTGTATAGAATTTAATTGGAATTCTTGCTCTGTTCCATTTCTCGTTTTAAACGAGATCTAATATATGTAATGGATTATATGCAATGACTAAGTTTAATATTCGGTTATTTCGGGCATAAAATTGAACCAACCCGAGGGAGTTGTATTCGTGAAAGGAAACGAGGAAACAAAACGTGATATAACCTGATTTATTTTAAATAAAATCAATACCTTTATATAGTCTTTTACCGCGTAAAATCGTCGTAATTTCTAAATAACTCCTTGCGAGAGGAATCAACTTTTACGCGTTGAATGTAAAAAAAAAGGAAATAATACTCGCGAACTCCGGAAAGGTTTACGATACGATCGTGAAACTGTTAAACGACAGGTGCATAATTAAAAATTTAAAACGTCAAGTTTAATAGGGTGAGAGGGAGGGGAGGGAAATCGAAGTAACTAATCCAGGTGGCGTCAGCTGACGTCGTTTTATAACTTGTTCAATTCATGCAATATCATACCTTCACGTATCTATATCGATCACGTCCGAGTTAGACGACGACGAAACCACTTCCTCGTACGTACGATTTTGGCAACGGTTTCGCATAAACTTACTGACAAGTGAGATACGGTTAAATTAACATGCGAACCGTGCCAAGTCTACCGATAAAGCAGGTCAATTTTATATTGGATCTGACGGTAGAAAGGGGTTGGGAAAAAAAAATGGGGTTTGCATCGACTTTGATCTTTAATAGGGATGGAGTTTGTTTTGCGTCAAAGCTTGTTGACTTGTTGAAGTGGTGTCATTTCTAAATTGTTGCCTTCTATTATTTAAGCACTGATATCAGAATATATTGCGTATACTTCTCTTCTAATCAATCCTTACGATTTAATTAAAATATTGTCTTTTAGTCTTATTAATTATACTTCAAACAAAACAGCCTGTTTTCAGATTTTCCTAACATAATTAGCAATTATTATACTTATTAAATTGTATCAAGTAAATGATTAGTATGTTGTTAATTATAGAATTAATAGATGTACCATTTTTGCTAAGAGATCATTACCACAAATTTTTCTCCATATACAAGGTGTTACGCTTTTATGGAACACCTGGTATATTTGTATCTGTTTAATTGTTCTAAAGTATAGGAGGTACTCGTAGTATATTTTTTTACACAATAACTTACAGTAGAATTTCTGGACTTCTTCTTCTTCGTTCTGGACTTATCTTCAAGGGTGCTTGGGCTGTCTTTCTTTTGTGCATCACCCTACCTCATGCAGTGAGGATTAGGAGTTCGGATGTCATTTGTTACATCTGATATCTCCTAGTTCTCGTCAGTTTATGCTAGATGTATGTAGATTTCTCCTATACGAGGTGTGGCAGAAAAATAATGACACTAGCAAATAACTACTTACAGTGCAGGAGTTGAAAGAGGCGTTGGAGTCCCTTAAGAAAGGGAAATCTTTGCGTGTTGTTGAACAAGAAGTGGGAATACCAAGGACAACATTGCAGCGTTATTGGAGCAAGATAAAAAACAAACCAGAAAATGATAATATACTAGCTTATGAATATGCCATGGCAAATAATAAAAAAATTCCAAATTCCTGGATCCAAGCCAAAACAACCGGAGACGATTGGCTACGGGCCTTCATCAAAAAAAAAACAAGTTATCCATCACGCAGGCAAAGGGATGTAGCCTATAAAGAATGACGTCCTTCAATAAGCACAATGTTGCAACTTTAATAAAAATCCTAGGTTAATGAATCCATGAAGAATACACAATTTAGATGAAACAAGCACAACTGTGCAGAATCCAAAGAAAATCATAGCAGAAAAGGGATTAAGCAAGTGAGTTCCCGCACCAGCGATGAGAGGGAAATCTTAGTCAGAACTAGTGCCATTATTTGTGCAGCTGGCACATTTCTCCCACCTGCTATCATCTTTCCCCGAAATTTTTTTAAGCAGCACATGCTTCATGGATCACCTCATGGGACACTCGGCTTGGCCAATCCTTCAGGCTCGTTAACATCCGACTTATTTCCAAAAGTGATGGACCACTTTATCAGTTTATCACATAGCACAAAAGAAAATTTAAGTCTGCTGATTTATCATGACTTAGATGCTCATTTGTCCATCGAAGTCATCGATAAAGCTCGTGCTCTTAGATAAGTGTGTTTTTGGGCCATTCAAGGCGGCTTACAATGCTGCAGCTGACACGATTTGATTGAAAATGGCTTGGATGGTCAGCCACAGGCACCTAGGCGTCAGCTCATATCCTGCAATTTTCAGGTACCACACCGCACATAACAAGTTATGTGCACTATCTCACCGCCCGCATGAGACCGACACCTCTCGGAGAGGACCGGCGAGCCGGAGGGCTCCTCTCCCCCGTGCTACCCATGTTAGACAAGTTTCCTTGTCAGCGTTAGACGGGTCACCGCTGGAGACGCTTTAGCGAACTCCTACCTCACATCTAACCCCACGGGGCCTAGGCCTCCTTGCGGATGGCTACTATCGGCCAAGCGTGGGAAACGGAATCTAGCCGTGAGGTACAACCAGCCCGCCCGTGCCAACCACGCCAACTCCTTCGCCCCGCTGGCAGCTACAGTGAAACCGTAGGGTCCCAGAGTCACCGAGTTGTTTTAGGATGAAACCGAAGGTTTCCTCAACCAGACAACCAGCGGACGGACTACTCCTCGGCGAACCGACTTTTGTCCGCCCCTACTATATTCGCCAAATTCTCCCGCCACGCCCGTTTCCCTGAGTGTGGCCACCAAGGATGGGGTAGTGTAGCTGCAGAGTTCTCTAGGTAAGCGCCGTAGGGTGCCTCACTTACCCACCGTATATTCCGACGGTTAGCGGCCGGACACCGGAGCGTATACCCATGCCTACGCCCAAGCATCCTCCCCTATATACAAAGTCTACTCCCGCCACGCCCATTGCCCTGAAACTATGAAATCAGGGATTGGGTAGTGCAGCCGCAGAAATTTAAGGGTCGACGCTATAGGGTAAACGCCGACCCGAAATGCTGCAGCTGAGACATGGCTGCTGAATTATCCAGGAAAGCCAAGTACTATTTACGACATCGCAAGCTTAGTAAATGTGGCCCATGATGCAGCGATGACGCCAAAAAACATCAAATCTGGCTTCATGAAAACGGGAATTTTTCCGTTCAATAACCAAATTTTCACAGATGCTGATTTTATAGAAGCTGCTGTCACCGACAGACCTTTTACAGTAGAAGTCCCTTCCACATCAGAAGCCCAATCTTCTGAAGAGTTACGTTTTGAAGTTCCATCGACTGAAAGACGTACTTCGACAGAACCAGGTAGAGCACTAGAGGAACTAAGTCCAGTGATTATGGACAATTGCAGTTCACTATCCACGCGGGCCAGCCTTGTTTCAAGGGCTTTTGTATCACCAGAAGACATCCGGAATTTTTTCCAAAGCCTTAAAAAGAAAATCAAATCGACAGTCAATACCACCAAGCTCTGCAGCTCGCCAATAAAATTTGAACCCAAAAAAAAATCCAAGGTCTAAGGTTATCTCTAAAATGCAAAAGAAGATCGTCAAGAAACGTATTTTGGAAGAGTCATCGGAGTCATCTAACGAAGAACTCAACTTAGACGATGAAGATGCAGCTAATTTTATCACGGCAGAAGAATTTCTGGATAATAACGCTCGATTGGGTGTTGGTGGAGTTTGAAGGGAAGAAAAACAAAATATACTATGCAGGACATGTTCACGTGACGGTGAACTTCCTAAAAAAGTCAAAGAAACAGTACCTATGTATTCCCCTTAGTAAAAGATGAAAGTAAGATGAAAATTCAGCAAATAAAAAAAATATTGCCCAAACCCAACTGAACGTAGGGGCTATTACAACTTCTCTCTATCATTTCCTCATAATATAAAACTGTGTGTCAGAACAGATTTGTGTTTCATTAAAATCAAAAATCTCCAAAACAGTGTTATTTTTTTCTTGTCCCAGTGTGTACATGGAGTTGCCCCACTGTACACTTGCGGTGGTCAACACAGTGGGACAGATGTAACCTTTTCTTTCTAAATTTACTGCACATTTATTTGCTGTAATAAATAGGATCTTAGTGATTGTTAAATGATAACCAAGGAGACTTGCACTTGAAAATCCAAATTGAACATGATATTATGGAAGAAAAGTTGTATTTAATTTTTGACGTCCCACTTTGACCACCCTCATTTGCACCACATTTGCACATGTGAAAAGTCTGTGCCAAAATTGTGCCGAAAAACTTCACAAAGTGCCTTGATCTTCCTGACAGAATCGTTAATGAGCTAGATTTCTTTAGTCGTGTGATAACAGCTGATGAATCATGGATTTTTTAATACGATCCTGACATCGAAAGGCAACGTCAAGAGTGGCACAATTCAAACTCTCCTTAATCGAAGATTAAATCAATACTGAGGGTTTTTTTTGTTGACAAAAGGGGAATCGTCAACCAAGACGTCCTTGAAAGGCTTAGAAAAAGGTTATTCGCGTAAGCGCAGACATTGCAGGCAAATGGATGAATTTTCGATCTCAAAAGGCATCCATGTGGTTGCCCAGCTCCCCCTTCTATTCACCTGACCTTAATTCCTGTGACTTTTCCTTTTTCCTAAACTGAAAAATGTCCTCAAAGGACGTCATTTTGGGACTTTAGATAACATCCAAAAGAGTGTATTTAAGGGACACACTGAAGACCATACGGCTTGAAGACTTCCAGTGCTGCCACCAACAGTGGGAACAACCTTCTGTTGTGCTTTTCTTAACGATAATCTTTGTCCTTTGGAACAGAAGATTCTTTGCTGCTCTTCCGCACACCCCCACACTGTCCTATAGCCGCTTACTATACGAAGAAGGCTACGTCTCTGGAGTTTGTCCATAGTATCTTTAAGGGTCATATTTATAGTCCGTGCTTAAGGATATATCGATGATTGAGCATGCGATTTTGACAGATTTATAATGGCATTAACGTCAAAATCGCGTGGGGTCTAAAAGTGAAGTTTTTATCCAAAACGACACCTGGCTATTTTACTTCTGACTTAGGATGGATGTTCATGCCATGCACTTGGAAACAGATGTTGTCTATATTACGGGGTCCCATCAATATACCTGCCCCCGATTTTTGGGGAACGATGTCTAACTGGTTAAGTCTCATCCAGATCCAAATCATAATCCAACGTCTCGTCTGCCTTGAACATCAGCTCTCTTTGATCTTCTGCCTCTACTCTAACCATAAGATCGTCGGCATAGGCCACTAAGGGACAAATCTGGGCTGTTGGAAAATTTCGAAGCCTGCATTATAAATTGCGGCCATTGATCGAAACATAGCCTTTGTGGACAGGAGTGTTGTCCTGCCGAAACAGCATACCACGTCTCCTTTTTTTTCTTTCCTCCAGTTATAATCTGACCACGTGGTAAAAAGCCTATTAGGATAATTCCTTCAACATCCCAAAAAACTGTGGCTATGATCTTCCCTGCAGATGCTGCTGCATGAAACTCTCTAGGGGTGGTGAGCCCTTGTGCGTCCATTCCATACTTCATCTTTTTGATTGGAGCTCATTATGGTAAAGCCAGGTTTCATCCATACTAACAAATCTTGTTAGGAAATGTTCAGGATCTCGCTTAATGATGGCCTCATTTTCGGTATCCATCATGTTGCCATCTTTTTGAGAACTAATTCTTTATATAAAATGATTCTCTAAATATGAGCTATGAATTTTTATCCTTCAACGTTTTCTTTGCAAACAACAGTTTACTGCCATTCAGCACCGATACAAACCACATGACAGATCTCTCTCACTCTTTTAATGTCATCTGTCAGAAGCTGTATTAACAAGACGGTTTTTTTTTTCAGATTTAATTTGACAGGTGTCAATGTCAAAAATCTTATTGATATATACGAGTACCTCCAACGAACATTATCGTTATCATTAGTATTTTAGTTCTCATTTTATCTTATAAACGTAATCAATTACGACTTATTATCCTTTTGAATCTATGTTGTGTACTTGATTCGATGTATTTCCATAGTTGTTGTCCTTTTTCTATGTCGTTGCGGCTGTTCTATGTCTTCTGTTGTTAAATGTCGAATGTTGCAGGCCTGTTGCCGATGATGGACCGTCAATTGACGTCCAGCGCGTCGAGCCAGCGTAGCACGTTCGAGTCGATACAATCGCGCAGGGCCAGCAGTGCCCAAGGCGGATACAGCCGTGGCGTCGCAGTATCCGCTTCCCGTGCAGGTGCGGCACGTGCCGCAGCCATCTTGCTACTATCCTACTGTCACGATACCACCACCTCCACCAACACAACATCCAACAACACCATCACAACCATGTTCACAACTAAATCACCTGCAGTTCTTCCACATACCCCCAAGTCACTAAACACGGGCACAGGTTCACTAATTATTATTTCTCTTTCCGTTCCCTTTTCTGTATATCTCTCTCTCTCTCTATATATATATATATTATATATTTATGTATTATATACGATTAAACTTGATGGTTATATGCAGTTTGTCGTGGAATTGGCTTAATTCGCGGAAATATCTTTTTGGTGAAATTTTGTCCTAAATTTAAAATTTTATCGATATGATTTTTCCGTGAATACCTAGATTGACTGCATATATATTTTTAAATGAGTGTCCTAGTAACCTACCTGTGTGTCTATATATGTCTATTTATATCTCTTTTTTGTTATTTTTGAAATGATATTGGAACGAATGTGCTCTGTGTTAGTATGAATTGTCCTTTTTTCAATATTAATTTCATCTTATTGAAATTATTGTTTAAACGAGGTCAATTTCGACGATGGAAATAATCAAGTTGTGGTTAGAAATGTAACAAAGATATTACGAATGAAATTAAAACAATAATCTTTGTAACATTTCTACATTATACAGGATATTTCATAACTTTCATAATTTTAACACTCTGTATATCGAAATCTAAGTGGTTCCGAGCATATGTTTCTGCACGTTTTTATCATAAAATATCACAAGGAATCTTATTCTAAAGTTTGAGCTATTATGTAGAAAACACCCTATATCTTAGTATATACAGGGTGTTTTTTAAGGGTGGTCTCAAACTTTACAGGCTAATTCCTCAATATATTTTATGAAAAAAATGTATTAAAAATTATCTCTGGAAACGCTTAGATTCCGATATACAGGGCGTTGAAGATTTTACAAACTTTTTCTAATACAGGATATTAGAAAATATCCTGTATTTAAGTGTTTGGTGCACAACACTTCAAAATTGCGAATCTTTTTCCTTATCTTTGGTGTTGGTGTGCATTTGCATTTTTATCGATGTTTACGCCTTTGAATTTCATGTTGTTCCATCAAGTGTAAACTAATTGCATGAATAGCGCTATTTCATGTAAAACCGGATACGATCGTATTCTTGGGGGATAATATTCCTTTAATTAAATCATTTAATATCTGAATTAAAATATATCTAAATTAAAAAAAGAAATCCCGCTTTGAACTGAATGTGCTTTTAATAAAAGTCACCCTGTATAACGAATTCTAAAAATTTACCAAATAATTCAAACGAAAATCCGAACTAAATTTATAAAGGTAGAGAACGCAAGATGGCAGCGGTTTCGTCAAAAATTTTTTTCTAATTTTGATCGAAAATTAGAGCTTTGTATAAAAAATACTTTTCGAAAGAGAATTTTAAAAAAAACTTGCACATATTTAGAAAATTTTTAGTACCTACAATATATGTACATCTGGCTTTTAGTTTTTTTGCACGGTGTGCTGACAGCATGCTTTAATATATTAGAAATATGTTTCATAGCAGGAAGCTGAGCTTTGTAGATACTTACGCAGATTATTCTCTAAAGCTTTTCAATGTTTAGTTTATAGGTTATAATAGTTATTTATTTATATCCACCACAGTAAGTTATTTTTCTTTTTTAATTTACTAAAGAAATTGCAAATTATGATTATAATATTGGCCGTTTTAATTCCACACATCAAAAAAAAAATCAAAATATATTTTATATTATTGCATGAAAACGATAACCTAAAAAAGGGCAACTTTAAACGGCCTCTACGATGAATGAAAATATCTCACCAATCGCACGATTTGATTAAAGGATCAAGGCGGCCGAGTATAGCATCGGTTCACAGCAGCAATTCGGTCAGGAGTTATAGCATGAGACGGTACGAGAAAGAAAGGGAACAAAAGGAAGAACGCGAAATGCAGAAGAGATTAGCAAGGATGGCTTCATTAACGAATTCAACTAGTAGAATACCTCCTACCCCCAGTCCTCATTCAACGGACGATCTATTACCGACTTTAGAAGAAGACAAACAGGTGATAACCCCCGCACGCAGATTAAAATAAATATTTTTGACAGCTGTCATATTGTGAAAGCTGTAATTCTTCACTGTCTCAACACTCATCAAAGCGAGTTAAAATACTGATGACAGCTGTTAAAATATAAAAATTAAAATTATCCAGATTTGAGTTGTAACAGTTAAACTACATTTGACAGCTGTCATGTTGTCAAATCAATAATTTTGCTCATGAGAGAGAATTATAACTGTCAAAATATGTATGAAAGCTGAAATTGTGGGTGACATAAGAAATTATTTCTTCCGTTTATAAATATTGACTAGGCAAATATTTTTGACAGCTGTCATATCAGCAAACCAATTATTTTGCGCTATTTCAATTCGAAGTTGTTAAATTGAAAAAGCATTTATGGTCCTACTGTTTTGGTGGATATAACAGTTAAAACCTTTTTGACAGCTGTCAAATTGTAACATTAGCTACTCTTCAGATTTAGCAGTTGTTCCCGTTAGAATTTTTTAAACACTATCAAAAACGATAATTATAACCCTCAAATTATTTCTACCAACTGTCATGTTAAAAAAAATCAATTTCTTTATATTTTTACAGTTTTCGTATTGCTGACATCTGTCATATTTATCATTTTTCACATTTTTTCAGCCGATTCTTTGTTTCAACTATTTATTTTCGGACAGTCTTTCGATACTTAATTCTTATAATATCCCTGTAAAAATGATCAAACTATAAAACCACCTGCTCTTTTAAGGTTTTTAGCTATATCGATGCAGTTAAAATATTTCTGACAGCTGTCAAATTATAGAGAAAGTAAGCTATTCTCTATAATCCTACAGGACAATAATAAAACGCCAATAGAATTCTTCTGACAGCTGTCATACTAACGAATCAATCATTTTTGTAAGTGTAGACAATTATAATTCTTTTTTACTGTTTCAACGTTTGTACATGTGGTTTTTTTAATCTTTGACAGCTGTTAAACTATAAAATTCGCTTATTTTTTTTCTCATTTTTACGGTTGTAGATTATATCGGACAGTTTTTAAATTATAAATATTATTGTTCACCATATTGTTATATAATTTTTAACTATTTTGACATCTGTGACGGCCAAAATATTTCTGACAGTAATTTTGACAGATCGACTATCATTTGTTACTATTTTGACACTTGCTTGAGTTATATATTTCTGCCCAAATTGTCAAGCTATAAAACCATCCATTTTGTTAAGCCTTTAGCTATTTAGAAACAGTTAAAATACTTCTGATAGCTGTCAAATTATTGAGTGAAATCAGCTGTCATATTAACAAATCAATTAGTTTTGTCAGCCTAGACAATTACAACTGTCAAAAAGACACGTGCAAATTGTAAAAGTTTAAAATTAGTTTTTATTTTATGCACTATGACAGTTTTTGGGTGTACATATTTCTGACAGCCCACAAACCTTTGACAGCTGTCAAATTCTAAAAACAATTATTTTTCACTTTCGGCACTTGCAGGCATCACATTCTTTCTTAATAACCGCCAAATTATGAAAATATTTATTTACTTTTAACAATTTTGATTATTGTAACAGTCGAAATATCTCTGACAGCTGTCAAATTGGAGAAAAACAATACTTTTTTGCAATATTCAATGACGTAACCCCTAAAAACGATCCTGTTTCTCAATTTTGACAGATAGATTATGATGGTATTTCTATCACGTGTCAGATCGTCAAATAAGTTATTTGTTTCGATTTTGACACTTGCTCGTGTTATATATTTCTGCTAAAATTGTCAAACTATAAATCCATTCTTTCTATTAAGGTGTTTTTGATGAGGTTTTGGAAATGTGAAATTAGTTCTATTTTCTGCAATATGACAGATATTTTTGACACCTGTCATATTTTTCACTATTTTCATGTTTGGGTTTTTTGATTTCGTTTCTTTGAACGCACACGGACAATAAAAGCCCTTACTTTCTTACAATTTTGATGAGCGCGCCGACCGAAATATCTTTAACAGCTGTCAAATTCTAAGATAAAATATTTTTCACTTTCAACACTTGCAGGCCATCACATTCTTTGTTAATAACCGCCAAATTATGAAAATATTTATTTATTTTTAACAATTTGGCTGTTGTAACAGTCGAAATATTCCTGACAGCTGTCAAATTGGAGAAAAACAATTATTTTTTACAATATTCAATGACGTAACCCTTAGAAAAAATCCTGTTTCTCAATTTTGACAGATAGATTATGATAGTATTTCTATCACGTGTCAGATCGTCAAATAAGACATTTGTTTCGATTTTGACACTTGTTCGTGTTATATATTTCTGTCAAAATTGTCAAACTATAAAATCATCCTTTTTATTAAGGTTTTTTTGATGAGGTTTTGGAAATGTGAAATTAGTTTTTATTTTCTGCAATATGACAGATATTTTTGACACCTGTCATATTTTTCACTATTTTCATGTTTGGGTTTTTTGATTTCGTTTCTTTGAACGCACACGGACAACAAAAGCACTTACTTTCTTACAATTTTGATGAGCGCGCCGACGGAAATATCTTTAACAGCTGTCAAATTCTAAGATAAAATATTTTTCATTTTCAACACTTGCAGGCCATCACATTCTTTCTTAATAACCACCAAATTATGAAAATATTTATTTATTTTTAATAATTTTGATTGTTGTAACAGTCGAAATATCTCTGACAGCTGTCAAATTGGAGAAAAACAATTCTTTTTTACAATATTCAATGACGTAATCCCTAAAAAAGATCCTGTTTCTCAATTTTGACAGATCGACTATTTCTATCACGTGTCAGATCGTCAAATAAGATATTTGTTTCGATTTTGACACTTGCTCGTGTTATATATTTCTGTCAAAATTGTCAAACTATAAAATCATCCTTTTTATTAAGGTTTTTTGTTAAGGTTTTGGAAATGTTAAATTAGTTTTTATTTTCTGCACTATGACAGTTATTTTTGACACTTGTCATATTTTTCACTATTTTCATGTTTAGGGTTTTTTATTTCGTTTCTTTGAACGTATACGGACAATAAAAGCACTTACTTTCTTACAGTTTTGATAAGCCTGGCGACCGAAATATCTTTGACAGCTGTCAAATTCTAAGAAAAAATATTTTTCACTTTCAACACTTGCAGGCCATCACATTCTTTGTTAACAACCGCCAAATTATGAAAATATTTATTTATTTTTAACAATTTGGCTGTTGTAACAGTCGAAATATTCCTGACAGCTGTCAAATTGGAGAAAAACAATTATTTTTTACAATATTCAATGACGTAACCCTTAGAAAAAATCCTGTTTCTCAATTTTGACAGATAGATTATGATAGTATTTCTATCACGTGTCAGATCGTCAAATAAGACATTTGTTTCGATTTTGACACTTGTTCGTGTTATATATTTCTGTCAAAATTGTCAAACTATAAAACCATCCTTTTTATTAAGGTTTTTTGTTAAGGTTTTGGAAATGTTAAATTAGTTTTTATTTTCTGCACTGTGACAGTTATTTTTGACACTTGTCATATTTTTCACTATTTTCATGTTTAGGGTTTTTTATTTCGTTTCTTTGAACGTATACGGACAATAAAAGCACTTACTTTCTTACAGTTTTGATAAGCCTGGCGACCGAAATATCTTTGACAGCTGTCAAATTCTAAGAAAAAATATTTTTCACTTTCAACACTTGCAGGCCATCACATTCTTCGTTAATAACCGCCAAATTATGAAAATATTTATTTATTTTTAATAATTTTGATTGTTGTAACAGTCGAAATATCTCTGACAGCTGTCAAATTGGAGAAAAACAATTATTTTCTACAATATTCAATGACGTAACCCCTAAAAAAGATCCTGTTTCTCAATTTTGGCAGATCGACTATTTCTATCACGTGTCAGATCGTCAAATAAGTTATTTGTTTCGATTTTGACACTTGCTCGTTTTATATATTTCTGTCAAAATTGTCAAACTATAAAACCATCCTTTTTATTAAGGTTTTTTTGATGACGTTTTGGAAATGTGAAATTAGTTTTTATTTTCTGCAATATGACAGATATTTTTGACACCTGTCATATTTTTCACTATTTTCATGTTTGGGTTGATTTCGTTTCTTTGAACGCATACGGACAATAAAAGCACTTACTTTCGTACAGTTTCGATAAGCGCACCGTAAGAAATATCTTTGACAGCTGTCAAATTGGAGAAGAACAATTATTTTTTACAATAGTCCAATTACGTAACCCTTAGAAAAAATCCTGTTTCTCAATTTTGACAGATCGACAATGCTAGTATTTCTATCACGTGTCAGATCGTCAAATAAGTTATTTGTTTCTATTTTGATATTTGCTCGTGTCATATATTTATATTATTTATACATTAAATGTGAAATTAATTTTTATTTTCTGCACTATGGCTAGGTGTAGATATTTTTGACACCTGTCATATTTTTCACTATTTCATGTTTGGGTTTTTTGATTTCGTTTCTTTGAACGCACACGGACAATAAAAGCACTTACTTTCTTACAGTTTTGATAAGCGCGCCGATCGAAATATCAGCTGTCAAATTCTAAAAACAACGATTTTTTATTTTCAACACTTGCAGGCCATCACATTCTTTCTTAATAGCTACCAAATTATGAAAGTATTTATTTATTTTTAACAAATTGACTGTTGTAACAGTCGAAATATTTCTGACAGCTGTCAAATATTAAGTGACGTAACAAACAAAACAAATTTATTTTCTTATTTTTTGACAGGTTGACTATGCTAGTATTTCTCGAATGTGTTATGTGCTGTTGACAATAATTGTAATTGTCAAAACAAACATATCGAAACATTAAATTAAATGACATTTTTGAGAAGTAACTCTTATCGAATTTTGCAGGTTCCTCTCGCCATATCCGAAGAAAGTTCCAACAGTTTTCAAGATGATCTACCATCGACTTCTAAACAGTACCCTTAAAATTTAAAGGAAAAGAAGAGATCAAAGAAACCCGTATATTTAATGCGCTTTATTAAGATTGTCTTTTTAACAGTTATGATTTGAAACGAAATAATATGATGTGACCATATATTACCAATGGCCTATATACATACATACATAATATGCGTTAAAATCTAAATTAAAATTAAATTTACAATAAAAGAAACAAAACGGAGCAAACTTTGTATATCAAAAAATTAAATGTTACTAAAATAATATCAAGATGAGGAATTAGTATATTTACATATCGTTGGGTATCTCCGTTTTTCGATATTTTCTAACCTCCTTTACGAATATGCTTTCTGTGTGAAGAAAAGGAGGGTGTGATACAAACATAATATATTAATTATCAGGGTTTTAATAGTATATTATCACATTATAACACACATAAATACGAAGAAGATTATATACTTATCGAAGTCTTATTGTAGATAATAAGGAATTTATTCTAATCTATAAATAGGTGAATTATAAACAATTGTTTTTGTTTTTCGACGAAAAACGGAGACGAGTATCTTGTTTGACAGGAACGAATTATGCGAGTACAGGGGGACAAATTGGAAGGTCGTCAAAATTGAATTAGATTCAGTTCCACTTCCAATTCGTCCGTCTTCTAGTAAGTAAAAAAAGTAACAGTATATAATGAAAATTGTGTGAGACACTTTTTAATATCGTTGTTGAAGTACATTACATGATGTATATAAATGAAATTAATATGGATTATTATTGAATAAAAAGAAAGAAACAATAGGATCAATGAATAAACATATATGTTGTAGAAAAATCGCTTGCTTCATTCAGGTCCCTCTATCGTTCACAATTCTGACTAAACCTTCCTGTCAAATTTGACAGATACGATTATGACGTCTTACCATTTATTTCCATATTATATCCTTCGTTTTGCGGTAATACTCTCATCATCACGACTAGAAGATAGATCAAGAAGATTACAGCAGCCACCAAAATCAGATCGACGCCAACAAAAACTCCAACATACCTAAAAATTAAATCTGCACGACTTGTTCCTCTTTAATACATCTGCAGAACGCCTCAACTTACGTGTTATGCATCGTCTTCGAGACCACGTCCTCAACCGAAGATGAATTCACACAATTACGACTAACCACAGCTACCTCATCGTTTCGACCAGTTTCGCAATTATCGCTTCTATTCCCGAAAGTGTTACAATCCATACATTGACAAACATTACCCGTACCACAGGTTCCTTTCACGCATATATCCCCGCACGTCATCCTCTTAGGTGTTACCTCCAATGAAAGTCCCAGAATTCCCGGTGATATCAAACTCAACCCACCTACACAAATTCCATCAGGGCTACAACAACCATGTTTGCATTCAGGACAATTCGATACGCATTCACCATCACCGTTCAATCTAAAACCAGCGTAACACGTTTTCTCCTCTACGGTCGGAATTTTCACGCAAAATCTAGGATCGGTGACATCGGGGCGGTATCCCAAGTGACATGTGCAATGTCCCAACGATGAACACCATCCGTTTAGACAAGGAGATCCGGTAACACCGCAGCGTAATACGCATTCGAAATTATGGAATGGGTTGATCATGAATTGATTATGGTTGCAATCATGTATTTCATCGAAGTCGCAATTAAATAGAGAACAGGATTTTGGGTTCCTAATACGTTTGCAATCACTGCTTACCGTTGGTGTAACGGTTGTGGTGATATTTCTAGTCGAGCAGTAGCAGAAATCGCAATATCCATCGACGCATTCTGAATCGCAGCTGGGAGTGCATTTATTATTGAATGGATCTTCGAGATGGCCAAGAGTGTTGCAATGGAGTTCGTCGGTTTTAAATCCACCACAACTGGAAATGTGAAATTAATTTAATCAACTATACTGGTCAACAGGAGAAATCAAGTTATTATCATGCTAACTGATAAAATTTACAAATAAAGACAAGTTGTGGACCCCTCACAATGTCTGTGCACGATGTGCTGTTACTTTGAGGAGCTGGATAAAAGGTAAGAGCAATAGCTATGCCATTTGGTAGGCCTATGATTTGGCGAGAACGAAAGGATCATTCGACAGCCTGCGGAATGCGCTGGAGCTAAGGCACTCGACGGGCGCTGCATTTATGCAAATGATACTGCATAAATTGCATCTCGTAATGATGCCTTGGTGTGTCGCCGTCTTCAGAGATCCGTCGACGAGATCTGCGACTGGGCGACGAAGTGGCGGCTTGTCATCAATGCCGACAAATGTACGGCGATAAGGTTCTCCTTGAAACGCAATCGTCCACCCGCTAACATCACGATTGGGGGGCAAGTGCTGCCTTGGCAAACGCGTGCGCAATACTTGGGGTTAACTTTAAATACAAGGCTGACGTTTCAACACCACTTTTCCACGATTGCCTCCAAGTTTCTGCGTGCACGCGGTGCTCTGGCTCCTCTCTTGTGCTGGAAGAGCTCTTTGAGTTCATGAGCTCATGATCTATGTGGTGTTTCTCCGACCAATTCTTACTTATGGTGCCCTAACCTGGTCCAGCGCCAGTAAATCGGCTCAACATTCTACAGAACCGGGCGCTGCGAATCATCGTCGCAGCGCCTTGGTTCGTGAGCAACGCTCGGATCCATAGGGATCTGCACATTCCGCCTCTGAGTGAGTACGCGATGGCGCTGGCCAGGGGAACCCTTCAGAGGGCCTCTCGGTCGGAGAACCCACTTATCCAGCACTTGGGGGAGCTGGATCCCGATAGACCTCCTCCTCGTGTGGCTGTAAGGAGAATCTTAACGATGACACTGTAGATCCCGGCCGCGATTTGGTCGCCCTGTCGCAGATCTCCGAATTTACACAGACAGAAAAAGAACCCTGTGGTTAGAAGAACCACCATCATCCAGCGATAAAAAGACCTTTACTGGTTTTCCAGTAAAAATAAGGATAAAATTACCTGTCCTAATTTACCTTCTGCCACGCATCGTCCAGTTCCTCATTCGGAAACTTTGCCAGTACCAAGTCCTATGGATGTTTCGAACCAAGAACATGTTGAAATCGCGAAACCAGAGTTGTCAGATACAGATGAAGAATATTTGCCATCTCAAGAGGACACGTCTCATTTAATAAAACAATTAGAATTAAATGATCTAGTTCGAGATCTTAATTTATCAAAAACTCTGGCAGAAATATTAGGATCAAGACTGCAAGGATGGAAGTTGTTAGCTCCGGGTACGCTTATTTCTGTATATCGAAATCTCCAGAAAGAATTGTCACTGTATTTTATGTTGACGTTTAATATGAGAATTAGGTTACAAACACCAACCGGAAGAATAGTTTCTTTTTATAGATGCTTCTAAACTGAGTTTGAAAGCTGTCCTTCTACACATAGGAAACATCCACCCCTCCACTCCTGTTGGTCTTACCAAGCACATGAAGGAAACATGATAATATGACACGTCTCCTTGATAAAATCAATTACAAAGCCTATAAATGGGCACATCAGTGCCGATCTCAAAGTAGTTGCAATTCTACTTGGTCTACAACTTGGATTCACAAAGTATTACTGTTTCCTTTGCGAATGGGATAGTCGAGTGAGAAATTTGCACTATATACTGTTAAGCAATGGCCAACCAGAATACAATATATTCCTAGAGAATAATTCGTTGGTGGAGCCTGATAAAATACTTTTACCACCATTACACATAAAATTAGATCTGATGAAGAATTTCGCCAAAGCATTGGACAAAGAAGGACCAGGATTTCGATACCTAGAGCTCTTTCACATTGGCGATTTAGCAGAGCGAGTTAGTATCGCGACTTAGTCGCTTTCTATTCGGTTAAGTCGTGCTGTTGAGTCGCGCTGCTAAGTCGGTGCTCGAAGAAAACGTATGCGACTGGTCGCTGTAGCAATATGGATTCCGATGAAGAAGTACTTGCTCTTGCTTTATTAATTAAAAGAAAATATAGACGCCAAAGACGTTATCGAAAATATTGGATTCATCCTCTTTTAATTTCACAAGAAAAATATGGCCAATATTTTACATTATAAATGGAATTAAAAGAAAACGGAGCAAAGTTTTATAATTACTTTAGAATGTCTGTAGTTGTGTTGCTAAAAAAAAGAAATTGTTTTAGGTATCTGGCTACAGGCTCTTCGTTTACAGATCTTCATTACCAATTTAAATGTGGTATTTCAACGATATTACAATTAGTGCACGAGACCTACATGACAACAAGAATGGTTAGATATTGCAGAGGGATTTAAAGAACATGCCAATTTTCCAAATTGCCTTGGTGCTATAGATGGCAAGCACATTAGATTGATAAAACCTGAACAAAATGGTTCTTTATATGTCAATTACAAACATTACTTTTCCATGGTTTTACTAGCAGTATGTGACAGTGAATATTATTTTAAATTCGTAGATGTGGGCTCATACGGGAAGAGTGCAGATTCTCAAGTCTTTAAAAATAGTGAATTGTTTCGAAGAATACTTACAGGAAAATATTTTAAATAGGTATACTTAGAGCTCAACCTATTACTACATCAGGGCAGTCACTTCCATTCAGTTTTGTTGGCGACGAAGCCTTTGGCTCTTGGCAATCATATTCAGAGACCTAATGGTGGTAAAAACCTTACAGTAAAGAAAAGAGTATATTATAATTATAGGTTATCAAGAGCTCGCCGTTACATAGAGTGCACTTTTGGAATATTAACAAACAAACGGCGCATTTTTCATCGTCCATTAAATGTAAGCGCAGGGTTTGCTGCAGATTTAATTAAAGCATGCTGCGTTTTGTACAATTTTGTTAGAAAAAGGGATGGATTTCGATAAGAAGAGACTTTAGAAATACATGGATTCGAGGACATAAATACGATAGCTTCACATACAAGACATCGGACAGCTATGGATGTTTGAGATAAATTTGCTGAGTACTTTTTAAGTCCCGAGGGCGCTCTTGCATGGCAAATGAGTAAAATATAAATTGTAACAACAACTGTTTTGTTTTTAAAATCAGGCACAAACTTGTTACCTACATATTTCTTCCCAAGCATTACGTTTTTCCACTCTATTACAGTAACTTTGATTTCTAGAATCCCATAATGCAGGAAAAGATTCTATTTCTGAAATAAACATTTCCACATCGAGAGTCATTTTATTTTTATTAATAAAACATAACCTCAAAATACACTTGCAACACGAAAATCTCCCGACCAACTCGTGACTGAGAGCACTCGCCGTTGACGGTGATGGCCTGGCCAACGTCGTTCTGAAAGAAATATGGATCGATAACACCGCTAGTCCACAATCCACACCAAAGAGTGACTTTTTTGGGATGCATTGGACGCTCTTGGATCTCATGTGGATTGGTAACGTCTAAAATTCGATAATTTTGTTTGTTGACGTAATCATTCATCCAGAAATGGAGAAGATGATTTTTTGATGAAAATTAGGATCAGTTTCCAACTGCTATAGAGACAATCAGCGAACACACGTCGTTGTCTATGGTCGTTTACCTTCAGCTCCTGTATCCAGTTGAATTTCATACGGGTGTAGCTCCAAGTCACGACGCAAAATTCGCCAAGTTATGGTCTGCGAATGTCCAAGTTCTTCGGATTCTCCTGCACACTCTCACGGATAGCATCGATGTTTTCGGCAGATCTTGCGTTTCGTCGTCGTAAAGGCGTTGAACCAGTAGCCACAAATTTATCCACCACACTGCGAATAGTCCTCTCGGTAGGACGATTAAGACGACCGTAAAATGGTCGAAGAGCCCGGAACGTTGCCTGAATAGAACACCCATTTCGATAAAACAATTTTATCATTTGCACGTATTGTTGAACGCTATATCCGACCATAGAGATTTGGCAAAACAGACTGAATAAATCACAGCCAATCTGACAGCTGTAGCTCCAACAATATGGCCGATACCAACTGTCAAAGTTCGGAAGTCCCTATTGGAAGACCCTGTAGATGTTATGATCAATATGAATTTCATTTGTTTATAATACCAGACGTGATACCAGATAGTTGTTTTTATAATAATTATTAGGAATATAAAATAAAAAAAAGTTTGTACATAATTCATAAGGAAAAATAAAAAAAACTAAAATTTGTTGTTCTGTGTTATTATAAAGTCGTCAATTTAAATAATAAACAACGATGACGTCTAAATTCGTTATTACATCACATCGCTGCCGGTTAACCTTGACATAATGATTTCTAGATTGCACCAAGTTCACGATTAATTTATTCATTTTTTAATTCACACGCTCAGATTGTATCGTACGTTTAAAATTATCGCGTCTGTCTATACGAAAGGTTCACTTCCACGCGTGATTCACCGCGATGTTTACAAAAACACGCCTTAGTCAGTCGGATAAAACTCGGGGTTATACCCGAACGAATGGATTTTTTCGATTGCATCACGAATTGTAAAAATTTTGTTGATTTGAATTATGTAAGTGGGAATCTTAATAAAGGATTTCATCAACTAGATATTAATCTTTTTATAATTCGCGATTATTTTGATGATTTAACAGCTATTCTGAGCGATTTAAAATTAAATGGGACGCCTGGGTAAATATAGGATTGCAACAAAATATGATTTTGTGACGACCCGTCGAAAACCAAAATAGCTGGGGTTGTTGCGGTGAAAGCTGTCTTACTCTGTTGTGCCCCTTTTCCTATGCATGTTTAAAGATAAATTAAGTGATGAAAAACTGGATAGACGAGGATGTAACATGCATGATATTATCATGCAGAAACCGATTTCTTTTAAAAACCGATGAAAATGTGACGCACATTTCTACTAATTTCACGAAACTAGCTCAAGATAACTCGATAACTATTACGAAAGTACCACCAGATATCGTTCGTCTTCTACAAACTTTAGATGTCACAATATTCAGAGGTTTAAAGGGGGGGAGGGTTAAAGATTTGGGTTCGTAACGACTCTCTCACAGGATATGTGTACGATCTCAATGTTTATCCTGGTAAATCGACAGAATCTATCTGAGATCCAAATGTAACTTTATGTTTCGACAGATTCTTTTCATCAGTGCATCTGATGAACACAATTACATATCCATCAAAACTCGAAAAACGTTCCAAAATTCAATCAAAAAAACTAGAGAGGGGAGAATCGGAATTCGTAGTGAATAAGGAAGGTACCACTTGATGGCAAGACACTAAGGATATCTTAAGTGTCGTATACTTTACAATGAATTACAAAGAAAAAAAGACACAATTTTTACCATTCTTGGTCACAGTTGCTGAGGACCTTATTTCTCAAGGCCGGACAGGAGTTAATATCAAGCGCAGATCAGCTAGCTTTTTAGGAAGACCTCGAAAAAACAAGAGAAGAATGTTGAACGTCGGTGACCATTTGCCTATAGAAGGACTTACTAGCAGAAGATGCAGTCCATGCCCAGAGAGAAAAAATAGAGAAGAGAACGACCACCCTTTGCCTCCTCTTTTTCTCATTCCATTGAATCGGTTTTTTATTTTGAATTTTTTGTACAATGTAAAAATTCAATAAAATGAAATTTTTAGCTTACTGGGTCTTTAATGTCCTAACCTTAAATGTCTAAGTGGGACGTTAATGTCCCGGCCTAAATAGCCTCCTAAATTGAAAAAAAAATTTAGACCAATTTGATTGAATTTTCGCCGAAAAAATTGTTCGCAAAATCCGGGCAAAGAAATTAAAAATCCGACTCGAAAGGGTTAACAGCTATTCTGAGTAATTTAAAATTAAATGGGTAGCCTGATGGGTAAAAAGACGATTGCAAAAATTTCACGAAACTAGCTCAAGATAACTCGATAACTATTACGAAAGTACCACCAGATATCATTCGTGTTTTACAAACTTTAGACGTCACAATATTCAGAGGTTTAAAACCACAAGATGTGGCAAAGAATTATAAAAGTGGCAGCACTAAAACCGGATAAGGAAAATTTCAAAATCTAAATTTGTTGCTGTTCTAACCACATAAGACAGCACAAGAGATGCTCACACAAAACATTATTTAGTGGGTTTAAAGTTAGTGGGATTTACAATCATGATACCATGAAAGATCATCTTCAATCATCGTTTAGCAGAATCACCAAACAATTTATTTTTAATATCTGCGACGAGGGCTTTAACTGCAGCATGCGTGGCAAGCATATTAAGGGTGGCAATATCAGAACAAAACGTGGTAACCATATCAAAACTAATCTAAAAGGATGTGGAAACCACGTCAATAACAACAGGAAGTGCAACTGGATCTGATAACCTCTAAATATATTCAATCAACTGATATTATACGAACAGATAACAAAAGGTTTGGAGAATTATTTTTTTGGTTTTTTTAAAGAAAAAACCAGCACCGCAAAAAGATGCAAAACGCAGTAGATTAATCTCTAAGTCTTAAATTAGTACTCACTACTTCAGGATATTTATATCGGAAGTTAACAAGAGGGAAAATGCAAGGCAGACATTAAAGGGAAAAAGGAGACCCACAACCTACCCAGAAACTCCAAAAATATTGCTTCCGATTGTATCTTTTAGTTTCGAAATATTATTTTATTAAATGTCAAATTAATATTGCAATAATTTATTCAAGTTCATTACGATTTCTAATTACCTTTTTGTGGAGTTCTGTCATTTGTTGTTTTCCTTTTAAATTCGCGCGATATAATCGATTAAAATCACTTATAACGTTATAAAATATTTGAAATACTTACGCGACTTTGTAACAATACTTGTTCATCTGGGAATTAACCAAGATTGGTAAAAGGTACAGAAGGATTTGAACTGAATAGAAAGCACTCATTTCGAACATTTTCACACTACAACTATACTAAGTTATCGTAGATACAACTGAAGTAGAATGGAATAAATTTTCTCGCGTATCTTTCTAATATGAACGCATCATCGTTAGAAACAGCGGAAAAGAGTGAGTTTCCAAATCGAAACCGCTTCTTTATTCGACGTGTTGACTCTAACCGCAGACGATATCTAACAAGAGAACAGGCTAACTTCTTAGAGACTCGTATGATATAAAAAGCGGTATTTCACTTAATTTTGCAAGTCAAATGTTGTCGTAGATAATAAGAAAGATGATAAAGAGAAGTTTGAAACATAATCATATGCATCTTGACACTGTAATACTGTTTCATGATGATGGTTTCTCTCTTTTTTTCATTATTCCAAAATAGCGATAATTATGCAGGAAACTATGAACTTCTAAAATAAATAGTTTTAAGATTTGAAATAGTGAATTCTGAATATCACCTGGTGAGGTAATTAAGAATTAAATTTTTTGATATTCTTTTATAATTTCTTTGGCTCTCTTTATTAGGCAATTCGTGAATTATGTTTATCAATAAGGTTATGTTTGCTTTCGAAACTCTTTCTTAAACATGAACTAACATGAACTCTTACTACATTACAAAACGAAGTTCATCATAGATTCATTGAAATCTAGGTTTTGCTCTAGGATCTTCTTTTGAAATGATCTAATGATATATAATATAGATAAATCTAAAGTACTTTGAAGCGCCTCTAAAGAAACCAAAACTCTAAAGTGGAATCTCTCTACTTAAATCAAATTGCAATTCCCTCTATCTTAGATTGTTAAAAATGATCTTTAAAGAACACAATCTTAATTCAAACAAAATGAGACCAGTTCCAAAACCTGTTAGAGGTAAGCAAAAAGAATCGAGAACCAAAAAAATTATCTTTAAATCAAAAAAAATTATAGACATGACAGAACTAGAACTAATACATAAATGGCGGGCTGATACAACTACACTCAGCGATCTCTGAAAGCTACGAAATTTGGTCTCCGAAAAACCTATTTATAAAAACTATTTTGTTTCTACTGATATGATATACAGTGCGTTGTTTTTAACTGTTGCCTTAGGGAATTGCATGGTAAAAATTCAACTCTGTGTTAACGTTTGTTCTGATGAAAATATTTAAAACATTTTTACAACGAAGTTGGAAGATTCTTTAAGCTATCAGATAGATTACAATTCCATATTCTAAATTATCGAGTTTAAGTTTTGAAAAAAATATTTTTGTGAAAGCGTTTTCTTGCTACTATCATTTCTATCAGGCTTTGTTTTAACAAATAAATAACGAAAGCTTCTCGAGGCTTTGACTAACTTAGCTTTTGGAATGTTCCAAATGATCTCGAAAATATTTTCGAGTGTTTTGTGAAGTTCGCACTGTGTGTTGCAACGGGTCGGCGTTCACCCTATAGCGTCGACCCTTAAAACTCTGCGGCTGCACTACCCAATCCCTGGTCTCATAGTTCCAGGGCAACGGGCGTGGCGGGAGTAGACTTCGTATATAGGGGAGGATGCTTGGGCGTAGGCATGGGCATACGCTTTAGTGTCCGGCCGCTAACCGTCGGAATATACGGTGGGTAAGTGAGGCACCCTACGGCGCTTACCTAGAGAACTCTGCAGCTGCACTACCCCATCCTTGGTGGCCACACTCAGGGAAACGGGCGTGGCGAGAGAATTTGGCGAAGATAGTAGGGGAGGATAAAAGTAGGTTCGCCGAGGAATTGTCCGCCCGCTGGTTGTCTGGTTGGGGAAACCTACGGTTTCATCCTAAAACAACTCGGTGATTCTGGGACCCTACGGTTTCATCGCCGGAGGGGCGAAAGAGTTGGCGCGGTTGGCATTTTGGGGTGGGGCTTTTGCCCGGCCGTCCCCGTAGTTCAGGCTTAATTCACGGGCGGGCTGGTTATACCTCACGGCCAGATTCCGTTTCCCACGCTTGGCCGATAGTAGCCATCCGCAAGGAGGCCTAGGCTCCGTGGGGTTAGATGTGAGGTAGGAGTTCGCTAAAGCGACTCCAACGGTGACCCGTCCAACGTTGACAAGAAAACTTGTCTAACATGGGTAGCACGGGGGAGAGGAGCCCACCGGTTCGCCGGGCCTCTCCGCGAGGTGTCGGTCTCGTGCGGGCGACTGGTTTCGTACCTCTTTGTCCTGAGGAGTGTGTGCATTTCCGTGACGCCGCATACATTACGGTCGGTCGGCAGCTGGGTGCCCCTTTGGGGTCCAGCAACCATATTCGTGTGTTTTGTGCACAGTTTCTGGTTGACCTCTTATGAGGTCGTAAACTAGTGTTCCTAAAGTAAGGGGCTGGTATTAGGTCAGGCGTTCGAGCGGGCTAATGGAATGGTCCATATTGGCTAAATCAACTATCAGGATTTGTTTCGTTTAAAATCTCTCTGACGATGGCAGGATAATGGACTGGTGCTTCATCCTGTTGAAATATTATTGCTCCGTTGCATGTCAAAGCATCCATTTGCGAGCCTACCTCCATTTGAAGAAGATCTATGTATTTATGCTGGTTCAAATTTCCGTCAATAAAATAAATGGACCTATTACAAAATCCAAAACCTGTCTGTTTTGTTTGTTTACTTTGCCATTTAATGTGAACGAACTTTTGAGCTGTGAAAACATACATTTTTAAACAATTGTTCATAATAACCGAGTATTCGGCAAAACTTGTGAATAAAATGACATTTGTAAATTTTTAATCTGTCAAATTATGTATGTTCATTACCTTCAAGTTTGACGAGTAAAATTACTCAAATAAAACTGCTTGTGGTTGTTCAAACAGTATGCATTCTGTAGCCTTATTAGTGATTTATTACTAAAAGAAAAATTAGCACCAAATCCGCAGTTAACAAGGGGAATAATTTTTACCATAAAATTCCCTTTGGCAACAGTTAAAAAAAGCGTACTCTATACTGTGGCTAAACGCTTAGGCAGACTTTTTCATCTACTTTTTCGTCTACAGCATGGCTATATTGTTTACAGGCCACCACTAAAGCAGAAATATTTCATCTACAAGTCATATAATTTTGTGTATGGATCATCGGTGGGCCATGTGGCAGTTAACATGTTACAGACGAGTCGGAAGCTGTATGCGAGGGCTCTCTGCACCACCACTTACCACAGTAAAATTTTTGACAGCAGAATTTAAACGTGGCCGTCGTACAAGCTTATTGAGGGACGATGAGCGTCCGAGACGATCAAAAACTGTAACCACAAAGGTTATGAACAAGTTTGTCATACGAGGGAGCGTTTTTATATTCGCGGAATGAGCGGGTTATAGGGGGGTGAGTAGGCGCATTGGGGGCATGGCCTGTGCAGCGACTCATAATCTTTGAGCTATCATCAACCACGTAACATAATCAGGAGTGAAAAGTGAAATATGGAAAAAATCGACTTCCTTACCAGGCAAGGAAAATTAGTCGCGACCATAATGAGATGTCATTGGTTTACGGCGACTCTTGTCCAGGAAAAACCATGGTGTACAAGTGGCATAGTTTATTTAAACAAGGAAGGGAATCCCTTGAAGACGACCCGAGGCCGGGCAGGAGCATTGAGGTGACCACGCCAGCACTTATCCAAAAAGTTGAAAAAATTGTACTCGAAGATGCTCGACTAAAGAAGAAACAACTCGCAGAAATGGTTGGAGTATCCGATATAACAATTTTTAAAATCCTACACGATCATCACGGCATGTCTAAGGTCAGCGCAAGATGGGTGCCGAGAATGCTCACGCCGCCGCGAAAACAACAGCGCGTAGAGTGTTCGCGTGCATTTTTGGACCTCTGTAATGAAGACAAGGATGGTGTATTGAGTCGAATTGTTCATCTGGTTCATCATTATGAACCTGAGTCCAAACAAGACTCCATGCAGTGGCATAAAAAGGGCACAGCACCTCCCAAGAAATTTAAAGTATCACAATCAGCTGGGAAACTCATGGCAACGGTATTTTGAGACTCGGAAGGAATATTGTTGATTGATTATAAAGATAAAGGTGTTTCTATAACCGGAGAATATTACGCTTCAATATTAGAGCGACTAAAAGAAGCCATTAAAGAGAAAAGACGGGGAAAATTGACGAAAGGTGTGCTGCTTTTGCATGACAACGCGCCCGTCCACAAGAGCCGCGTTGCGTTAGCTGCCCTGCATAAGGTGGGCTTCGAAATTGTGAATCACCCACCCTACAGCCCAGACCTGGCCTCGAGTAATTATTACCTGTTTCCGAAAATGAAAAAAGAGCTGCCGATGATGAAGTCAAGGAGGCAGTTTCGGCGTATTTTGCAGATAAAGAGAAATCATTTTTTTATGAGGGTATACATAAATTAATTGAAAGATGTGAAAAATGTATCCGTTTTGCAGGTGAATATATTGAAAAAGAAATATAATTTGGTTTTTTTATTTCCACGCCGTATCGCCCATTTCGCGAATATAAAAACGGTCCCTCGTATGACTTGCAAATTTAACCAACTTCGTAGCGTTAGTAAAAAACAAGTTAGTAACGGTGAATCCTCAAGTTTGCACAAGGTGTTTACTTAACTATCGTGTGCGTTTTATTGTGGATAACTGAGATGTAGGGACAGTTCTTAACACTAAATTCCTCTTTACATTTTTTAAATTAAATAAATATAAATTAGATATGTTTTATCGGTTAGATATTCATAAAGCCAACAAACTTATGAATATTATTCATTGAATAACGTAATGATATAATTCTATAACTCTTAGTTATGGATTTTATAACACACCCATTTGAGATAAATAATCGTAATACATGAGTAAGATTTTAATCTTCTTTCAAGTTCGTTCGCAGAAAGTTAACATATGAGAAATGAGTGTTTCGTGTTTTATTAAAGTTTTTTTGTTTCTTTTACCAATTGTAATTAATTGCCAGGGCGATGGTTTAGAAAAAGGTTGTATCAAAATCGAGTAAGTATTTAAATTGTTTAGTTCAGTTTAATTTGATACATATACGATAACAATGCAAATGTTATATTTGCAGTTGTATAAAAAAAATTCTAATGCTACACGTTGTCTCGATATCGACCATCTTCCAGATCCATTCAACAATGAATGCGTTGCTAAATGCGATGGCCCCTGCATCGACGGATATTGTGAATATTGTTACTGTAAGTCTACCGATACAGATGCTATTCATTCAGCTGAACCATTCGAATGCAAACGGGTTTTCAACGGTACATACTGTAGCGAAAGTAAATGCTGGTTTAATATGCTACGATCCTGTAATAACAATTACATAATCAATCCGTTCAATATATTTGAATGTGTACTGCGCTGTGACAACGTTTCTTGTGGATATGGTGTCTGTATAACTTCGGGACAGTGCGTCTGTGACTTTGGATATCGTCCTGATGTTGTAAATCCAAGAGTCTGCATAAAAATTCCAGAAAGTAACGGGAAGACTTGTCATAAGGGTTTCAAATTGGAGAACGGTGAATGCATATCTGTTTGCGGTGATTGTAAAAACGGTGGCTGCGACGCGGATGGTGTTTGTCGATGTTGGGAGAACTTTAGAATGAATGTTACGACTTCAACTTGCGTACCAGTAGATAATAGAACATCAACTTACGAACTAGTAGATAATACAACATCTAAAACGAGTTCCACTGAAGATATCATTCTAAAAGCTACACATAACACGTATGTAACTATCTATTAATCTATTTAATCGAATTGAATTTTTTTTTTCAATTTTTAGGTATATTACAATCGTAGGCTGCGTCATCACTGTCCTATTGTTTACCGCAATAGTTTTAATATTTATCGATATTAAATTGAGGCATGCATTACCATTATAATACTTATGTTGAGATGAAGTATTTAATTAATTAACAATAATATACGTTTCCTTTTTTGAAATTTGTCAAACTCAATATGTTAAATTAAATAGTAGTAATTAATAATGTTGAATGAAATATTGTATTTATTTAAATTGTATCTTCCATTAAATAAATACAATAAGGAAGTACTATTTATTTCATTCAACATTCATATACCTTATTATGGAGAAACGACTAAAAGAAGCCATTAAAGAGAAAAGACGGGGAAAATTGAGGAAAGGTTGCACGACAACGCCCCCGTCCACAAGAGCCGCGTTGCGTTAGCTGCCCTGCATACGGTGGTCTTCGAAATTGTGAATCACCCACCCTACAGCCCAGACCTGGTCCCGAGTTATTATTACCTGTTTCCGAAAATGAAAAAAGAGCTGCGGGGTAAAAAATTTACTGCCGATGATGAAGTCAAGGAGGCAGTTTCGGCGTAATTTGCATATAAAGAGAAATCATTTTTTTATGAGGGTATAAATAAATTAATTGAAAGATGTGAAAAATGTATCCGTCTTGCAGGTGAATATATTGAAAAAGAAAAATAATTTGGTTTTTTTTATTTCCACCCCTTATCCCCCATTCCGCGAATATAAAAACGCTCCCTCGTATATTGAATCAAGATTTAGGCATGAGAGGAAGATATCCAACGCTTTGTTGGATATCTGTAGATGAAGCTTGGATAACCCAAAACAAAAATACGATCAAAACAATGGACTGACTAGGAAAATGATGGCGACTGTTTTTTTGTTTTGCATAATCATTAATCGATTATTTTTAAACGGGGGGAAAAAACAATTACATGCACATCATTAATTGACAAAATAAAGGGAGAAATTGCTGAGAAACGGTCACACTCCAAAACTTAGACAGAGATTTTCGTTAGGTATATGAAGAGAGTTATTTTGCAGATAAAGACCTTGACTGCTATTTAGACGGGACCCTCGTATCTCCAGCGTAAACAAACAAACCATCATTTAAAATATATATTTTATTATCACATAAACGTACGCAAATACATCATATTACAATAATTAAGACTAGAAATTTTGCTACTATCAATAACCAACAATAATTCAATTTAAATTAAATGAGGTAATTGTATAATATTTAAACTATAATTAATTTATTTAATTATATTCCTATGATAAGACGACATCTTATTGCTAATAATAAAGATAATTCGGTACGATGAGCGTGTTCAATGATTTTGACAATTATAATTTTGAACTGTCAAATCTGACAGGTACGATGATGATGACTAAACAGGTTATTAAAACCACATTAAAACTTGGCACCGAGTTCGAGATAATCTTTGTGATGATTGGTATGAAATTTCTTCAAGATCGCCTATCATTTATTTCCATATTATATCCTGCGACAAAAAAAATATAAAATATATAACACTAAAGTTGGTAAAACTTACCTCCACTTTGAGGTAGTGCTTTCCTCATCATAACTATTACGTAGAGCAAGAAGATGACGGCGATTATCAAAACGAGATTGATGGAAACGATGACTCCAATATACCTAAACATTAAAAATTAACACTTCAATCTTAATACATCTTCAGAACACCCCAACTTACGTGTTATGCGTCGCTTTCGAAACCATGTCTTCAATCGAAGATGGATTATCACAATCAGGATTATCAATCTTCACAACCTTAGCGGTTTCGCAATTATCACTTTTATTCGCGAACGCATTACAATTCATACATTGACAAACATTATCCGTATTACAGTTTCCTTTCACGCATTTATCGCTGCAAGTCATCGTCGTAGTCGCTACCTCTTCGGCAACCACACAATTCGAAGTCTTAACATCGAATTTATAACCAGGCCGGCATTGGCACACTCCCCTAGCGTCACAACAACCATTTTTGCATTCACCACAATTGGATACGCATTCACCATCAGCGTTCAATTTAAAACCTTTGTAGCAAACCTTCTCCAACGCAGTCGAATTATCATCTGGGATTTTCACGCAAGATTGAGGATCGCTGACGTCGGAGCGGTATCCCAAGTGACATGTGCAATGTCCCAACGAGGAACACCATCCGTTGGTGCAAACAGATCCGGTAGGACTGCAGCGTAATACGCATTCGAAATTATGGAATGGGTTGACCATGAATTGGCTATGGTTGCAATTATGTATTTCGTCGAAGTCGCAATGATCTAGAGAACAATTCGTAGGATTCCTAATACGTTTGCAATCTGTGGTCGTCGTTGGTGTAACCGTTGTGGTGATATTTCTAGTCGAGCAGAAGCAGAAATCGCAATATCCATCGACGCATTCTGAATCGCAGCTGGGAGTGCATTTATTATTGAATGGATCTTCGAGATGGCCAAGAGTGTTGCAATGGAGTTCGTCCGTTTTAAATCCACCACAACTGGAAATGTGAAATTAATTTAATCAATTATAAAGTCGTTAATTTAAATAAAATAACCTTGATATAATGATTTCATGATTGCACCAAGTTCAAGATTAATTTATTCATTTTTTAATTCGCACGCTCAGGTTGTATTGTACGTTTAAAATTATCGTGTTATGCGACAGGTTCACTTCCAAAGCGTGAATCACCGCGATGTTTACAAAATAACACCTGAGTCAGTTGGATAAAACTCGGGATTATACCCGAACGAATGGATTTTTTCGATTGCATCACAAATTGTAAAAATTTTGTTGATTTGAATTATGTAAGTGGGAATTATAATAAGAGATTTCTTCATAATGATATTTGTTTGTGTTAATCATAAATATCGTCTGGATATTCATCAAAATTCTTTTCCTAAACTCAACCTTTAATAGCATTGAATAGTATCAATGAAACTAATTTCAAGAGGGATTAAAATGATTCATTCAAACTTGTTTCAAAACGCCTTCAACGTTTCAAACCATTTCATCAACTAAAGATGTCTAATAAAAAAATATATAGATAGAGTGTTTAATGTTGACGAATCAGGTATTAGCATCGTCCAAAGTAAAATCCCTCGAGTCGTCGGCCTGCGAGGAAAAGGGCAAGTTATCTGCAACGGAAAGGGGTTCTCTCATCATGTCCTTTGCATGAGTTCCTCTGGAACATTTGTTCCTCCAATGCTGATTTTTCCAAGAAAAAACGAAAGGGGCTCCAGCCCTGGGTCAGTTAGCAGATGCCACCCCTCCGGTTGGATTCAAATCCACCTATTTACTGAGTGGTTTAACCATTTTGTTATTAAAAAAAAAACCATCAAAAGATGACCCGATTTTGGTGATTTTAGATCGCCACCACACTCACACAAAGAACATTGACATTATCGACAGCGCTCGTAAAAATCATGTCGTTATAGATAAATAGGAGTTTGATGGGACCTCTCAAACACCATTATAGTGAAAATAGAAGGCAATGGATGCTGCATAACGACAGGTCTCTTGGACCTTACGACATTGCAGAACTGTTAGGAAATGCTTTTGTAAAATATCAAACTGGTGACATAGCCATTGTGGGATTCAGAGTCACCGGGATCTTTCCTTTCAATCGCAAAGTTTTTTTCCGTTGTCGACTTTGCTCCTTCTGAAGATGCCAATGTTGAGCAGCTCTAAAAGCAGGCAACGAGCGAACTAACACACACAACCTCTCCGCCATGCACAAAAGATTTGGCTGAAGCTGGGCTTTCAAGATGTTCATCCTCAATGAACTTTGGGCATGTTTCTCCTCAAGACATCTTACCAATACCAAACCCCAAGAAAAAATAATAACAAACAAAGGACCTAAATCTATAGCATGTGCTGTGGTAACGTCTTCGCCATATAAACCGGCACTAGAAGAGGCAGAAAAGAAACGAAAGGAAAAAATCGACGTAAAAGAAGAAAGTAGGAAGAGGAAAGTTGTCAGAAGGAATAAAACAAGTAAGAAGCCAAAAGCAAGCCGCCAAAAAGAAATTGGATTTGGTTATTTACTACTATAACCTCTACAACTTAGCCATTTATTAACCGATTTACAAAAAGTAAGCTTAGTTTTAAAGGTAATATCAGATCCTTCAAACAGAAGAATTTATAGAAATCCGTTGGGAAATAAAGAAGATAAATCTCTACTTTTGTTACTTTTGATAACAAACAATCTTATTCACTTAAGGGGCAATAGTTGGTTTTATAATTTTCACAGCAAATCGGGAAAATGGTGGAAAAAAAGTATTTTTCAAAATGTGGATGATGAGTGTCGTATACTTTACAATGAATTACAAAGAAAAAAGACACCATTTTTACCATTCTTGGTCACAGTTGCTGAGGACCTTATTTCTCAAGGCCGGACAGGAGCTAATATCCAGTGCAGATCAGCTAGCTTTTTAGGAAGACTTCGAAAAAACAAGAGAAGAATGTTGAACGTCGATGACAATTTGCCTATAGAAGGACTTACTAGAAGAAGATGCAGTCCATGCCCAGAGAGAAAAAATAGAGAAGAGAACGACCACCCTTTGCCTCCTCCTTTTCTCATTCCATTGAATTGGTTTTTTATTTTGAATTTTTTGTACAATGTAAAAATTCAATAAAATGAAATTTTTAGCTTACTGGGTCTTTAATGTCCTAACCTTAAATGTCTAAGTGGGACGTATATGTCCCGGCCTAAATAGCCTCCTAAATTGAAAAAAAAATTTAGACCAATTTGATTGAATTTTCGCCGAAAAAATTGTTCGCAAAATCCAGGCAAAGAAATTAAAAATCCGACTCGAAAGGGTTAACAGCTATTCTGAGTAATTTAAAATTAAATGGGTAGCCTGATGGGTATAAAGACGATTCCAAAAATTTCACGAAACTAGCTGAGGATAACTCGATAACCATTACGCAAGTACCACCAGATATCATTCGTGTTCTACAAACTTTAGACGTCACAATATTCAGAGGTTTAAAACCACAAGATGTGGCAAAGAATTGTAGAAGTGGCAGCACTAAAACCGGATAAGGAAAATTTCAAAATCTAAATTTGTTGCTGTTCTAACCACATAAGACAGCACAAGAGATTCTCACACAAAACATTATTTAGTGGGTTTAAAGTTAGTGGGATTTACAATCATGATACCGTGAAAGATCATCTTCAATCATCGTTTAGCAGAATCACCAAACAATTTATTTTTAATATCTGCGACGAGGGCTTTAACTGCAGCATGCGTGGCAAGCATATTAAGGGTGGCAATATCAGAACAAAACGTGGTAACCATATCAAAACTAATCTAAAAGGATGTGGAAACCACGTCAATAACAACAGGAAGTGCAACTGGATCTGATAACCTCTAAATATATTCAATCAACTGATATTATACGAACAGATAGCAAAAGGTTTGGAGAATTATTTTTTTGGTTGTTTTAAAGGAAACACCAGCACCGCAAAAAGATGCAAAACGCAGTAGATTAATCTCTAAGTCTTAAATTAGTACTCACTACTTCAGGATATTTATATCCGGCGTTAACAAGAGGGAAAATGCAAGGCAGACATTAAAGGGAAAAAGGAGACCAATAACCTACCCAGAAACTCCAAAAATATTGCTTCCGATTGTATCTTTTAGCTTCGAAATATTATTTTATTAAATGTCAAATTAATATTGCAATAATTTATTCAAGTTCGTTACGATTTCTAATTACCTTTTTGTGGAGTTCTGTCATTTGTTGTTTTCCTTTTAAATTCGCGCGATATAATCGATTAAAATCACTTCTAACGTTATAAAATATTTGAAATACTTACGCGACTTTGTAACAATACTTGTTCATCTGGGAATTAACCAAGATTGGTAAAAGGTACAGAAGGATTTGAACTGAATAGAAAGCACTCATTTCGAACATTTTCACACTACAACTATACTAAGTTATCGTAGATACAACTGAAGTAGAATGGAATATATTTTCGCGAGTATCTTCGAATATAAGGCAACACATAGCGTTAACAATAGCGGAAAAGAAGGGGGATTTCCAAATCGAAACCGCTTCTGTATTCGATGCGTTAGCTCTAACCGCAAACGATATCTAGAAAGACAAGACAGGCTATCTCCTGCGAGACTCGTATGGTTAGGGAAATCGGTATTTGACGTAATTTTGCGATTCAAATGTTGTTGTAGATGATAAATAAAGTATAAGGAATAAATTAAATTTGTATTTATTACGTAAAAATTAATGACTGGTAAAATTGTTATGTGTGGTGTAAACAAATCCCCTTCTACTTTTGTGCATTCTTTTCACAATGCTAGTTGGTGAACAAAATCATGATCCAGAAATTTTACAAATAGAAAGCAGCTTCTGTTGTTACTTTTATTCGCGCATGAGATATGATACACTTTCGTGAAGGATGTACTCGTGTACTTTTTCTGTAAAAGAAAGGGGTAAGGATCATGCTGCACTGAAGGACAAACCTACCTTAAGAGAATGAATCTTGATTTCAGTGGAAGGTTTGGAATGGAAAATGAAAAGGTCGTTGAGGCTTCTTACAAAATTGCCTTGTTGATAGCTAAAGACAATCGGTGAGTCACTCATAAAACCTTGTTTGCTTACTGCTTGTAGTACTGTGCTCGGTGAAGACAGCTACAATAAAGTTGCCAAAAGTTCTTCTCCCCATTCTTCAACAGACATTTCAAAACCAGCGCAGTTGTTGTTTTACTGTAGGATATATAGATGAAAGGAAATTCCTTGAAGAAATACTGTTTTCAAAAATCTTGAAACAACAACTGCAGCAGTCGATATATTTTCTGCTCTTCAAACATTTTTAGAAGCTAATGACCTTCCTTGGGAGAGAGTTATTGGAATATGTACTGATGTATTGATTTATTGAATTGGCTAAGAAAAAGAACCCTAAAATAATTGGATCCCATTGTATCATCCACAGACAAACTTTGGCCTGCTAGAGTCTCCCTGAATCACTTAACACTGCTTTGAACTTAGCAGTTAAAGCAATGAATCACGTCAAATCCAATGCTTTGAACACCAGACTTTGGAGTGTTGTGTCAAGTGAAAACTGAACAGTGATCAAGAAACATTTCTCTTTCACACCGAAGTTCGTTGGTTGTCCAAAGGTAATATGCTTGCGAGATTGTTCAACTTGAAATCAGAAGTTGAAATCTTTCTGATGAGTTCAAGTAAAGAATAAATTTGACAACTTTATCTTTATCTTTATCTTTTTCGAAACAATAAATCTTCTGAACCTAACGCTACAAGGTCAGAAGAGTAGTTTTAAGAACTACGATTCAATTAAGAGTTTTGCTGAGAAGAGCTGGAGCCGAACTTTTCTTCCTTTCCAAAATTCAACAACCTTCTCGATGATACCTCTTCCTCTGGTAGGTCTTCATCCACTCCTCTTACCACACCCTTGCAGGTCACCATGTGCGAGGAAATAAATGATGCCCAGTTATTTTTTTTACAAACATCATTGTCAACAAAACTGTTAACTTGATTAAATTTCTCAAATTCCAAAGCTATTCTTGACCTCCTCTTGTTAACTATCTTTAGTATTCATTCGTGTTGTTGCTCTCCTTATGAGCTATCCGACCAATTTTCAAAGGATGGATACCTGTACGATCATCATCATTCTTATGTTGAACGTAGACTACAAATGAACTATAGGCCTATTGTCCTTGTGTCTTGTACTGTGGTCTTTTTGAATTTCGATTATTGTCTTCTTTCAGCGGTTGTCTGGCATTATTAGAAGTTTTGCTAGCATCTGATCTGAGCAGCTGATTCATTTCAGACTTCATTTTCAGAGTTATCAGGAGGGTTGTGACCACCTGAATTCCCACTCATTTTTAAAGCAAGGAGAGCAAGCACATGCAAACAATGTTATGATATAGGATCCTACCTTATTTGGGTTTTGTCTGGGTGAACTGGATTTGGGGGACGAACTCGTGTATTTCTTCTCTAAAAAAGAAGCGGTAAGGATCATGCTCGGCCTAAATTATAGAGATAATCGTGTAAGAATCATGTCACAAACAAATTATTAACTGTAGATGATGTTTACTTACATAGTGAAGGTCCTGTGTTTTGCTACCATACGATTCGACTCACTAACTTCGACTGACTAATATTACTCCGCTTTTTCTCGTAGACCTCTGTTTTCTTTCTTCACTTCTTCCTTTTAAATTGTTTGTTAAACTTCCTTCTAAATTGTTTGTTAGATTTCCTTCTGCCAGCGAGTCATCTTGTTTATCACTGAAACTAGATTATTCTTTTTCTTGATCATTTCTTGAAATGTAGTCTTGTCTTCTTTAGTCTTGTCGTTAACAGTAATTAACTCCTTTTCATTGTTTTCTCTCATACATTCCCGACCACTTGAAAGATGTTGCAACTATTAATACTACTTTTATAGATTCAATTCAAGTATTTTTTGCGATTTAAGCCGAGCGTTCGATTGTGTGGACCATAATATTTTGTTAGCTAAATTGGAATGCTATGGTATACGTGGCGTTGTGGCAAAATGGTTCGAAAATTATTTGAGAGGAAGGTCTCAATTTACCAATATTCGACATGAAGTACACGGTAAAGTAAATTTTATAAAATCAGCGAGTATTCCGGTTGATCAAGGTGTTCCTCAAGGTAGTGTTTTGGGACCCATTCTTTTTTTGGTGTTTATTAATGATATTTCCAGCTGTCTGACAGATTTTAATTTACTGATGTATGCGGATGACACTACCTCTGTCGTGTCTGACCCGGATATCACCATAACCGAAAAAAAAGCCAATGTACTTCTCGAAAAAATGCACAAGTGGTTTTCTCAGAATTATTTGTTTCTAAATACAGAAAAAACCAAATATATGATTTTCCATAACATACGAAACAAATCGGTTTTTAATACTAGTATCTTTTCACAGAATGTTGAACTGGAATGTGTTCAGGAATTGAGGTTTTTGGGGTTACATATTGACGATACGCTTTCATGGAATAGTCATTGTAATACTTTGATCGCTAAACTCAATACATTGTGTTACCAGATACGTAATTTAAGAACAATAGTTGATTTTCAATCTTTGGTATCATTTTATTATGCGAATATACATAGTAGGTTGTCATATGGTGTAGTATTTTGGGGGTCATCGTCGTACAGTCAACATGTATTTAAAGCCCAGAAACGGGTTATAAGAAGTATGGCAGCAATAGATAGGAGACACTCATGCAGGACTTTCTTTAAAAGGTGGAATATTTTACCATTATCAGCAATTTTTATATATGAACTTTTAATTCTAATATTCAGAAACAGAAGTGACTTCTCATGCAATAGTGATGTTCACTCTTACAACACTAGAAAAGGGTCTCATTTTCATATACCACAGTTTAATTCCGACTTAGTGAAAAGATCGCCGCGTATTCTGGGTTTAAAGGTTTTCAACGCTCTGCCTCAAGATATTAAATCAAAGAATGGAGAAAAACAATTTAAGCACGCGATCAAAGCATTCCTTTTGCGAGAATGTCTGTACTCGCTGGACGATTATTTTAATTTGTGTAATAAATGTAATTTAGTTATTTAGTTTTATATGTTTACCAAATTTAGTAATTATATACAAATTTAGTAATGTATTATTATGATATGTAATATTGACTTATCTCACACATTTTTGAAATGTTTCCGAGATCAATAAAATTTGAATATTGAATATTGAATATTGAATTCCTTCACCCAATATTGCAACTACTCTTAATTTATATTCTGGCAATTTTAATGATAATATTTCTTTTGATCTCCAGTACGTTGACTCAGACACGATATTTAAGATAATTTCAGATATTGAATCTAATGCAACGGGCTATGATGGTATTAATATTAGTATGTTGAAGTTGTGTTGTCCTGTAATTCTTCCTATTGTTACGCACATTATTAACTGTTGTATTGAGAAATCTACCTTTCCAAGCATATGGAAGCTGTCTGTCATACGGCCCTTACCTAAAGTGCCTGAGCCTAAAGTCTTTGGGGATTTACGCCCGATTAATATACTTCCTACTATATCTAAAATTTTCGAACGGGTAATTTCCTCTCAGATTAATGAGTACATTAATGCCAACAATTTGCTTCCAGGAGTACAGTCTGGTTTTCGTAGAGGTTTCAGCTGTTCTACTGCGCTTGTTAGGGTTACGGATGATATAATTGAGGCTACTGATAAGGGAAGGGTAACTGCACTAGTACTGCTTGACTATAGTAAAGCGTTCGACACGGTTGATCATAACATTTTGATGGATGTACTACGATATATTGGTTTCCAGGAGAATTGCCTGCATTTATTTAAGAGTTATCTTTCCAATCGGATGCAAAGGGTTGAATTAGATTCATGCACCTCCGAATTTGTACCTGTAGCCGCTGGCGTACCGCAGGGTTCCATTCTAGGACCATTACTGTTTACCATATATACCTCGAGACTTTTCAGTTGTATTGAGTTTTGCAGTACACATATGTATGAGGATGATACGCAATTGTATCTCTCCTTTGAACCTTCTGACTGGCAGTCTGCCCTGGATAAGATTAACTCCGATTTAAAAAAAGTCCATGAAATGTCTGCCGCGCATTCACTAATTATCAATCCCATTAAAACGCAGGCCATTCTCTTTGGAAATTCACGCCATTGTACGGAGCTAGAACATTGTATGCGAATTCAGATCGATAATCAGCAGATTGCATTCAGTCGTGAAGTAAAAAATCTAGGGTTGATTATAGACAATAGCTTCAGATACCGTACACATATATCCAAATGTATTGCTAGGGGATACTATTATTTAAAAAGAATTTACCCTTACAGGAACCTACTCAATACTAGTGTCAAGAAAAAATTGTGCGAGGCATACGTTCTGTCTGGGTTTAACTATTGCGTCCCTGTATATCATGCTGCCATTGACCACAACACTACCTACAGAATACAATTAATGCAAAACTCTTGTTTGCGTTATATATACGGACTACGAAAATTTGATCATATCTCACGTGCGGTTGATTGGGCGGGTTGGATGGACATGCGCCGCAGGAGGGAAGGACAGGTGCTATCCTTTTATCACAAAATCATTCTAAGTAAAACTCCACCTTATTTATATAATAAAATTACATACAGGTGCGACGTCCACAATATCACCACTCGGTTTCGCGGATTGATTTCACCTCCACGGTATTTCACTGCATTGTTTCAGCGATCATTTCGTTACAACATTTACAGCAAATATAATAATATTCCTTCTGAACTAAAACAATATAATATAAAACGGTTTGCGTCTAAAATCAAGGAGTTGCTGAGTGGAGGCCTTGAGTTTTGATGTCTGCAGTCCTGAGATATCACTTGATAGCATAGGTAGAGTCTATTGATACTTTCTTGTTTGTTGATTACTTCTTCTTTGGTCGTTCGAGAGTTGTGTGAATATGGCACGGGAATGTACGTTGTGCTCCTTATAATCAATGTCAATTTATAGCAATTGTGAATCGCCGAATAGTAAAAATTGTAAAATTAGCTTCTGTTTAATTACTTCATATGAAGTTAGTATGTATAAGTAGTATTAGGCATTTTTGTTTGTTTATTTGTTAATTTGATAGTGTTGTCATGGGTGGATCAATCAGGAGAGGCAACTCTACTGTATCTCGCCATGTGATTGTGTGGAAATAGTATCTATTAGATGTTGTACCATGGTGAATAGTTCATTGTTGTGGCTGGTATTATTTCTGTGTAATAAAGGCATTTATTATTATTATTATTATTATTATTACTATTAAAATTTGTGCCATTATCGGTACAGATTCTTGCAGGTATCCCATGGTCTGCATTCGTCGACTTGTTACCTGCAACTGTTTTACGACGTTAGTTGTTTCAATTATCTTTCGGTATTCTTTCTTTCTTCCGTGGTTCTCACTCCACTCTGCAAAGGCGCTCTTGAGAGTGCGTCTGCCAAAATATTCGTAACATACTGTAACTCCAAATTGTATCTTTGTAATAACATGAACATTTTTTGCAATCTTTTAGGCATATTCAACAATGCTTTCTTGAAAATAGCTAGTAACGGTCTGTGATCGGTTTTTACTATAACTTTGTTTCCAATTATTATCTAATCAAATCTTATACATCCGAATACTATTGATAAACGTTCCTTTTCGATTTGGGCGTATTGCTGTTCTGCCCTTGTTAGACTTCAGGATGCATATCCAATAATACCGTTCTTTTGCAGTATTGCTACTCCTAGACCACAGCTGCTTGAATCGCATTCCATAATTAAACTTTCCTTAGGTTTTAGGTATTTCAAAATTTTGATATCTCCAATTATTTCCTTAATCCTTTCTTTGTCCAATTAAATTCTATATTCTCATAAGTTAGCTTCCTTAAGTTTGCTCTCTCTATTGATAAATTCCTTATATATCTCGCTAAATAGGTGACCATTCCTATAAATCTTAGGATAGTGCTTTTTTATCTTCTGCCTTTGGAAAGTTGTTAATAGCTTCTATCTTTGTACTATCCGGCTTTATTCCGTCACTAGTTAGTGTGTGTCCATAAAATCTAACCTCTTCTTGGCAAAGCTTTAATTTATATAAATTTAGCTTACAATTTTGTTCTCTTAGTCTCTCAAAAAGTATTTTTAATTTATTATTATGATCTATCATTGCTATTTCTTTTGTCTCGCCACAACCAAATATTACAATATCATTTGCTAGTATTTCTATATCTTTTAGATCTGAAATTATCTCATGCATTTTCATTTGAAATATTTATGGTACTGGTGCTATACCAAAGGGTAACCTTTTCCATCGATACCTTCCAAACGGAGTCCAGAAGGTACTAAGTACCACAACCTTTCTACACGGCAGGGAACCCGAGAACCGAAGAGCAGCCATCAACAGCGGCCGTGAAAGCCTGAAGACTACGTTTATGAAAGTTGTTAGTGAAATGGCTTCAAGAGTAGACAAAATTTAGTGTGTAAGAAGAAATCAAAGAGCGATAAAGATGGTAAGATGAAGAAAAAGCATAACAACAACCTTTGTGCACTTTGAAAAATCACTAGTTAATAATTGAGTAGCAAACTTTTCCAAGTAATTAAAAGTAATATTTCGTAAATAACGCAGATCGAAGGCTAAGCGAAGCGTCAAACACGCGTCATCCACACCGGCGTTATAGGTTATGGTGACTTAACATATGAGAGGGATGACACATGCGCGAGGCAGACTATGTTAAGAGGACTTCTAACTTGCTTTCTTTCTGAGGTGAGAATGGACTTAAAATAGTTTATAAGTTGCTAACTTTACAGCAAACTCTCACCAGTGATACCAAATGGTAAAGGACATTTTTATTAGTAACTTACCATTATAAATTCATTTTTGTTAAAAATGGACTTAAAATAGTTTGCCTCGGAGGTACAGGTGTTTTTATTTTTTATTTATTTAAACTGTATTACTTATATAAACGTTGGCACACTCAGAGGCCTTCTCCAATCTTTCGGACTACTGCAAACAATATTTCAACCTACTAGAATAACTAAAAATTCAAATACGTTAATTGACAATGTGTTCACCAACATTACAGAACACGCGAGTGAAGTAATTAACAATGCTCTTTCTGACCACACAGCCCAAAGAATTACATGGTGCTTGGAAAATTCACAGAGAATTAGCGTAAAACAAACTATTGAGAAAAGATGCCTGTGTGATAATAACATAAGAAGGGTTGCTCAGAGACTACAGAGTGTGGACTGGTCAGTTTGTATAAACACCTATGACGTAAATGAAAGCTACAGTCATTTTGTACGCAATTTGGCGCTCGTAATTGATGAAATTTGTCCTGTTAAAGCTGTAACAAAAGCCGAAAATCAAAAACTCGCCTGGCTTACTCCTGAACTTTCTAATAAATGCAAAGTCAAGAGACAGCTGTATGAAGGGGTACTGAATAATCGGGTGGATACAGACTATTATAAAAGATACTGCAAACATCTAAATCAAGAAATTACGAAAGCAAAACAAAAAAGTAACTCTGATTACATATTAAAAAGTAGTAACAAAATTAGAGCCACGTGGGACATAGTAAATAAAACAACAGGAAAACAAAAAACAGAATGTATAGATATTTCACTCATACAGCGAACTGAAGGGCTTGCGAGTGAACTAGAAACATTAAACTATGTAAACGAATACCTATTAACATACAGTAATAGCAATAGTACGAGTAATATCGCGCCGGATTATAGATATGTCAAACGCAGTGACCAAACTTGCTATCTGTATCCTGCAACCCAAGAGGAAATAGTCTCAACAATACGATCCTTGAAAAATACGTTTTCTACAGGACATGACGACATACCAACACGTTTATTGAAGGAATGCGCTGACATCTTAAAACTTCCATTAACACACATAATTAACAACATGCTACAGTCCGGAGTATTTCCCGACGAGCTCAAAAAAGCCACCATAACACCCATTTATAAAAAAGGAGACAAATCAAACCCAGGGAATTACAGACCAATAGCTCTACTTTCAACCATCGCAAAAGTGTTTGAAAAAATCATACATGTGAGGCTGGGCAGTTTTCTAAATGCGAGTAATCTTTTGACTACCAGGCAATGTGCATACAGAACTGGTAAATCAACTCTTGACGCAATTCATTATGTCATTTCGGATATTTTTGATGCACTAAATAATAAAGAACATGCGATAGGTGTGTTTATGGACCTTTCGAAAGCATTTGATAACGTAAGGCACAATGTTTTATTGGATAAGTTAGAAAAACTAGGCGTCCGAGGTGTCGCGAATGACCTTGTCAAGTCATATTTGGAAAATAGGAGACAACGTATAGTGGTTACGAGAGCAGGAAGCCGAAGGTATTCTGAGTGGCAACCTATTAGCCAAGGCGTCCCACAGGGCTCTATAGTGGGGCCAATGCTATATCTGGTCTATGTGAATGATCTTCCAGAAGTTCGAGAAATCAATCTGTCTCTTTTCGCCGATGACACATCTTTCGTTTCCAGAGCTCCTAATGCTGAGGAACTTGCTGAGAATGTGCCGGATATATTACGAGACCTACACATATGGTTCCAACATAATGGACTACAATTGAACCTAAATAAAACCGGCGTGGTAATGTTTTCGAACACACTCACCAACTTTAACCTTACCTACGATGGAAATAACCTATCTTCAGTGGAAGAAGTCAAATTTCTAGGGCTGAGTATCAACAACAAACTCAACTGGAAAAATCACCTACAAAATTTAGTGGGGAAAATAAGCAGTTTCTCGTACGCACTAAAAATCCTTACGGACACGGTGAGTGTGGAAGCCGCAATGAGTGCATATTACGCGTATGTACACTCACGCTTGGTATACGGCGTTGTGTTTTGGGGTGGTAGTGTAGACGTGAACCGGGTGTTTGTTGCACAAAAGAGGTGTATCAGAAACATTTTTAAATTAAGGAAACGGGAGACGTGCAGAGAATTATTTAAATGCATAAGTGTACTTACGTTGTGTTCAATCTATGTGCTGGAATCCGCGCTCTTTGTGAAAAAGAACTATGCTAACTACTTTAAAAAATATGAATTGGAACATCAACACTACACTCGAGGCACCGAGAAAGGATACTTAAATGTACCACAAGCGAAGTATACAAAAATTCAAAAAGGTGTCGACTATAGACTTATAAAAATATTTAACCATATTCCAAAGAAGTTGAAAGATCTGCCACTACATTCTTTCAAAAGACAATTGAAAACACACCTACAGCAACATGCATTCTATACAATAGATGAATTTTTTAAAACAAGTTTTTAATACGTTGTATGTCTATTTAAGTCTTTAGTCATTGAATATTGTTTGTTTATGTTTGTGTATTTATATTTGTACTTGTATTTTCTATTTTATATATTGTATTGACGATTTTCTATACTATGTACTTACAGAATAAATGCTATCTATCTATCTATCTATCTATCTATCTATCTGGCTATAGTTCTGTGTGCGTAAATTGTGTTCAAACAGCTTTGTGACAGCATCATATCACCTTTTATAGTACCGCGCTGTTAATCCCTTTGCTCCCAACAACCAATGGTAATCGATCCAAATTTCAATTCTCTGAACCCTCCAGAGAGCGGCTATCGACCTGTTCATTGTCCAATGTTATTTGTGTGAAGTTAGGGATTTCATTCATTTGCCGACCTATACTGTATTTAGAGTACAATCTATGTCAGAAAAATATTTTTTATAACGGTGGAGTTCCTGTTGTCTGCCGGAAGTAGATACCAACTCTGTTATTTTAAACAGAACACCCTCCGCCCTGTATATTATTGCATTTTTAGACTCCTTTTTAAATTTAGATTGCACTATGTCCAACATTCATTCGAACTAAGTTGTATTTTTTCTGAATTGCAGTATGTTCTTTAAAAAAAATTACGTTTACGGCGTGTCATTGAGTTTATCTTCAATAGTTTTGGAGTTTTTCCAGATCTTTCCAGTTTTTCACGACAGGCATTGCAAAGATATAAACTCGGCCATGGATTTCTAGAACGCTTTCTTGAAACAGAAAACTTTAACTACAAAAGAAGAAGTGAGGAAGATCGATTGACAGTTTTGTTGATAATTACAGAAAATCCAAATACTAGTCGAGCAAGTAGTAGAAGAACAGGAAGTATTCCAACTTCCTGTGAGGTGATGACTGAGAGGTCAGCCCATTTTTCATAATATGGAAGAGCCCTATTAAAGGATAATTAAGGCTATGTAAAAGAACTGGTTTTTAAGGAGTCTCCAACCGCTGAGCAAAATATGTGACAAAGAATTATCGCTTGCAATGCTTAGAAATGTGGAAACGGCCTTAAAATGTTTCTTGACTTGTAATTTATTTAGTGATCTACTTTCAATTAATCCAGAATTAATCTCACCAGCTTCCATATTTATTGCGAGTTCCACTGCCTTCTTATAATCCAGATCCTTCTCCGCAAGAGGACGCTGTCGTATTGCTTCATTAATTAAGACAGAAACTAATTGATCCCTTAGGGTTTCTTCTGAAGTTTTTGATCAAACCTGTACAACATTGTTTTATACAAAGAATTCAAATAAATTTTACCTCAAAGTAGCCCTTGGAAATTTTAATTATGTTCTAGCTTGTTACTTAAATTTTAATAGGATTTTTATTGGTTATGTACAGCGTTTCTCAAACTGTGGGGCGCCCCCTAAGGGGGGCGCGTTTACATGATTGGGGGGCGCAGTACAGATTAAAAATAAAATGGTAATGATAAAATGCTACAGATAGATTTTTAAAAAAATCTTTATTAAAATTTTACTTACTTAATGATGACGAAGAAACATTCTAAGGACTAATGGCTAACATGAGCTTGTTTTAATGCGCACAACTTCTCTAAATTTGGTTCTATGTTAGAGATGGCCACTCTGAGTTCATTTTCTGCTTGAAGTTTATTTCTGTATTTAGATTTCACGACAGCAAGTGCAGAAAATCCAGTTTCACAAAGGTAGGACGTTGGAAAAGGCAACAGAATTCTAAGCGCTTTGGCTTTTATAACGGAGTAGTCGCTCGGAAGTTCAGTCCAGAAGTTTGTTAAAGATTTGTTAACAAAGTTTGATTTTTGTAAGGGATTTGCTGAAACATCTATCAGTTGTTCTTCTTCTTGTAGTGATAGTCCGACAGGTCTATTTTCGAATGGATTTAAAACCCAGCTCCAGTCTGACAACTTGATATCTCTCTCTGCAAAGAAGTATCGCTTAAAATTCTCAGTTAAGTTTTCTAAATGGCTTCCTATGGTTTTTAGCATCACAGTTTTATGAATATCTTCCAATGGGGAATCTTGCACAAAATCGCAGAATGTGGGAAACATTTCCAAACTGTTTTCTTTCAATTTGTTATGCCATAACTGCAATTTCTTACAAAAAGCATCAATCTTTTGACTTAAATCAAATATATTTACGTCTTTTCCTTGCAGCTGAAGATTAAGTATATTAAGTTTTTCAAAAATATCTACTAAATAAGAAAGCTTCAGTAAAAATAATTTGTCGAAAAAATCTGTTGAATGCTTGTGACCTTCCTCGCTTAAAAAAATCGCTATTTCCCTTCTTAATTCAAAGACACGCTTAACCGCCTTACTGCGTGACAACCATCTGGATGAGGAATATAACAACAAAGATTGATGCTCAGCTCCCATATCTTCACACAGAACAGAGAACATCCTTGTTTTTAGTGGTCTGGTTTTTATAAAGTTAACAACTTCAATAACTACTGTCAAAATCATGTTTAGTCCAGGGCTTAGCGATTTTGATGCTAACGCTTCCCGATGTATCATGCAGTGCGTCCAGATAATTTCTGAGGATTCCTTTTTTACTAGCGCTTGTAAACTGTTGTATTTACCAGACATGGCTTGAGCTCCATCGGTGCAAATCGCAACACAATTTTTCCATTGCAAATTCATTTTAGTAATAGAATCATTTGTAATCTTGAACAACTCGGTGGCTGTAGTTCTTCCTTCAATCTGTTTACAAAACAATAAATCTTCACATATTTTAGAACCTTGACAGAATCTAATGTAGCAAATCAAATGGGAATCATTACTAGAGTCAGTTGCTTCGTCAAGTTGTATAGCAAACAAGTTTCCAGTAAGCTCAGATTCAAGCTGCTGCCGCATATCAACTGATATATCGTTAATTCGTCGACAGATTGTATCATTTGACAGAGGAATATTGTTAAGTTGTGAAGCAAAATTTTCACCAAACATTATTTCTACAATGTCTTTGCAAGCGGGTAAAATAAGTTGCTCTGCAATAGTGTGCGGTTTTTTGCATTTAGCTACTTTGTATGCCACTTTATATGATGCTAAGAGAGCCTTCTCATTTACTGCCAGTACTTTATGGAAGCTGGATTTTTGTTTTTTAAACAATCTGAGTTTCTCCACAAAAAAATCTCGCGGTTTATTGACATATTCTCTGTGCAGCGTTTCTAGATGCCTCTGTAATTTATTTGGTTTCATGCTATCTGCAGCCAATACTTTTAAACAGATAACGCATTGTGGTTTTTCTTCGCCACCTACTTCAAGGCTAGTAAAGCCCAAATTTAGGTATGATGGGTCATATTTTCTTGTTTTAGATTTCGGACGATTTCCACCTGAACCTGTCGATGTACAAGCCCCGTCATCCTCAAGTTTTCGTTTTAAAAATTTATCCATACTACATCTACTTATACACTCACACTTCACAATAATGCTTGCTTAGTGTTAAAACACCTTCACTGAGAGACTGAGAATACCGTATGTGCGCTTCTGTATTTATAGTCGCGTTCAGACAGTTCGCGAAAGATCGGGAAGCTTGAATACGTAGCACGAACGCCGCGAACTTTCCGACAGCATCTTTCGCGCTCTCGACGAGACAATGTTGCCTATTTTAGTCCAAATTCCTAGGTCTACGGATTGGGGGGCGCAACATTTTTTAAATTAAAACAGGAGGCGCGAATAACAAAAGTTTGAGAACCGCTGGGTTATGAGATGAGATATTTGAATGAAATGACAAATGTGAAAGTAATAAAACGAACATTTTTAACTGAATGAAATATGTTTATTTTCAACAAACAAGCAAAATTTTATAAAAATTGTTCAAAGTGCCCACCACCTTGTTCGAAACATTTCTCATATCTTCTTCTAATGGAGGAAAAAACGTTTTGTAGTATCGCATTGTCAATTCCATTAATTCTTTCAGCAACTCTGATTTGAAGGTCTGCAAGATCAGGTATGTGTACTCGATAAATTGAGTTCTTTAAGAATGGCCATAAAAAGAAATCACATGGGGTAATGTCACAAGATCTTGGTTGAAATTCATGTTCAGTGTTTAAACTTATCAACCGATTTTGAAAAAATTGCTGCAGCATATTAATTGTTTCACCTGCTGTGTGTGCTCTAGCTCCGTCTTGTTGAAAGTAACCCTGTGCTATTTCTTCATCGTCAAGCTGTTCGATAAATGTCGTAATAATTTCTTGTCGATACCTTTCTCCTGTTAAGGTTCCGTTAAAAAAAAATAGGGCCAATAATTCTCACACCGTACACCAATTTTCTGCGGATGAAGTGTGGTTTCAACAAAAAAATTATGTGATTTCTCATTAGTCCACATCCTCATATTTTGTGAGTTAACATATCCATTCGGATAAAACCGTGACTCATCAGAAAAAAAGGTTTTGTCAAGAAGGTCATTATCAAAATTATTTAAGAACCACTGACTAAACGTTATTCTTCTGGGATAGTCGATTTCCTTGAGTCCTTTTTCAAAATTGTATGACATGTGCCAATTGATACACTCACTTGTTGTGATAATGCTCGTACGGAAGTTCTTGGTGCATTATTTATAATTTCTCTTTATCATTATTAACTAGCTCTTCTGTACGCTATTTCGCCCGACCTGCGCCTTCTTTCTGTTTAACATTCCCTGTTTCTCTGAAAACCATAACGGAATGTGTCACTGTGTGCCGAAAACTGTCATAATCAAAGCTTGAAGTTAGGAAACTCATTTCTAAATTTTTCTAAACAATCTTGAAGAGAATACTGCCATTGTCCGTCACTCTTAGGTCCGTTTCGAAAATAAGATTCTACCATGAACGATTTGTGTTGTATAGTAAAAACCATGTTAAATCAATTTTAAATTACAAAGCAATTTTTTCTCAACTATGCATCTGTCAAATTGACAACTAATGCAAATTTAAATTATTTATAATCATACGTTTTTAAAGGAATGGGGCCTACTAGCGGCAAAGCTTATTTGAACGCTTTATATATCAATACTTGTGACAAGAGATATTATCAATGAATAGTTGGCTGGTTGGCTTATATAAATGCGACACAGTGATGCGGCACATGAACATAACCATCACGTGATCACGTGAATGCAGTTTTGACAGGTTGTGTTGTAATTCATAAAAGTATCGCCGTTGCTAAGACGCACTACTTACCTATAAACACTTCTTGAAATCTACATCCTATCGAAGCAAGTTTATTTCGTCTCCGTCTTTAAGATTTTTAAAATGAACTTTACCAGTTTGATTCATGTCAGTCTATTCGTCGTGTCTATTTTGATTAGCTGTCAAGGCGATCAAGTATTAGAAAAGGAATGCTTCCGAATTGAGTGAGTATTTAATAAAGTTTTTCTATTTCGCCGAAATAAAGTGTATTTTATCATACACATATAGGTTACGTACTGTTCTACTTTATTGCACAGTAATTTTTTCATCAATAGCAAAAATAATTATTTACATGCCAAGTTCAGGAAGAATTTGTCCAAATAACTACGTACACATTAAATTCACTCTATAGTCTATTTATACATAGTTTCGCAATGTTGTTTGATCTGACTCGTCTTGATTATTACTTCTAATTGTTGTCATATGTATACATGTTTATGATATTTCGCTGTTAATTCCTTCATAAAAACAACAGAATTGACAAATATATTAGATATTTACATACATATATCATGAAAGTAGATGTTTTATTTTCAATAGAATTACAAATAACAGCGATACTTTAACGTTCAGTCTCATTAAAAAAAAACATCTTGCAATAAAAGGCTAAACGATGACAACTATTTGAATATAGGGTAGAGGGGAGGGTGGGCCACAGTGAGACATTCCATTTTTCTATTTGAAATACAATCGGATTTGTGCTGTCATCTATATAGCGGAGGAATAGTTACATCTACACATTTTCATACTGGTAGCAGTTTATTGCTGTTGTTCGTCTGGATTATTTAATGACGTTTGCTTTCTGAGCTACCGAAAGTTAATATTTTGCATATTTTCCACTGTGAATTTGCGATTAAGAAGCGCTGCAATTAGTAACTATTTTTTCCCTGTTAATTAGCATAATCATTGTTAATTAGCGTAATCATATTGAGCTGTTTCCCTCAGTTATTATTTCATACGTCATAGCAATTCATAAAAGGATAATCCAAATGTCTTTATATATGCATGACAACCATGAAACTCATTTGACAATCGAAACTTTGAACTTAGCTAAAGACAATGGAGTCATTATTGTCACTCTACCACCTCATTCTGGCAATAAGCTACAGCCCTTTGACGTCTCTGTATTTTATTCGTTCAGGTCTTATTATAACGCCGCAGTCAACTCTTGGCTGCTTCACAATCCTGGGACTCCAATGACTATTTATGGAGTTACCAGCTGTGTAGGCGTAGCCCACCAAAGAGCTGTGACTCCTGCAAATATCATATCTGGATTCAAGAAAATGAGAATTTACCAGTTCGACCGTAATGTTTTTTCGGATGACGATTTCCTCGTTAGCTATGGAACTGGTCGTGACTTTCCCGCCGAAGCTGATGAAGTGATGGAAACAGAACATATAGGAACTGACAATACCTACAGTGAGAGAGGAAGAATGAAAAACACCTTCGCCAAAAGAGTTTCCACAAAAAGCAATAGAACTAACTCCACTTAAAGTGGAAGAATCGCTAACACAAAATGTACCTCATACCTTTAGTCCTGCAACTAGTACAATACCAAGCAATCTATTTATTTCTCCAGAACACTCCAAAGGGTTTCCATAAGCGGGAGCAAGGAAGTCCAAAAAAAGCACGTATCAAAGGACGCAGTTGCATTGCAACGGATATCCCGGAAAAAGCTTCTTTGAGGCAAGAGAAATTGAAAAGCAACGCAAAATTTCCTTAAAGAAAAGTTCACTTCTACGCAAAACGAAACCTATAACAAATGACGTATCATCGTCTGAAGATGAAGCTACTACTTCAAGCCCCATGGAGGATTCGGATGAGGATGTAGAATGGCAACCGGCATTGAATCCTTCTGGATTTGAGCAATCCCATACATGATGATTTCGTGCTAATGCATTTAAAAACAAAAATACAAAATAGTTTTTTTATGTAGGACAAGTTGTTGAAGAGAAAGATTTTCAAAACGATGTAGAAATTCAATTCCTAAGAAAAAGTGTGAAAGATGAACGCCACTTTGAGTTTCCTGTTGTTCCGGACGTGGCATCGGTGTCACTAGACGACATAAAGATAATCCTACCATCACCCATTTCTTTGGGTACAACAAAAAGGCTTCAATCATCCTTGAAATTTGAACTAGATTTTACATTATTGAATATGGGCTAAGAAGAATACATTGTTCCATTGTGGCCAATCAGTGGACCAGAATGAAACACTTTTCTTCGTTAATTTTTACTTATATTTTAAGTTTTGTCTAATTTGCAAATGGAATTACTTTTGCAATATGTTGAAGTTTCATTAGCAATGCTCAGTTTTTGATTAATTAGATTTGGCTATTAAATAAAAAATAAGAACATTTTTTTTGTCTCACTGTAGCCCACCCTCTCCTAAATATGCGCATTACTGATAATCATGTGATTTCAGTAGGATGGTACTTCTAATAATTTTAATTTTTATTCAACTTAACATTTATTTATAGATGTGAAATTCACTTTGTCTGAGATTTCATTAACGTTTCTTTCATTCGTCCAATTTTGTAAAATTAATTCCTGTAATTTTCACCGAATTCGAGTCGGAACGTACTAATACCAAGACAATCTTTTCAGTTGCCCGAGATTTAAATACACAGACCACAGATGTATATATATTTTTCGGATATATGATCAATTTAACGATAACTGTTTGGCAAAATGCCATGATCCCTGTATTAAGGGACGCTGTAGCTACTGCCAATGTTACTATACAAATAAAACTGGTGCAAGCGCTGTTCAACCCTCCGACTGTATACGTCTTGTAAGTGCTTTGGTAAAGGGCGTGTATATTCCATTGAGCTCTTGTAATAATAGTAATTTTGTAATTAATCCATTCCATGTAAGCGAGTGTTTACCACGATGCGATAAAAATTCTTGTGGAAACGGTGTGTGCACTCCATCCGGATACTGTAACTGCCATCCCGGTTACTTTCCTGACATCATGAATATAAGAGTCTGTAAAAAACTACCGGAAAATAATACCATCATCCAGAAACAGGCTTGTCATAGAGGTTTCAAAGCAAACGATAACGGCGAATGCGTACCCACTTGCGGCGCTTGCAGAAACGGCGGTTGCGACACCAACGGCGTTTGTCGATGTTGGGAAAACTATGAAATGAACGTTACCACCTCAACTTGCGTGTTAAAGGACGAATATAATTTGACAGGGAATTCCTCTCAGGTCATAGATACAGTTTCGAAAACTACATTTAATACGTAAAACGAATAACAATGTCTTATAAATTGAATCTATTTCGTTAATTTTTAGATACATTATAATTTTGAGTTGTACTGCTGCTGTCCTATTGATTTCGACGGGCGTGTTAGTATTCTTCGTTTTAAAACTGACGGGTGTGTTACCGCTGTAGATGAAGTTGTAACTCGTAGTAAAATGATCTGGAATCTTTTTCGTGAATAATAGATAGGTATATAATTAAAACATGTATGATTTGATTTTTTTTTGAACAATTGCTTTGAATTAAATACCGATTAAGTATATTTTATGCGTTTTATTTCCTTAAAATGTTGGATTGGTCGTTTTTTTATTTTTATTTTTGATTTATATGATACTTTATCTACGACTAACTGAAGATTACTAAAAAAAAACAAATCAATTAAACGAAAATATCAATTAATAGATTACTTTATCGATATGACGTTCGAAGGTTTGACAGTCCATAAAATTATCGTAAAAAGTACATCGGCCTTAAGTTTAATTTCTATGGTTGTACATAACAGATTCATCGGCGTCACTATCCATGATAAAACTAACGCTAACACGCCAAATTCAAAAAATACCGATAGGGTTTTGATGTTTGACAATTAAATACGAAACACTCGGACTTGTTTATCGTTACTATGATAACGTGGGTATCATTATGTTCTTGTTAGCGGAATGCAGGGAATAATGATAACGTTATGTCTCATTATGCCCTGGTCGCATTTCATTATTCCCTCCGGGTATTGTCAGTACGATTATTAACCAATAGTGATTAATATAATACCTACGTTTAGATGTTTAGACGTAGATAAAATACGTTATTAAAATGTAAGTATCTAGCAAATTACTGGCAGAAAATAATTAATAAATAACAAGTGCGTTCTGATAGTGAGCGTGCAAATTACAGAAATTTGCGAAGTTTCGAAAAGTTAAGGTAGAAATTTCTTATTAGGACGAAAATAATATACGAGGGAGCGTTTTTATATTCGCGGATGTGATTATGTGATAATAAAATATATATTTTAAATGATAGTTTCTTTGTTTACGCTGGAGATACGAGGGCCCCGTCTAAATAGCACTCAAGGTCTTTATCTGCAAAATAACCGTTTACGAAGGTGACGGTCTCTTCATATACCTAACGAAAATCTCTGTCTAAGTTTTGGAGTGTGACCGTTTCTCAGCAATTTCTCCCTTTATTTTGTCAACTAATGATGTGCATGTAATTGTTTTTTCCCCCCGTTTAAAAATAATCGATTAATGATTATGCAAAAAAAAAAACAGTCGCCATCACTTTCACTAGTCAGTCGATTGTTTTGATCGTATTTTTGTTTTGGGTTATCCAAGCTTCATCTACAGATATCCAACAAAGCGTTGGATATCTTCCTCTCATGCCTAAATCTTGATTCAATATACGAGGGAGCGTTTTTATATTCGCGGAATGGGGGATAAGGGGTGGAAATAAAAAAAACCAAATTATTTTTCTTTTTCAATATATTCACCTGCAAGACGGATACATTTTTCACATCTTTCAATTAATTTATTTATACCCTCATAAAAAAATGATTTCTCTTTATCTGCAAATTACGCCGAAACTGCCTCCTTGACTTCATCATCGGCAGTAAATTTTTTACCCCGCAGCTCTTTTTTCATTTTCGGAAACAGGTAATAATCACTCGGGGCCAGGTCTGGGCTGTAGGGTGGGCGATTCACAATTTCGAAGTCCACCTTATGCAGGACAGCTAACGCAACGCGGCTCTTGTGGACGGGGGCGCGTTGTCGTGCAAAAGCAGCACACCTTTCGTCAATTTTCCCCGTCTTTTCTCTTTAATGGCTTCTTTTAGTCGCTCTAATATTGAAGCGTAATATTCTCCTGTTATAGAAACACCTTTATCTTTATAATCAATCAAAAATATTCCTTCCGAGTCCCAAAATACCGTTGCCATGATTGACAGATATGTCAAAATCGCGTGCTCAAGCATCGACACAACCTCAAGCACGGACTATAAATATGACCCCTAAGTAATCTATCCCGAACTTTCTTATCTAAAATCCCACAAACTATGCAATCTCTTATCAAACTGTCTTGGAACTCATCAAAATTACAATTTTAACTTAGATTTTTCAAAATCTATTATACCTAAACATATCACCTGATTCATTTTCTTTTTGTTTCCTAGCATGAAATTGGTGTCTATTGATTGTTTCATTTTCTTTTGGCTTGAAATGGTGTTCTAAGTAACCTAACAGCTTTTTCCAATCTTTCTTTGTAGTTTCCGGAACTTCTAAAGTATTATAAAAGTCCTGTACTTCAAGTCCTATAGTAGGTATACAGCAATATTGCAGCTTTTCTCTCATTCGACATTTCAGTACTGTCAGCCACTCCTAATGCTCCCATGAAGATTGTAAACTGTTGTTACCATCCTCCAATTTTGATTAATATTCACTTGGGCGTTAACTTTTTTCTTTTTAGCTATACTTCGTCTAAGCGCCATGTCACGTTGTATAGCTATTACAAGAATAAGACGATGGTTCGGAAATTAATATTTTATTAAAACTTCTCTAACACCCAACTACTATAGGTTCATCACCACGTTATATTTACTTATTAACTTCCTTGCATGTTGCTGCCAACTTGTCATAGGCATCAATTAATTATTATTAAGGGTATTTATATTTATAGTCCGTGTTTGAGGTTGTGTCGATACATGAGCACGCGATTTTGACAGATTTGTAATGACATTTATGTCAAAATCGCGTGCTCAAGCATCGAGACAATTTCAAGCGCGAACTATAAATTTGACGCTTACCCTGACAGGTAAGTCGGTAATTTAGGAACCCATCATATTGTCACATAAGTTTGAATGAGTTTGAAGTAGAATCGTGGTTGAATCGTTCTTGGTCTTGATATTTTTAAAATGAAGGCTGTTAATTGTATTTACTTTGGTGTATCTATTTGGTCTATTTTGGTTAATTGTCGAGGGACTCAATTGATAAAGCGCTGTGCTGTACATAAGTAAGTATTTAATATAGTTTACACCAAACCTTACGTATTTCATAATTCATGATAAAGCTACGTGACGCTGGTATTAAATTGTTTATTTAATGTTATAGAAAGTTTCGAAAAAATGTCTTCTTTAGCTATGTGTATTTATAATTTATAAGTTATAATATAAGCATAATTATCATGTGACATTTACAAACAGACACATCTGTCAAACATTTTAAATACAAACGCATTGTAAGCGCAGTGTGATGGTATGAATTCTTTCAGATTTGTAAATATAAATGTAACATTTTTAGTTGTAGATCATTTAAATCCAATACGAAAGATTGTGGAGAAATTAATTATCTCTACGATCCATTTAATAAACAGTGTACTGCAAAATGCAACACTCCATGCGTCGATGGAACGTGCAAATTTTGCTATTGTTATCATACGGATAAAAACGATGGGACGGCACAGTTTTCCGACTGCGACCGTATTGTAGGCAAACTAGACCAATCCGGCCAGGCATGGAATCACGAATATTTGAACGCTTGCGATGATAATTACGTAAGAAACCCGTACGATACACGCGAATGTGTACTAGCATGCAATGAAGATTCTTGTCCAGGGAAGGATATATGCGGTCCATACGGATACAGCCGTTGTCTAGCTGGATATCGTCATAACATCACTAATCCAAGATACTGCGTAGAGATCACGAAGAGTAACACGCAGGGATTGAAAATTACCTGCGGTAACGGTTTCGACCTGAACCATAAAGATGAATGCGTGTCTAGGTGCGGCGATTGTAAAAATGGCGGTTGCGATGCTGACGGTATTTGTCGATGCTGGAATGATTATAAAATGAATGTTACCACCTTAACCTGCGAACTGCAAGAATTGGATAGCTTGGCAGGAGATTCACTGCCGCAGAATATCTCCTTGAGCGCAGATGGAGTTTCAAAAAGGACATTCAATACGTAGATTTACTTGTACATATATACATTTGAATAATTTGAATTTATTTTGATTTAATTTGTAGGTATATTATAGTTTTGAGCTGTATTTCTGCTGTTTTTTTGATTAGCACGATCGTACTGGTATTCGTCGTTCTAAAATTGACAGGTGTAATACCATAAATGAATAAAGTATAGTAAAGTAACTATATGAAAAATAAATGCACTCATATAGTTTATTTTTTTAAGATATAACCATCTCTTTTAGAATCTTCTTCAAGCCCGATGTTTAATTTATTGAAAGATTATTATAGTTTGATTGTTTGTAGAAATATTGTTTCGAATTAAAGATGAATTTAGTATATTTTGTGTGTTTTATTTATATTAATATTAATTAAATATATCAAAGTAAAAGTATAAAGAATATACAAAGAAATTTAATAACTATTTTGTACTCACCTTCGGCTCGCGCTTTAAACTTTAACTCATTCGCGAAATGTGATTTCACGCACTTGGTTCGTAAATAACTATTTTTGTAGGTTTTGATAAGCGAGTACAAAAATAACTATTTTGTACTCGCTTATCAAAACCTGTCATTTCACGATTCGATTTGCGTGCGTAGAAAGTCACTTTAAGCACGAGTGCGTAAAAGTAAAGTTGGTACCTCCTGGAACGTGATTAATTTAGTGATATTATAAAATCATAAATCCCTAACCTTAATAATATGTGATAATATGCTGAGGGTTCGTTGTTTTTCTATGAAAATAAAAGGAAATGAAATAGAAATTGTTATATTTTGAAGGTATGTAATTCAATGTCAGAACAGCAACAAATATTATATAAATTACCATTATTCATTCTTTTCAGAAATTGAAACGGAACAATTATTAAAAATTTTGATTGGGCAATTTTGACAACCAGAGATTGATACCCCAGGGATTAACTGGTTTGTTTGAATTGATCTTGATTGCGAAGGTAGAGTAACATTGATTGCATTATTACATATATCTTGTATTTCAGATGTTGAACAAGTCGCAGGCGGAGTCGATATCTCTAACGGGGTCATTGTTTTAGCCAATTGAATTCTACTATGCAGAGAATTTTCGATATATCCTTCTGCAACCGTAGATGATTTCCATCCACCATGCCTTTTAATTGAAAGCAAGTCACCTCCTTGGTTTGCCAACAATGTCGCTGAACTCCTTCGGAAACAGTGACCTGTGAAGTTACTTGCGCTATCAAGCTGAAGGTTCTCAGCTATTCGCATTGGAATTTTGCCAATTGTATTAAGGCCAACAGGTGAACAAACACACTTGCCATTACGATATGTTAAAAAGAATCGCTACTGGCTGTCTGGTCTTAAATTTGCATATTGCCGAATTAATGCAATCAATTCGGGCTTAATCATTGCAAATGTACGACTGTTACCTGTTTTTGTTTCTGGAATTGTTACGATAATTAAATTCGGTTTAAATTCTATGTCTCGCAATGACATTTTGCAAAGTTCTTCACGTCGACACGCTCCAGAAATACCCAATATTAATACAGCCTATAAATACATACAGTTGTATGGAATTTAAATATACGGAGATGACTTTACCTTCATTAGTAAGAACAAAGAATTTGGTGCTTCAACAATAAATTTAGTAATTTGTTCTTCGGTTAATACTGCTGATTTTTTAGGCTGATGTTGCTTCGTTATCTGTTTTAAATACGCTATGAGTTTTGCATATTTAGATATATCCGTATTATCATATATTATTAAGCATGATTTTAACATAGAATTAGTGGACCATAATGATTTATTTGATTGTAAATTTTGAAAATAAACTAATAAACAATTTTCGGAGTATTTTTGTATATTTTTAGATCTAGCCCAAGTTACGAATTTAGTATAATGGGTAATAAATTATCCACTGCAATATTGACAGCTTCGCGAATTTCAGGTGGTGTACATTGCATTTCATTATCAGAATTCATGTTGGTGAAGTTTTTATTTTGTATGGAATTTTTTGAATTTGATAATTTTAAATTAAATGTCACTTCAAATAATCAGTACTGCCAACTCAAATTTTTTAAATTAATATCAAGAGAGTAGTGTGCCTTAAACGATAACGTATTTTACAATATGTATTGTACACGCGAATGAGTGACCAGTTTAAAGCGCGAGCCGGAGGCGAGCGCTTTATGGACACGAATTCGCGAAATGTTTCACGCACGAAGTTTGTACAATATTTTTTGTACGAGAACTATAATAATAATACATATTGTTGATTTATGATTTTAAAATGTCACTAAATTAATCAAGTTCCAGGAAGTACCAACTTTACTTTTACGCACTCGTACTTAAAGTCACACTTAAAGTGACTTTTTACGCACGCAAATCGAATCGTGAAATGACAGGTTTTGATAAGCGAGTACAAATTAGTATATTATGACACTAGTGCATAATCAAGCTTTTAAAGCACGAGTAACAAGTTTAAAGCCACGACGCGAAGCGGAGTGGCTTTAACGTTACTAATGAGAAACCACATAATTTTTTTGTTGAAACCACACTTTATCCACAGAAAATTGGTGTATGGTGTGCGATTAGTCGAAGGAGAATCACTGGCCCTATTTTCTTTTAACGGAACCTTAACAGGAGAAAGGTATCGACAAGAAATTATTACGCCATTTATCGAATAGCTTGACGATGAAGAAATAGCACAGGGTTACTTTCAACAAGACGGAGCTAGAGCACACACAGCAGGCGAAACAATTAATATGCTGCAGCAATTTTTTCAAAATCGGTTGATAAGTTTAAACACTGAACATAAATTTCAACCAAGATCTTGTGACATTACCCCATGTCATTTCTTTTTATGGCCATTCTTAAAGAACTCAATTTATCGAGTACGGATACCTGATCTTGCAGACCTTCAAATCAGAATTGCTGAAAGAATTAATGGAATTGACAATGCGATACTACAAAACGTTTTTTCCTCCATTAGAAGAAGATGTGAGATATGTTTCGAACAAGGTAGTGGACACTTTGAACAATTTTTATAAAATTTTCCTTGTTTGTTGGAAATAAACATATTTCATTCAGTTAAAAATGTTCGTTTTATTATTTTGACATTTGTCATTTCATTCAAATATCTCATCTCATAACCAACAAAATTCCTATTAAAATTTAAGTAACAAGCTAAGACATAATTATAATTTCCAAGGGCTACTTTGAGGTAAAATTTATTTGAATTCTTTGTATATTGCCTATTTGTGTTAATTGCATCATTTTGTTAAAATATTTTAAATATGACTTTATTTGTACATTTAACAAGACATTTACAACAAAAAAAGGTAATTCCAAGTTCTCGTTTACCATAATACATATATACACGTTTTGATGGCCTTAACGTGGCCTTAGAAATTTCTACCTTAACTTTTCGAAATTTTGCAAATTGCTGTAACTTTGCACGCTTACTATGAAATCGCACTTGTTGGTTAGGTGCTTACAATGTTAAACCATAATATTTTTTATAAATCATTTTCTGCCAGTATTTTACTAGATACTTACCTTAATAACCTATATTTAACAATGTCTTTCAAAATTTCGAAAATAGTCCTAACCTACTTCCAAGGTGTTTTCAGTTTGTTCTATGTATAATATCTTAATTTTCGCTCTCGCATAAATTTTAATTCCAGTACTTTACTAAAGATTATACCACAGTGCTATATATAAATATTGTCCTGGTATGTTTGATGTATACCATTTCTTTGCTCTTAGAAACATTTTTAAAGTATTTTAGGAAGAAATTAATTGATAAATACTTGTTCTAAATCAAACAAAAACGATCAATCCAACATTTTAAGGAAATAAAACGCATAAAATATACTTAATCGGTATTTAATTCAAAGCAATTGTTCAAAAAAATCAAATCATACATGTTTTAATTATATACCTATCTATTATTCACGAAAAAGATTCCAGATCATTTTACTACGAGTTACAGTTCATCTACAGCGGTAACACACCCGTCAGTTTTAAAACGAAGAATACTAACACGCCCGTCGAAATCAATAGGACAGCAGCAGTACAACTCAAACTTATAATGTATCTAAAAATTAACGAAATAGATTCAATTTATAAGACATTGTTATTCGTTTTACGTATTAAATGTAGTTTTCGAAACTGTATCTATGACCTGAGAGGAATTCCCTGTCAAATTATATTCATCCTTTAACACGCAAGTTGAGGTGGTAACGTTCATTTCATAGTTTTCCCAACATCGACAAACGCCGTTGGTGTCGCAACCGCCGTTTCTGCAAGCGCCGCAAATGGGTACGCATTCGCCGTCATCGTTTGCTTTGAAACCTCTATGACAAGCCTGTTTCCGGATGATGGTATTATTTTCCGGTAGTTTTTTACAGACTCTTATATTCGTGATGTCAGGAAAGTAACCGGGATGGCAGTTACAGTATCCGGATGGAGTGCACACACCGTTTCCACACGAATTTTTATCGCATCGTGGTAAACATTCCTTTATATCGAATGGATTAATTACAAAATTACTATTATTACAAGAGCTCAATGGAATATGCTCGCTGTTTACCATAGCACCTACAAGACGTATACAGTCGGAGGGTTGAACAGCGCTTGCACCAGGTTTATTTGTATAGCAACATTCGCAGTAGCTACAGCGTCCCTTAATACAGGGATCATGGCATTGTGCCAAACAGTTATCGTTAAATGGATCATATAACCAAAAAATATATCTACATTTGCGGTCTGTGTATTTAAATCTCGGACAACTGAAAAGATTATCTTGGTATTAGTACGTTCCGACTGGAATTCGGTGAAAATTACAGGAATTAAAAAAATGTTTTACAAAATTGGACGAATGAAAAAAACGTTAATGAAATCTCAGACAAAGTGAATTTCACATCTATAAATAAATGTTAAGTTGAATAAAAATTAAAATTATTAGAAGTACCATCCTACTGAAATCACATGATTATCAATGATGCGCATATTTAGGAGAGGGTGGGCTACAGTGAGACAAAAAAAAAGTTTTTATTTTTTATTTAATAGCCAGATCTAATTAATCAAAAACTGAGCATTGCTAATGAAACTTCAACATATTGCAAAAGTAATCCCATTTGCAAATTAGACAAAACTTAAAATATAAGTAAAAATTAACGAAGAAAAGTGTTTCATTCTGGTCCACTGATTGGCCACAATGGAACAATGTATTCTTCTTAGCCCATATTCAATAATTTAAAATCTAGTTCAAATTTCAAGGATGATTGAAGCCTTTTTGTTGTACCCAAAGAAATGGGTGATGGTAGGATTATCTTTATGTCGTCTAGTGACACCGATGCCACGTCCGGATCAATAGGAAACTCAAAGTGGCGTTCATCTTTCACACTTTTTCTTAGGAATTGAATTTCTACATCGTTTTGAAATCTTTCTCTTGAACAACTTGTCCTACATAAAAAACTGGTATTTTTGTTTTTAAATGCATTAGCACGAAATCATCAAGTATGGGATTGCTCAAATCCAGAAGGATTCAATGCCGGTTGCCATTCTACATCCTCATCTGAATCCTCCATGGGGCTTGAAGTAGTAGCTTCATCTTCAGACGATGATATGTCATTTGTTATAGGTTTCTTTTTGCGTAGAAGTGAACTTTTCTTTAAGGAAATTTTGCGTTGCTTTTCAATTCCTTTTGCCTCAAAGAAGCTTTTTCCGGGGTATCCGTTGCAATGCAACTGCGTCCTTTGATACGTGCTCTTTTTGGACTTCCTTGCTCCCGCTTATGGAAACCCTTTGGACTGTTCTGGAGAAATAAATAGATTGCTTGGTATTGTACTAGTTCCAGAACTAAATGTATGAGGAACATTTTGTGTTAGCGATTCTTTCACTTTAAGTGGAGTTAGTTCTATTGCTTTTTGTGGAAACCCTTTTGGCGAAGGTGTTTTTCATTCTTCCTCTCTCACTGTAGGTATTGTCAGTTCCTATATGTTCTGTTTCCATCACTTCATCAGCTTCGGTGGGAAAGTCACGACCAGTTGCATAGCTAACGAGGAAATCGTCATCCGAAAAAACATTACGGTCGAACTGGTAAATTCTCATTTTCTTGAATCCAGATATGATATTTGCAGGAGTCACAGCTGTTTGGTGGGCTACGCCTACACAGCTGGTAACTCCATAAATAGTCATTGGAGTCCCAGGATTGTGAAGCAGCCAAGAGTTGGCTGCGGCGTTATAATAAGATCTGAACGAATAAAATACAGAGACGTCAAAGGGCTGTAGCTTATTGCCAGAATGAGGTGGTAAGGTGACAATAGTGACTCCATTGTCTTTAGCTAAGTTCAAAGTTTCGATTGTCAAATGACTTTCATAGTTGTCATGCATATATAAAGACATTTGGATTATCCTTTTATGAATTGCTATGACGTATGAAATAATAACTGAGGGAAACAGCTCAATATGATTACGCTAATTAACAATGATTATGCTAATTAACAGGGAAAAATACTTGCTAATTTCAGCGCTTCTTAATCGCAAATTCACAGTGGAAAATATGCAAAATATTAACTTTCGGTAGCTGAGAAAGCAAACGTCATTAAAGAATCCAGACGAACAACAGCAATAAACTGCTACCAGTATGAAAATGTGTAGATGTAACTATTCCTCCACTATATAAATGATAGCACAAATCCGATTGTATTTCAAATAGAAAAATGGAATGTCTCACTGTGGCTCACCCTCCTCTACCCTAAATTCAAATAGTTGTCATCGTTTAGCCTTTTATTGAAAGATGTTTTTTTTTTAATGAGACTGAACGCTAAAGTATCGCTGTTATTTGTAATTCTATTGAAAATAAAACATCTACTTTCATGATATATGTATGTATGTAAATATCTAATATATTTGTCAAATCTGTTGTTTTTATGAAGGAATTAACAGCGAAATATCATAAATACGTATACATATGACAACAATTAGAAGTAATAATCAAGACGAGTCAGATCAAACAACTTTGCGAAACTATGTATAAATAGACTATAGAGTGAATTTAATGTGGACGTAGTTATTTGGACAAATTCTTCCTGAACTTGGCATGTAAATAATTATTTTTGCTATTGATGAAAAAATTACTGTGCGATAAAGTAGAACAGTACGTAACCAATATGTGTACGATGAAATACACTTTATTTCGGTGAAATAGAAAAACTTTATTCAATACTTACCCCATTCGATGACATTGCTTTCTTAAGACTTGACGGCCTTGACAGCTAATCAAAATAGACACGACGAATAGACTGACATGAATCAAACTGGTAACGTTCATTTTAAAAATCTTAAGACGGAGACGAAATAAACTTGCTTCGATAGGATGTAGATTTCAAGAAGTATTTATAGGTAAGTAGTGCGTCTTAGCAAGGGCGATACTTTTATGAATTACAACACAACCCGTCAAAACTGCATTCACGTGATGGTTATATCGCATTTATATAAGCCAACTAAGAGAACGTATACAACTATTGCACCTCATCGTTGATAATTATCTCCTGTCACAAGTATTGATGTATTGCCTATAAATTTGTGTTGATTGGATCATTTTGTTAATATATTTTTTAGTATGCATGCATCATATTAGTTATTTACGAACCAAGTGCGTGAAATCATATTTCGCGAATGAGTGACCAACAAAGCATCATCATTTTCGCAGTTTGAGCTTCTAGGTAGGTATTTTGTAAAATTTTGCATAAGCAATGATTTGAAGTATGGACGAAAGGCACTGTAAGTAGGATTAATGTTCCTACGCCCATACTGCCTTATCTGACAAAAGAAGTTTTCGAGCGGGTCTTGGTTAAAAACCCTTGGTGCAAGTAACTCCTGCACTCAATAAGCGGTGTTGCAAAGCAATAAGCCCTTTTAATGTTTCTACCCAACCTCGCAGTACAGGGGGATGAATTTGGTGGTTCTGTTGCCCCCTGACAAACTCCATCGTTTCAAAGTCGGCCACTGCTTCTCTCCAAAATCGGGAATGGTTCGAGGTTCTTGTGACAGGGCTTTTAAGTGGTTTTCCAGCTGAATAACTTGCCCAAGAACCATTAACGCTATCAAATACTCTGTCCATAAAAATCATGAGTTCGGCTGTATGAATTCCTTCAGGCGGCACTGATATCGTCTTATTTCTATCCTGTGCATGAAATATGGAACAGTACTTGACACCTGCAGCTGCTGTCTCACTAAATACTTGGGCACACAATGATACCTTCATTTTCTTAATTTTAGTAGGTACAACATGTGTATCTGTTAACTTTTTCATTACTTTGATGTTGTGAGATCTATCGATCAAATACGAGTTTAAAATGTGTTCCCAACAAGCTGTACGTAGAAGACCATCTTTACGAAATACAAGATTTTTAGTAACTGCTATTCTCCTCGAGTCTTCCAGAAGCATGTTCAGAGCACGAACATTTGTTCTTCCTTGATCACATATTGATGCAATTATGTTTAAACCACAAGATTTTGCCTCTTTTACAATTTCCTTGTAAAACTTTACAATTTTGGCAGCGGATAATGTCGCCTTACAGAAAGCATATCCTACTGGCTGCTTCCAATTTTTGTATACTCCTCTTAGCATAAAGGCCATTACATGGTCGGCTATAAGAGAGCTCCGTTCCCATCCAGGGTGACACGTTAATATTACTCCTTACAACACTTCTCTCAGCATCTATTTTTATGTCTAGATTCAAAGGAACTACAAAGAACATTTATGAATTAATGCCAACATCTAATGTTAATTTAATACAGTAATATTAATTTAATACAATTATAAAATATTTGATTCTTTGATCAAAAACTGTTAAGACATGAAAATTTCAAATAATAGGTCCTTACTTCAAATTATATAAATTTAAATAAATGACATTAAAATTTCAGCTTTACCATGTAACTTTATTGTTGGAACTACTCCCTCTTTCAATTTACGAGCTTCATTAAAATCTTCAGCTTTGAAATGCCGCTCACAAATTCTCATATTAGTATGGGTTTCCACATCTTTTAGTTTTGGATTGCCAGTGGCAGTTATCCATTGCATATATCTTCCAAAATCTTTTTTTGGATGAGGAAATCGGAAAAATCGTATTGAATCTTCTGCTCGGGGACAATTTAAAACAGCACATTTCATTTTTGAAAGGGGCATTTTTAATTAAGCCTGTAAAATAAATAATTTCAAATATCCATCTAATACAAAGTAATAAACTTACTTGAAACACAGTCAGTAAACAGTCAATTAACTTAGAATAGCTTGCGGTGCTTTCCACAATATATGGCAAAATAACAATATGGTCTTAAAAGCAGATTACTGATCAGTAAAATTATTGAAAATTATTACAACAAGCTGAATATTACTTTCAGGCCGAAAGACCGTTTATGGTCCCAAAAAAGGGCCAATCACTGTTGTATACAGCAAACAACTACTAAAACAATGAATTGCGCCTGAAAATAGAATATACAGGGTTTCCACGGCCAAGTGGGACATAGGGAAAATACATGTAAAATCGGTTTTCGGTGAATATTATCTCCCTAATACTACTTCATTCAAAATTAAGGGCCGCATATTATAACTGGGTTAACAATGAACATTTCCATAATCATAGTACAAAGAAAATCATTTTAATAAAGCCAAAAAATTATTATTAAATCTATTGTTCGTGAATTCCTAATACGGCTTTTAATACGTGACTTAGTTCAAGCGTCCATGGCGCAATGGTTCGCGCCACGGCTTAATAACGCAAATGCAAGGATTGTTTAGGGTTCGAATCCCGGCAGATTAGTTTTATTTTTTAATTTTTATCTCCAACAATAATGCTACAAATTCAATAACACTACAAAAAATCAGAGATTTTGAAGACTATAAAATCGATATTTTGAGAATTAAGGTAAATAATGAATAATTTTTACAATAAAAAAATGATCACGTGCTATATTATTCGATTTTTAATTGTTACTAACGACGAATCATTTGTCAAAATAAACAGCAAAACTTAATAAGATTAAAAAAAAATAAAAAAATAAAATTCATTTCTCGGATTCGAACCCCAAACAATCTGTGTCTTACGTTATTAAGGCGTCGCGTGAACGTCTGCGCCAAGGCCGCTTGCACTAACTGACGTATTAAAAGCCTTATTAGGAATTCACGTACAATAGGTTTAAAAATAATAATTTTTTTGGCTTTATTAAAATGCCTTTCTTTGTACTATGATTGTGGAAATGTTCGTTGTTAACCCAGTTATAATATCCGGCACTTAAATTTGGATGAAGTAGTATTAGGGAGATAATATTCACCGAAAACCTATTTTACATGTATTCTCCCTATGTCCCACTTGGCCGTGGAAACCCTGTACATAGATAATTTACAAAACAAAACAAAAAAATGTGAAATTTATTCTCAATATACTAATAATTATTAAATCTGTCAACGGCAACAACATATGTACATAAAAATGAAAATAACAAAACTACAAAACAGCAAATACGGCGGTAGATGCTAATCTGATTTTTCACTGATTATACAACGCCTGTGGTTTTGGATTTGACTGATTTATCAGGTTTACCAGTTGCCCAGTTTCGCCAATTCCCGAACATTAAGATCCTGCATTGTTCGGTTGTGCTACGCTATCTACCGGTGGCTGGCTCATCGAATTCCTACTATCTTAAAAGCTTATATTTAAGATGCGTAGCCATGAGTCGACCGCTTCAATGTTGTCATCAGTGTCCACTTGACAGTTTTATGATGAAGTACTATAGAAACAGCTCGTACCTAATCATCCGTCTAAACTACATCCAAACATCTTACCAAACTCGCTTATCTTCAATTAAAAATAATATAGACACATCGAAAAAAATCATAATTAGAGTAGGCTATGTGAATGGATTGTTACTTTAGCCACTTTCACATAATGACATTTATTCCTTGACATTTAATTTGAGGTTATAAACTTTGGTTACAATAAAATGTCACATAATAAATGTCATTATGTGATAGTGGCTAAAGCAACGATCAAAAACTTTTACATAGCCTACCCTAATTAATAATAATAATAATAATAATAACGAGTTTAAAGCCACGACGCGAAGCGATGAAAAAATTATACTACTTACTCACACTCACTCGAAATGAGAAAAAGATTATTGCTTCTCAAATGTTCTACACTAGACGATTCTAGATCATTCCTTCATTTTTCCTGTATAAGCGCGTGGATGGCCCGAACTTTAGTTCAGTTCTTTTTGAGCTACCGAGGTGATAATTTCGTCAAGCGATATCCTAGCGAACTGCTAGTGCCGTCAATTTGCTTTGTGACTTTGTGTGCATCTTGAATGCTTACAAATTATATTTTGTTATTAAGTTTTTCTAACGGAAAGTAAACGAAAATGATGTCTGATGAAAAGAAACGAAAAGTAGATGCAGAGGGTCGCCAGTTTTAAGAAAAATGGACTGAAGAATTCTTTTTTTATATTGCACGATGGTAACCCTATTTGTTTGCTGTGTAATGGATCCATTTCAGTGATGAAAGAATTCAACTCAACTAAGCATGCTATACAGCACTCCTGACAGGACAAATAAGAAAAGACAAAATCCAGAAGCTTACCACAAATTTGTTTCATGTATTTCACTCGTAAAATTTTTACTCGTGAAATAAATTCGCACTTTTAACACTTGTATCGTAATATTGTTTCAACCAAAAAGATTGTTTTCATTTGAAAGCTGACAAAGGGAACAAAATTGTTATTTTAGATAAAGAGGACTACTATGATCGGTTTAATGACCTGTTGAGTAGTGGTCCTTATAAGTCAATTTCAAAAAATCCTTTACCGAAAATGATTAGAGACGTCAACAATGTGTTTAAAACTTGTAACAACCTAGTTACTGCCGATGTTAGACGTAAGCTACATGTTTCCAATCCTGTTATCCCTAAATTATATTGTTTACCTAAAATTCACAAACTTGACAAGTCGGTAAGGCCAATTGTTTCGGCAATTGACGCACCGACTTTTATAAGGTTTCCAAATGGCTGACCAATGAATTTAATAATTTGCCAATACAGCAACCTAGTTTTTCAGTAAAAAATTCGTTAGAATTTATTAAAGAAATTCAAAATATTCAGTTGCTGGAGGGTGAAATATTGATTTCATTTGATGTTAGTTCTCTCTTTCCTAGTGTACCGATTCCACACACCTTGACATACCTCGAGGACTTTTTGCTTCAAAATAGTTTGAGTCAACAATGTGTCCAGGGATATATTCGCTTAACTGACATCTGTATGAAACAGAACATTTTTCAATTCAACGGGAGTTTTTATGAACAGCTGGAAGGTACGGCAATGGGTCGCTCTTTTTGGCTAACCTTTTCATGAGCCGTTTTGAAAAGGACTTAGAATCTGAGAGCGAATACTTTCCTAGGGTTTGGTTGAGGTATGTGGATGACATTTTCGCTATATTTGACACAAAAAAATGTAATATTGACGATTATCTCAATAGATTAAATAATCGATTCGAAACCATAAAGTTCACTTGTGAAAGAGAAGAAAACGGTCAGCTACCCTTTCTAGATACTTTAGTAATTAGAAATAACAATAGATTAGAGTTTGACATATATAGAAAGGAAACCAGTACACCTCGCCACATTCCTTCAGATTCCCATCATTGTGTTCAACACAAAATGGCAAGCCTGAATTTTTTGGTCCACAGACTTCTCACTTTTCCCTTGGACAAGGCGAGGTATGAGAAAGAGCTTAGAATTATAAAAGATGCGGCCAAGTGTAATGGTTTCCAGCCTCAGCATACCTACAGTGTGTCCCAAAATGTCCGCAACAGTCCTGTGTTATAGTCGTAATAAAAAAGTGTTTCAAATAAAAGTTCTTCCAATTTACAAGATCTACTTTGTGATATGAAGAGATTTCGAAAATTTTATACAGCCTGGTCATTATGTCGTTACTTCTTTTCATCACTTATGGCAGCCATCTTGAATTCGCTTCCAATCGAAAAATGTTATAAGAAAAAGTTGTTCAGAATTACGAAATACCGCCGTATGCAAAGTTTAGTTCGATATTTATTGAGTGAATTATGGCCTAAAAATCAAGTAGCAAAATCGAATCTAAAACAGAGGTGATGAGCTTGAGAGTCATAAGTGAGCCAGAAATAAATATGTGACTTTAATTTCACAACAATGGCACCAAGAAAACCAAAAAAATTGCCGGAATACGGAAAGGCAATTTAATTTACGGTATCCTGGCAAGAATACACATTATTCAACGATAGCTCGTATTGAACAAAATTTTAAGGAAGCTGGAAGTGTAGAAAATAAGTTTAAGAAGAACCACAGGCGATGGCCAGGTACGGAAAATGCGGAGTTGGAAGTCATCTTACGGATTACCGAAAATCCGCGCATTTCCATCCGGCAGATTGAGCAAGAGACCGAACTATCTCGTTCTAATATTCAGCGATTACTCAAGAAAAATGGTTTGAAGCCGTATAAACCTAAATTTATCTGCCGGTTGCAACAACATGACCATGAAAGTCGTTTCAATTTTTGTGCGTGGATGCAAGGAGAAATGGAAGCTTAGCATTGGCTTTTCACCGGAATATTTTGGTACGGTTTCATCGCAGAATTGGCGGTACTGACTGGGCAAATTATAATCCACATTTCACAGGCAACAGTAGGGACCAGTATTATGAAAAAGTTAATGTATGGTGCGGAATTCTGGACACGCGATTAGTTGGACCATTTTTTTTTACAAAATTGCATGGATGCTGCTCAGTACCTTCAGTTCTTGCAAAATGTACTGGAACCGATTGTAGATGACTTTCCGCTTCACATTCGTTGTAATATGCACTTCATGATGGGGCACCTTGCCACGCTTCGCTTAGCATTCAAGAATGGTTGGAAGTGAATTTCGGAGCCCATAAAATATTCACTCGAACATCCCAAGTTGAGTGGCCGCCCAGATATCCAGATTTGACACCGCTGGATTTTTTCCTTTGGGGCTATAGCCATCGGCCGTTCCGAGACCGCAACCATTTGAAAGATGTCATCCTGGAGTGCGCAAACGGAATAGGAGCCAATGTGCTCTACAGTGTTATGGACGAATTCAATCATCGAACAGTGGCATCTATGGCAAATGAAGGAGGTTTCGTGGAGTGATTGCTTTTTTGTCATATTCTTGCTTTGTTTACTTTCATTTTAAACGTTAGTCTGCAATGTTCTATTCTCTATTCTCACTTTATTGACAGATTCGTCAGCGAAACATTGCACTTTATTAATTATTAAAGATCGTATAATATTAAATACACTTAATTCGTTTTTAATTCAAAACAATATTTCTGAAGATAATCAAAATATAATATTTTCAATTGTGCATTGAGATCACGACGAGTTCTGATTAACGATTACATCTTAAACAAAGAAAATTATATTGGCATTATATAATAATATAATATAAATCATACCTTCAATTCTAGGATGTGAGCTTCTATTTCGCAACCACGATTATCAACGCGACCGTGCTAATCAATAACAGACCAGCGACAGAACCCAAAATTATAATATACCTGAAAATTAAAGAGAAATAAATCTCGACTGCCACAAACGCGCACGCATACATACTTATAAAACTTAGGTTTCGAAATGGTATCTTCGGTCGCAGTCGAATTACTATTCTCGGAGTCCCCATCCACGTGTTTGAACACGCAACTCATCGTGATATTATCCATCTTGTAATGTTCCCAGCAACGGCAGACTTCGTCAAGATCGCAACCGCCGTTCTTGCAATCGCCGCACGTCGGAACGCACTCCTCGTTCTCGTCCAGCTTGAAACCGCGATGGCAGGTCTTCTCCTGGATGTTAGGGTCGGCGCCCCTGATCGGCTTGCACACCCTGACGTTCTTCGGATCGGGACGGTAACCCAGATAACAGTTGCAGTATCCCGACGGTGTACACGTACCTTTTCCGCAGGAACTGTCGTCGCATCGCACTAAACATTCGTACGTATTGAACGGATTCACTACGTAGTTCTCGTAACGGCATTTCTCCACTGGTGGATGTGATCCGGATGCCGTCGGATCGCTTACGAAACGCGTACAGTCGGCGACCTCAGTTGCTGGACCGCTGGTCGCGTTGGTGTGATAGCAGTAGCAGAATTGACAGCGTCCATTGATGCAATCTTTATCGCATTTCGTAATGCATTCGTCGTTGAATGGATCGTAAAGGTGGCCGATATGTTTACAACCTTTCGTTGTGGGCTTGTACGGTTTACAGCTAGAAGTATAATAATTTTTTTTTAATTTGGTGGGTGCTTAGTTGCAGTGACTCCGTAAACTGTATCGCTTGTCTGGCTATCACTGCAACTCTCGCGGTGTAGTTTTTGTGTGTGTATTGGCTGTGTGACAGCATCATATCGCCTTTTATGATGCCGCGCTATTAATCACTTTGCTCCCAACAGCGAATGGCAAGTCGATCCGGGATTAAACTCTCTGAAAAAATGTCACCGTCCCTCCAGAGAATTGAACCCCGGCGCCTATCGTCCTCTCACAACAATAGTCAGCCGCCTAACCACTGCACCGGCTCGTTATTATTTCGAAGAAAAAAAAAACAATAAATGAGTGCATTGTCAAATTTTATTTTTAATATACGGGGTGATTCATTGAAAACGACCCACCTCAAATATTTCAGAAACTATAAGGAATTCAAAAAGTTCCAAAAATACGTCTACTTTTAACTCAAGGGAGACATATGAATTACACTTTTGACGTTTACATCAACGCCCCCGCGGGTACCCTCCCTCCCCCTTCGTAAATTTTAAATGGAATGACCCATCGTGTGGGACCTCAAATACAAGCTTATTTCATTCATTTTAATCCTATTGAAATAAGCTTTCATTTGAGGTGCCACACGATGGGTCATTCCATTTAAAATTTACGGAGGGGGTACCCGTAAAGGCGCTGATGTAAACGTCAAAAGTGTAATTCATACGTCAAATCGTTTCCCCCTTGAATTAAAAGTAGACGTATTTTTGGCAATTTTTGAATTCGTTATAGTTTCTGAAATATTTGAGGTGGGTCGTTTTCAAAAACTCACCCCGTATAATATACAGGGTACGTCACGACTATTCCCTCGGTCTCTTATGTCTAAACGCACAAAAGATATCAGGACGATAAGGAGCACATTTTAAAATTATTTACAATTATACAGAGTGATTCAAAAAAGTACAACATATCAAAGTTTGGTTATCTTTAATGGAACACCCTATATTATATACCATTTTTGGATTCTACGGCATAAATTAGAATAATTTTGTTAGTAGTTTATGAAAATGTTGATCTTTACGAAAAAATTAAAAATACAAATACTGTACCACAACAAGTTAATTTGACATATTGCGGTTCCAATAAACCGGTAAAGTATTTTGATATTAGCTACACAACAATTTATATTTTATATTTTTTCAACCATCAATATCTCTTTTAAGTTAAATACCAAAAACTAGGAAGATGTCCATGTCCAAAGTTAACAATTAAAATGACTATCGAGGAATGCAGCAAATAAAATCCAAATTTCTATTTTTTTAGCCAATATTTCGCAGTGTGTTCAGTGCTTTATCAGGGCACAAAATTTTTTAAACTCAGTGAGAGAAAATATGTGACATAAATTACTATAAAACACAGGGTGACTGTAGATTACTTTTCCAAGAATTTCGATAATAACATTTTAATCGTTAACCTTAGATGTAGATATATTTATAGTTTTTGGTAGGGGGTTTAATGTGCTTTCACATAGGATGGATAAATACAGGGTGTTCCATTTATAGCAATATAAAATATTAACTGTTTCGCTGAACACCATGTAGTCATCTTCGACATTCAATTTTTTTCTATTGCGTTATTGGTTTTTAGAGTGATGACGCTATCAATCCTTTTTTTAAATGGCAACCATATTATTTTTTTATCGTTTTTGGTAGATCTTTATATCCTTCGAATAGTGATATAAAACAATTGGTATGTTGCATCTCAATTATTTTTTAAAAATAATATAAATTTAGAAAAAAATTTTGTACAAAATTAAAATTAAATTAAAAAAAATACATCTGAACCCCACCAACCAACTAACACTGTCCCATCCACTTTCGATTTCAAATAACCTCACAAAAAAAGTCTAACGGAGTCAGGTCAGGAGAACGAGGTGGCCATTCTATGGCGCCTCTCCGTCTAATCAATTTATTAGGAAATATCTCGTCGAGATAGTGGCGAACCTCTACACCATAATGGGGAGGTGCCCCATCTTGTTGAATCACCATCCTCGTGATTTGGGAAAATAACAGCGAGCACTGGAACCAGTTCAAATCTTAAAAATTCTAAATATTGCACAGCAGTCAAATTTCCTTCAAAAAAATATGGTCTTAAAATGCGTCGCCCAATCATTCCAACCCATAGGTTGACGTTTCCTCTGCGCTGAGTATAACAGGCTTGAGTCCAATGCGGATTGGTCTCCGACCAATATCTGCAATTATGGCGGTGGACAGATCCGTTTATCCGTCATCGGAGAAGACGATGTTTTCCAAGAAATTTGCATTTTGGTCACAACGTAACATTACGTTTTCACAGAATTGCAGTCGACGATCTTCGTCATCCTCATCTAATTCCTGTACAAGTTGAACTTTGTAAGGATGATAGTGTTCTTTTTTAAATAAGTTAACGACAAATTAGTGAGCCACCTGATTGGCTAACGCAACTTGTCTGATGGAAACATGATGCCTTTCTTCTGCTTCTAGAAGCACATTTAATTTCACATTGCTGTGGTCGATCTTTTACAGATCCAGTTTCGGTAAACTTTCCAACTAGTTTTGTCACCGTAGACCTGGCAATTGGAGATCTATCAGGATGTTCATGGTTAAACAATTCGCATACTTCTGCATGCGTTCTTTGTCTGTCTCCGTACCCAACCATAATTAAAATTTCGATTCTTTCTCGCTCAGATAAATGTGCCATTTTTTATATTAGCGGAAATGAACAATTTTTACGCAATTTAGAGTCGATATGCCTTGTTTATTTGCAGAAGCATCATTAGTGTGCCCTTTTCTTACCCTTGTTTCTGTTGCCAACCTGTGATTCTGGTTCATTCAAGATGTAATAAAAGGAATGGCATCAAAATTCGCTATTGGTTTCCCCAATAAATTTATTGTCATTAGATTGGATATATTTATGTTCAATAGTAAGCCTGGTTCCTAATTTTGAACTGCTAATAGCAATTGACACCACAATTGAACCACTCTTATTGAACACTTAATTAATTGATCAGCTATAGATATGGCAATTTTTCTTGATTGTATTGACAATTCTCCTAAGATATCTATCATTAAAGCTAAATCTTCAATAGAATGTGTATTGCCTAATCTTTTGGCCATTCCTGAATTTGATTTTGACTAGATAAAATGTTTATACAATCGTGACTTAGCAGTAGCTCCTCGTAAGCTACAGGATGCCCAGCGAGGTCCAAAAACGCGACCAATTTTTATTATTTCTACGTTGAAATCACTAGAAATAGTTTCCAATTTGGCTTGGTCTTTATTTGACCCCTACTTTGCCGAAAAATATTTTAAAATGATTTACTTGTTTAATTTCGCTTATGGAATCGTCTAGTGCCAATTGCAATCGGTGATTCAAACAATGCCACACACGATTATATTTAGACACATTTCAGTTAATTTTGTGGCTACTCCAGATTTTTTTTCTAACATTGTCGATGCACCATCTAAACAGAATCCTTTGAGATTTCTTTGTAAATAATTTTTATCAGAACCATAGTCAGTAAGCCCACCTTTTAATAATATTAGCAAAGCATATATAGGTAAAGTAAATATTTTCTACAAAATCAAAATAAAATTTCTAACTTCTATGACGTTGGACACTTCATTAATAAATCTTTTCTGAAGTCCATTAAAAGCACCTTTCATATTTGCTGCACCATCTTAAGCTTGTCCCTCCAACTTTAAAATATCATACCATCATGATAAACCATAATATATTTTTATTCAGAGAGAGAAAACGAATTTTTCAATAGTGAAAATTTTCTGATTTTATCTTGAACACCTCGTATAATATCGTGACGCAGTTTGTGTCTAATTTACGCTTTGACATGACATATGTACTGTCATCGTACTGCGTACTCACATGGTACTCACACTGTTGAATTTATTTTATTTAACTCACGGCGTGTAGATTTATATTAAGGACGACTTTTTATTTATAAGCAAATAATTAATCGCATGCCGTTGTAGTGATGATTGTGATGGAATTACAAAAGCCAAATTGATACAACCAACAGGAAAACATTGCATACTAAAAGAAATCCTAATAATACTCACCGTTGATTGGAACAGGCCCTTATCAATGTTCTACCTTGGCCGTGACACTGAATCGAAAGAAACAAAAGGAATATACCACAGGATAAAACGACGCGTATAAAAGTGACAGCCCGCATTTTTTTTTTTTTCAAAACGTTAAGGAGGAAGTGACCTTGCTTCAAGGTGAATTAGATTTCACGACCTTGAACGTTATCGTACGCAGTACGCAACCAACGCCACAGTGTGGGATTTTGCAAATCTAGCGGGACAAAATTATATAATAAGAATAAAACAATTTGGAGTAGTTTTTGAAATTGTATAATAAGGTAAGTATTAAATCAACATATTCCTTAGTTAATCTTCAGAATCACTGTCTGTGTCGTCGGTATGATCACTTCATCATTTCATGTCCGCGAAACACTGTTACTAATGTTGGTGATTTGATTAACTTAAGAATATCAGGATAAAGAACTGCATCACTTCTTTTTGTATCCACGGGTTTCAGACTTGTTATTAATAGGTCCGAAGATAACACAAGGTTGTGTAAAATATCTACATTTGTTTTCTCTCTCGAAACTTTACGAGAGTGTTCCAGTCGAAATTTTCTGAATTCTTTGTGCCTCGATTCGTGGGTTTCTTCCGTCATTTCCCCAATGGGAAGTAATAAATGTTTTATGACCTCGGGTCCGTGAATTAATATCTTATGTAGAGCTACGAGCATGGGGTACCAATCATACAATGAAACATATAAATCAGCTGTTTCATCGCAATAGTTTTTGAATTCTTCGACGTCTATTTCAAATCCACTTGTTAAGGTACGTAGTATGACGTAAAACCTTTCAATTAGTCTTGGGTTTACTCCCGTTATCTCCGATGTAATAGCAACGTCTTTGAAAAATCTCCTTGCACTGTTTCCATCATTGGTGTTGCCTCCTCCTTGCTTGGGAGTGTCTAGGAGAATACCAGTCTCTTTTCGGAAGCGATCTATTGTATATTTTTTTCCTATCTGTAACACTTCTTTTTTCATCTGGTGTTCGGGATTGCCATTTTTTTACGTCTAACCGATAACTGATATGTAACACACATTCCATCAGTCTTATTTGGGCATGTAACGTTGACAGGCCCCACGAGAATGTCTGGGAATCGCAGAGGCGTTGCCATATCTCGTCCAGTTTATTCATTTGTTTAGACGTGGCTAGACAGATGTAACACTTTTGGGTAGCTCGGTTTTTAGCCAAAGTATTGCAGACTTTTCCATCAACCATTATTTCTTCAAATGCGTGGAAAATTTCTAGGCTTTGTCCATTAATTTCGACCATTTGATTTGATTTCGCACATTCTCGAACTCTTCTAAAATTGCACTATCGCTTTCTTTGATAAATCTGAACTTAATGGGTCTACAGTATGATGTGGTAGCTGGGCGTGGGTTTTGCCAAATTATAACTTTTTGTCCGTGTTCGTCAAGTCCATATAGCTGCAGAGGTACCATAGATGTCACCAAAACGTTTGAGTCTTCAAATGTCTCCTCATTGACTTTTTGCTTGTACCTACTTTGGCCTCCATTTCCATCGCATCCCCATTTGAAAATCGTGGTCATATTTTGGACAGTGATTTTTTCTTCACAGAACAAAGACTGCAGAACTTCTTTTTGTACAATGCACAGCCGCTGTATGGTCAGATCCACAATGGCTTGCAACTTGATCTCAGCGGATGCCTCATCACTTTTATATTCGCCCTCGCATGGATAACAAACCTGTTTACCTTTTTTTATTTCATCAAATAAATAAATAAATTCTTAGACCTTTAGTAACTGCCATTCTACGGATAATGTGGTACTTCCGAGAGCTCAACTTCGTCGCAGTAATCAAAGCTAACGCTTCATCAACAGAAAAGGTTGGTAGCTCTCTCTTATTACGAAAAGCTTTTTTTATTTTTGTAGCTCTCTTGGGCGTTGAGACCAACTCGTCCAACGAACTCTTTTCTTGATCTTCCTGCTTTCGTTGTTCTATGTTCTCCACTTGAACTTAATAAATCTTGGTTGACGATGACGATAGTGCTGTTAACCCATTGATTATATTTGTTTAAAAATGCATTCTTCTTGCGATGACACCGTTTCCACCTTTGATAAAAACCATTGACAAATGAATGTATAACTCGGTTTAGTTCCTTTAACATTAATTCTGAACAATGCTGTAGATTAAATTTAGTCTTCACATATTCCAGAAGCACAATTTCAGGCTCAGACTTACACCGCCGAGAGATACTACTTGCATCTTGCAAATTTTCATATAGCTCTTTTCTTGACAGTGTTAGCTGTCTGCCTGTAATAAAATAAATATATTTTACATAACTGCAATTATCTGCAGCTAAAACAGCTTTGATAATATCCAGTTAAGGTTTATCATGACACTAAAATTATTACTACGCCATACAAAGGCATACAAAAGTTATGGCAGCCTAATTAATTTAATTATTTTAAGAAGTCTTACAGAATTTACCTTTACTTTTCATACTGATTAGGGCTGCGTAAAAATAATCAATTATATATTATATATTATTATATATATTCTAGAAACCTGAAGACATTTTGTCCATAGCATAAACAAGTAATTAAGGCGCGTACTTCTACAACACAACCGTTACAATATAGCGTCAGACGACAACTACACGTTCGCTTTAAGAGCATCATGTAGAAAACCGTTTTGAGTTAGAGATAACAAAAAAATTCGCGCACAAATTGTTCTTGTACTTTTACTATCGGTTTGATACGTTAGTCAACTATCATTATGACATGTTTCAATGTTAAAATTTCATTATTGTTTTTTTGAATATTGTCTCGCTGGATTTGCAAAATCCTACACTGTGGCAACGGGGTGAGAATTGAAATACAAATGATCGGGATGATCGGGTACAGAGTTTTAGTTCATTACTTGTATGTAGAGGCATTGTTAGCGCTGTCATTTTTGTCACTTGGGTCAGTTGTCATCTAACTGTCTAATTGACATCTGACTGTCTAGTTGACATCTGACTGTCATAGTTGACATTTCACTGATTTGTTGACACATCTACGCTCATGCAAGTAATGTAACGCCATAGTAATGTTAATAAATGAACTTAAGACTTAACATTTGCACGAAAACTCAGATAATTGTCATCAATGACGTCATAACTCACTTTAATGCGCGTATCTTTTATTACGAGTAGCAGAGGGGTGGATCGTGAATCGTAATGGTGATTTCTATGTGGAAAACATTGGTATTTTAGAGCAAAAATGCAGAATATGGGTCCCAAATAATTTAATAGCATTTAAGGAAAATAATGAAGCGTACTTTAAAAATCAAGGAAATGAAAGCAGCAGTTGTTGACATTAGCCATGAATATATAGAAAGAGATATAAGCGACATTGAAAATTGTGATGAAAATTCTGTACAATCTGAAGAAATAACTAATGTGACTGAAAATGGAAATTTAGAGGTTAGGTAACAAAATAAAAGAAAAAAGAAACACCTGGTCAGAAAATGAAACTTCGGCTTTAATAGGAGATTCGATTGGCTGATTCACCATCAAATGCAAGCCCACACTCATTAGATACATTGATAACCTCGAATCACAAGATTCTCAATTTCAATCATCAAATGTCAATGATGATCCTATTGGATCCGTGACATCTTCTTGCTCTAATGATTCATCTTGTGCACCAAAAAGAAAAAATGCGTCAATTGCGTTTTTGTTGTTGTTTTTGTTCTTTAATAAAATTGCAGCAGGTACTATGCACTGCAGTACAAACTCAAGATCAAAGTTTTCAAAATACTTTAATCTTCTAAACCTTCCTTTCAAAAGTCCAAACGCATTTTCTATCACAGAAGTATACATAAAAATATTAACAATCTAACGTAACTTGGATTCAAATAAGCGGAGCGGCTTTAACGTTAAACGACGCCAAAACGACTGACCAACTCCTTCACGACAACATCTGCGACCGTCGCCGCCCCTTGGTTGGGAAGGGCAAAAGCTTCGACCCACTTAGAGAAATAGTCCATTACTACGATGATATATTTGTTTCCGCTGTTGCTTTTTGGAAAGGGACCAGCAGTATCTATGGCGATTCTCTCGAATGGGCTTCCCACATTGTACATGGGCGTTCGTCGGCGCCTCTGGGGTCCCTTACTCCCAGTGCAGTTGGCACATTTTCTGCACCACTCCTTCACGTGGCGTGGGAGCAATTCACCCAATAGAATCTCTGGCGCACTTTCTCCAGGGTTTTATAGATACCAAAATGCCATCCAGAAGTTCCATTGTGGAGTTGTTGCAATATTTCTGATATCCTTTTCTTGGGGATCACCGTTTGCAGTTTCTTCGCTCCAGGATACGTTTCAGCAGGTTATCCTCCACGACCAATATGATTTTACTTCCTGCGAATGGGAAGCAACTTCCTGCCGGGTTGGTCTTCGCCCATTCTTCTTCCAATCTAGTAAGACTGCGAGAACAGAATCTGCCTCTTGGTCTGCGCGTAGATTGTCAGGTTACCACTGATTATCAACTACAATAGTTCTCGAAACGTTAGTTGTCTTGTCTTCGATTCTGTTACAGTGTCGACAGTCTTCTGGACATGGTCTCCTGGAAAGAGCATCCGCATTTCGATGTTTTAGTCCCGCTCGGTGTTCAATCTCGAAGTTATATTCTTGCATCCGCTCAATCCATCTGGCTATTTGTCCTTCGGGATTCTTAAATTGCAGAAGCCATTTCAGGGCGCCATGATCAGTGCGAATCAGAAACTTCTGTCCATACAGATATTTGTAAAAGTGCTAAATAATTCCGGTCTGGTAACGCAATAGTTTCGCTCCGATTTGGACAAGGTCTTACTAAAGTATCCAAGCACTTTTTCCTGGCCATCTTGTATTTGAGAGAGCACACCGCCTATCTCAACATTACTGGCAACTGTGTCCGGATGGCAACGGGTAGCTCAGGATAGGTGCAGTCATCAAAGCCTCTTTCAAGAGCTGGAAGGATGCTTGACATTCATTGTTCCAATGGAACGCTCGATTTTCCGTTAACCTTGTCAGCGGCTTCGCGATATTGGCAAATCCAGGCACGTGACGTCGGTAATACGTGCATAGCCCCAGAAAGCTCCGCAATTCATGCTTGTCTTTGGGCACAGGTCATTCCTCGACAGCTCTCACCTTTTCTAAATCAACTGCAACTCCTTTCCTCGAAACTACCTGTCCAAGATAATTGACCTCCTTACGGAAAAGGTGACACTTCTTGGGGCCTAACTTCAGATTGGCGTCCCTTTGATGTTCGGAGACTACCTTTGACAAGTACTTGATCATGGTCCTGTTCATTCTCTCTACCATCCCACTTCTTTAATAATATTTTAATGAATAAAACACATAAAATATACTTAATTCGTTTTTTAATTCAAAACAAGATGCTACAAGATTTTAAGATGAGTCACCTTTGACAGTTCAATCTTCAAAGAATAAGTGGTATTATTAAACATATAAATATATAACAAGAGCGTTTATTTTCAACATAGGTACTAACTTAACTTATTCTCCTTATCGCTTTTTAATTTTTAAAGCTACAACACTTAGAATAACTGTAGAAATCAAAAAAATAACACCAAGACCGCCCAGAAGGATCACATATCTAAAAATTAAAAACCAAATATGTAGATTCAACTTATTCAAGTTTGTAGGTATACAGGATTATTCACAGAATTAGCTGGTTAGAACTTTTCAATCTAATTCAATCTAACAGTCTAATCAAAAAATTATCAACAAATCCTTTTTTTCTACCAGGATCGGAAAATCCTGAAATAGAGGAAGCTAGGGCAGGACTTTCACAGGGATCATACCTCTCTAATAAAATACAGGGTGTTCCATTTGATATAAGTGAGAAAATAAACAGTACGCCCTGTATATAAATATTCAATACACCGATAAATAAATAATTTCGATGAGAGGAGATCACATCGGAAATGCTAAAACCTGTCAAACTGTCATAATTATGACAATTTGCTGGTGTTACACAGGTTTTAGCTGTCAAAACTACAGCTTATTTTACCTACTCGCTTCAACTTTTATTTTAATAACATTTTCTCATTTCTCTTAAAATACAGGAGAAATTGGACTTCCTCGCATTAATACTCCACCCTGTCTATCCAAGAGTATTCCATTTAATAAAAAACTGACGTAAATTTTGGACCATCCTGTATACATCAATATAATTTTGAAGACGTAAACTTGATGCTTCATATTTCAGTTAAAAACGTATGAAATATGAAGTCTTCAGCTGCGATGTCGCTCTTTAATTTTTAAAGGTAGGTACCTTAATAAGTATTGAACCTCGAAAAACTCTAACGAACCAATTCCAACGAATAACCCTGTATATCCACGATAGTAATAAACATATACATACATATAAAATGTACGCCTTGGAACTCCATCTCCGACGTAAGTCGAATTACTATTATTATGAGGAGATTCGTCCGTCTCATTCATCACAACTGGCGCTTCGCAATTCGTAGTGATAGCGTTCATCGTGAAGTTCTCCCAACATCGACAGGCACCGTCGATATCACAACCGCCGTTGGTACAACTGCCGCAGACGGACGCGCATTCGTTATTATCAGCGAGGAAGAAACCTTTACGGCAGGTCTTCCTCGGCAGTGTGCCTAATTCCCCGTGTTTTAAACAGTTCTTCGGATGCGTCACGTTAGGACGGTAACCGACGTAACAGTTGCAGTATTTCGATTTGGTACAGAAACCGACTCCGCTGCAGTCCACGCATTGCGCCACGCATTCGTGCGGATCGTACGGATTGTGGACGAAATTATCGTCGGGACACGACGATAGAGACTCGTGATGCCATGTCTGACTGGTGTTGCCCAATTTCCCTAGGATACGTTCGCAATCTGAGTACTGAGCTGTACCCTCGTCGTTATCCGTGTTGTAGCAGTAGCAGAATTGGCAGGAGCCGTCCACGCAGGGGCTGTCGCATTTCGCGACGCATTTGTTATCGAACGGATCGTAAATATGAGTGATTACTCCGCAGTCGGTTGTTTGGGATGCAAACGCTCTGCAACTGAAAAAAAAAAAAGAAAACGAAACTATTAATTTATGTTCTGGAATACTTAAATTAATAACTGCTCGTCCCAAAAATTTTTAAAGAAACGAAAGACGATTTTATTAAACGAACTGTAGCTCATGTGTCTCGTTTGAAGATAGGCATTAGAGGTGAATTCCAAGCTGACATTTGCTACGTCGCACTAACAAAATACAAATTTCTATATAGGCCAACTATTTTTTTTTTTTCTGATACCGGAATAAACATATGATCATAAAAAGGAAAACGAAACGTGAGGTACCCGTCGAGGAGCTAGCGTTAGTCAATGGATGGCAGGAAATACTGCGTCCTCGAAACTAATAAAAGATGTCACTTCTTCACCAACAAGAGCCAAAACGTATAAAAAATTAATTAATATGGCTCAGGAACCAAGAGTAGAGGCATTAGACCTCATTTTTCCTTGTTATACTCGTATTAGAGAAGCAACAAAACTTTGCTATCCAAAACTCGATGCCATCCATGTTACTGAGACGTGTGTTGAAGTGGAGCTGCAAAGTTTACTCGACCACAACGTTTCAAGACTTTCTCTGTATCTTGAGGACGTTCTCCAAAACTGTTAGCAAAATGTACTTCAAAACATGGAACTTATCACAAAATGGGGCTGTGATGGCTCACATCAACACAAAAACAACTTCATATTTCGAAGTTCATTGGTTCCCTTGAGATTACAGTCACATGTTGACGAAAAAGGTAAGATTTCATGGAAAAATCCGACACCATCGTCCACTCGTTTTTGCCGACCAATACGAATGCGATTTCTTCATGAAACTTTGAAAATACAAATGTTGAGGATCTTCAATCTTTAAGATTTGGCTTATCAGTTCTACATGCTCGAATCCGTTTATTTGATATCATTTTACACTTGTCATACAAACCTTCCCTGATAAAATGGCGAGCTCGAACAAAAGTAGATAAGATTATGGTCAAAGAAAACAAAGAAAGAATTCAAAAATAATATAGGGAGAGGACTGGACTTATAATAGTTGGCATCCAATGAACCCAACTTTACATAAAATCCTTGTGCACGGCTTAACAATAATAGAATATGCCTTACTTGGCCAATTATCTGAAGAAGCTGCAGAAGCCCGTAATAAACAAGATTATGCTAGAAAATTTTCAAGGATACAGTGTAATCAGGATGTCTCTCACATCGGATCCTTTCATTAGCTGTAATCGTAAACGTAAACACAGCAAAAGCCATCCCTTCTTAAGCGAAACCTTAGAGCTTTTCGAACCTGAAGAACCTTGTCTATTCTAATGAATCAGACTAGGTACTTTAACGTCACCACATTGTGATTTTTACTTCGAATAACTATTTTTGTAACAAATTGATTTCCAGTAAAAAAATTGCATGAAATAATTTTGTCCTCATTTGCTTCAGAAACTTCATTTTAGTTTGAATTGGTTTTCAATCTGCAATCAATATCCACGAGGTTAAGATTATTATCAGTCGATTCTCACGGTTTCCCCTTCCTCTTGACAGAATCTACAGACAGCATCATCTGTCAGGCCACTCACTTTGACAGTCTTCCTGTCTTTACTCAGTAGGTCTTCGCAGTAACCTCTGTTCCCTTAGGAACTCCTTTGCCTGTCTTTGTCCTGGTGATCTTTTCCACCATTCCTTAGACCTATTTTGTGTCCATTCGTGATGAAGTTTTTAATTTGCGATTTAGTGATGCCGAAGGAAGGACCCGCACCTATTAAAAGCCTTGACGAACCTCGTTAGGCCAGCTAATCTGCCGCCTCGTTTGCCTTCACGCCCATGTGGCTGCGAATCCAGGCCAAAGTTATTTTCCTTTGGGTGCCCACCTCATTTAGGGCTCTAACTCAGTCCCAGATCAACACTTGCGGAAATGATCCTTTTAAATGCTGTCTGACTGTCAGAGTAAATAGTGGAGGTTGGAAGATCCTTCGGGTTCTTGCACTCTCTCCCTCTCTGTTACATATGATGATACAAACTCAGATCAACCTCACACAAACATCGCAGATCGTCATAGGAACCTCCGGATGGTTCAAGATCCATTCATCAACCGATTTTTTCTAGTATGATTTAAGAGAAATACAAGAGCTTACGCCCAACAGTTGTAGCTTATGGTTGCAATGGGGTGGGAGGGTTTTGCAGAGATTTAATATTTTGATACCAACATGATTCTCATCGATTGTGCAAATTGTCCGAGATCATCCATCCTGATGCATAATCTGCGTCATTAGAATCGTTTGGAGCTCCGTTCAGGATGTGTGGCTTAAAATGTTTCTTTTCGGAAAAATGAAAAATTGAGGAACAAACGTTCCAATTTTTTCTTAAATCAATTGGTGCTTTTCTATCAATTCTTGCAAGTCATTTTAAAAAAGATTGACATTGAATTTATTAAAGCTTGTAGTCCTATTTTAACTTTTACCTTCGGAAGTTGACAGACTTAAGTTAAGATCTCGCTTTCTAAATAAATGTATCCTCTAAATTCCTGCTATTTTGTTTGATTGTCTCATTAGCTATTGCATAATGGTAGCCTAATTCTTGTGTTCCTTTTAATGTCAATCCATGTCACATTTTAGACACATGCAGTAGGTGTTGCCGTTTGAAATTAAAGTCTTGGGATTCACCGTTTTCAATAAATAAATTAGATGATTCCTAAAATCCAAATTAATATCGACAATTGGATCAAAATTTCTGGCTTTAAGAATTCAACACGATTCTTCGAACAAGAGAGTAAGACCTACCTACTACATACAGTACAATATCTATTAATCTAACCATCATCTATCTAATCTTGAATGAAATTGACATATAATTGATAAAATTTTTATCTCCTTTAACAAGAGAACATCCCCGCCTCACTGAAGATAGTATCTGATAAATAATTAAGTCGCGGACAAGATAGGTACCTAAAGGAAGCGAAAATACTTACTCGATTGCAGAACATCGCTTTATCAAACCAGTTGCTTGACAGCTAACCAAAATAGACAAGAGGGATAGACCAACGTGAATAAACTTGACAGCATCCATTATAAAGATGTCATCGGAGGGAGCAAGGTGTCCAATCTTTTAAAAAGCGAGCTGCTTGGCAATACTTATTTTTAAATTAGCCAACGATCAAATGTAACGTATAGAAATGTTGACAAATATCTCATGTGTGACATATGTCTATCTATGTTTTGGATTTAGGTTATTTTAGACAAATAAAACGACCAATTTTCTATTTTTAATTTATATTTATTAAAACAAAGGTACAAATTATCCAAATCCTCCAAAGACTATCCTTCAAACAAAGAAAAGATGCACATTATCAATTTTGTGAATTATAGATATACTTACTTTATTTTTCCTTCGTTTATTGGTAATGCACGCTTCATCTTCAAAATAATAAACGTCAAAACGATCGTGGTAATGAATAAAATGACGGTAATAGAAAGTAGGATTGCAATGGTCCTAAAATAAAAATTAAGAATGTAATATTATTTAAATTGATCAACGATTAAAGGCGAGCGTACGTTTTGTGCTTCGTTTTCGAAATCATATCTTCACCCGAAGAGCTATTCCCACAATTATAATCGTCGTCCAAACCATCAACATCATCAGCTCGGCAATTAACTGCTTTATCAATAAAATTACTGCAATCCGGACATTGGCAGACATCATCCGAATCACAAACACCATTCAAGCATCTATCGCTGCAACTCATTTTAGGCAAGCAAGTTGAGGTTGCAACATCCAATTCGTAGCCATCCCAACAATTACAACCACCATCGGTACCACAACAGCCATTCTTGCAATCACCACAAGCCGATAGGCATCCACCATCATCGCTCAAGTTAAATCCTTTATGGCAAGACTTCGTCAACTTGGTCGTATTATCTTCGGGGATTTTCAAACAGTTTCGTGGATTTATAGGATCGGGACGATATCCCAAGTGACAAACGCAATGTCCGCTTGAGGAACACTTCCCACCAATTCCGCACGAATCTTCATCGCAACGCTGCACGCATTCTAAACTACTATATGGATTCGGCGTGTAATTACCATTACAAGATTGTATGACGCTGTAGAAGCATCCAATTTCCGAACAGATCGGAGTCTTGTAAACGCGTTTGCATTCAGAAAATTGAGATGAAGGAATTGGGTCGTCGTCGAATGAATGGCAGAAATAAAAATCGCAAATTCCGTTTGTACATGGGGTATCACATTTGGTAACGCATTCGTTAGTGAATGGGTCCTCCATAAAACCGAGGTGTCCACACCACATTTTGTTGCTTTTAGAACTTGGACAACTAAGAACGTTATAATTAATTTTAAACAATATGCGAATAAAAAAATAACAATAAATATGTACTTACGCCATACTGTAGTGTTCCTTTTTAAAAGCCTTCAATTGGGAACTAATTAGAATTGGCAAGAGGAAAACGATAATTTGGACAGAATTCATTTTTAAAGGTTAAAGTAAGCTCGGGGAAATTTTACGAGAATGAAAGAAGATGAAAATGTTACTACCTTTTATTGTACAGATCTATTTTAAAAATAAACGTAGTAATAGTGGGAAAATGGAATTTCCAAATCAGAACTACTTAATATAACCGCAAATATCTATTAGTTGTCTTCACTTTTTTACAAAACATTATGCAAAGTTCAAGGCGAAGAAAACGTAATAGTTGAATCAGATTTGCATTGTAAATATACAAAGTAAAATCGATATATTTTTTGAGGAAAAAACCTGTTTAAAAAATTCTGGACAATATCATTAAACATATAATTTTAGCGTTATTGTAATTGCATAAAAAAAAAATAATAAAAAACAATAAAACCACTTCACTTCTGAAGAAGATCACGACAAGATGATCGAAACGTTAAGTACCACAACTTTTCTACACGGCAGAGAACCCGAGAACCGAAGAGCAGCCAAAAATAAAACCGATTATTTGTAAATCGCGCGTTTGGTACTTCTTTTTATTGGTTCAAAGTTGTAAGAATACATCTACGACACACGTAGTAATGGTTGGTTGGTTAATTGGTCCCTATTTATTTGATCACCAACAAAACAGTGCCACGTTTCTTGATTTTCTGGTAAACCAATTGCCTATTTTATTGAATGATGTGCCCTTGCAATTACGGCAAAATATGTTTCTGCAACTGGATGGTTGTCCAGCATATTTCTCAAGAAGAAGATCTAAGATATCGCCAGAGGTGGATTTGGCGAGGATGTTTATTTCCTTGACCTCCCCGATCCCCAGACCTCACCTGTTTGGACTTATATCTCTGGGGGGACACAAGTGAAGAACAAGGTTAAAGATTTCACCAAGACATTAAAACGATGGAAACCAGAGCTCAAAAGGGGAAACTAATGCCATATTTGAATTCAGCACCCCAAATATATTAAAAATCCGCTCTAAAAACTTAACCACCAAAACCACAAAACCACTGTAGGCCTGTCTAATATAAAAAAAAGAAAATACGTAGACACATCATTTATTGTACACTTTAAGAAAAAACTATAAAAAATACATACCTAAGTCTCATCTTACGATTCTACGATTAGACCTTTAACAGCGACCACCCTCAGAGGTCATTATTTGTTCGTCAGATTAATCGAAAGATTGAGACCTCTAGCATCTTTATGGAAAACTATAGACTTATCTTAGACTGAAGTACTGATTACAAGGTGATTTTATTAGCGGGTTAAGGGACGGTTTATCCAGCATCAGAAAAGAGATGATTGATCAATGAAAATGAACGTAGAAAGGTGCCGAATAAAACAATTTTGTACAAATTATTCTGATCCTTCAAACAGTATCCTTTAAAAAAAAGAAAAGACGCATATTATCAAATTTGGAAAATAAAATCTTTTATGGATATGCTTACCTTACTTTTCCTTCATTTAGTGGTAAATTCCGCTTCATCTTTAAAAAAATAAACATCAAAACGATCGTGGTAACCAATAAAATAACGGTAAAACAAAGCAAGATTGCAATACTCCTAAAATAAATATTAAGAATTTAAAATTATTTAAATCGATCAACGATTAAAGTCGAGCTTACGTTTTATGCTTCGTTCTCGAAATCATATCTTCACTCAAAGAGGTATCCCCACAATTATAATCGGCGTCTAAACCACCAACATCATCAGCTCGGCAATTAACTGTTTTATTAATGAAATCACTGCAATCCTGACATTGGCAGACATCATCGGAATCACAAACACCATTCAAGCATCTATCGCTGCAACTCATTTTAGGCAAGCAAGTTGAGGTTTCGACATCCAATTCGTAGTCATCCCAACAATTACAACCACCATCAGTACTACAACAGCCATTCTTGCAATCACCGCAAGTCGGTACGCATTCACCATCATCGCTTAATTTAAATCCTTTATGGCAAGTCTTCACCAACTTGGTCGTATTATTTTCAGGGATTTTCAAACAGTTTCTAGGATTGGTGGGATCGGGACGATATCCCAAATGGCAAATGCAATATCCGAACGTGGAACATGTTCCTCCCTTCCCGCACGAATCTTCGTCGCAACGTGGCAAGCATTCGTAATTCGTGAATGGATTGTGCGTGTAATTACTATTACAAGATCCTATCACCTTAGGAGTGCATGCGGTTTTTGAACAAATTGTGCTATAAATACGTTTACACTCAGGCAAATAAGCTACACTAATAACATCGTCATCGGAAGAATAACAGTAACAAGAATCACAAATTCCGTCTACGCAAGGACCATCGCATTTTGGAACACATTCGTTAATAAATGGGTCCTCGACATGATCCACATATTTACACTTAAGTTCATTGCTTTTATAGTTTGGACAACTAAAAAAATGTTATATTAAATGTTAAATTATATACGAATAAAAAATAATTAATCCTTACGTAATACGGTAACACTTTTTTGTCAAAGTTTTGATCTGGCAATTAATTAAAATTGGCAAAAGGAACGAAATAATTTGAACAGAATTCATTTTTAATCGTTCAAATGAGTTCGACGAAATTTCACAAGAATGCAAGAAGACTAAAATATTACGACCTTTTATTCTTCATGTTTATTTTAAGAGGAAACGTGGTAATAGTGGGAAAATGGAATTTCCAAATTAAAACTGCTTAATATAACCGCAAATATCTAACGAACGCAAGCTTCTTATTTATCAATTGTCTTGTCTTTTTTACTTCCGATTTCGCATGACGCCGATTGTATTACAAAATCTACATTAACCGGGGACTTTGTGGGATAATGATAAGTTAAAGAGGAAAGAACTTGTTAATGGTTGGGAGATATAAATATGCATCAACATAAAAACGTTATGCAAGGCGTTTGTGGAAACTCAAGGTGATAAACGTAATTGTTGAGTCAGCACAGAGGAATATAATTAATAAACAAAGATTAAGCAATAATTTAAAGCGTAGAATGATGTGTATTATTCATTAAAATATGCAGTTATGTTTATCGACAAAAATGTCAAAATTTTATTATTTATTATCCCTCCCTTAACCTAGCTGTCAACTGGTGGTAAATCTAAAAATTCAAAAATACAATAAGTAGATCACACAGTATTATTTTCATCTGCTTTTGGTTGTGTATCGGGGACTTTGTTTAAAACTCTTTGTGGATCGAAAGGATGTATTCCGCTTGCAGCAAACCCTGATATTAAGTTCCGGCTTCCTTTCACACCAATATCATCTAACGTCGTCTTTAATAATGCTGGAAACTGATCTTTGGGCAACACACCTCGGTTTTTCTTTTTCCAGGTCGTTAAAGTTTCACACCAACCACTCTTTAACGACTTAAAATATGCCACATCTAAAGGCTGTAATAGGTGGGTGCTGTTTGGAGGAAGAAGCACGAAGTTAATGTAATTTTTCTTACACTCATTTATGACATAAACTGATAGATGTGAAGCTAAATTATCACAGATCACCAGCTTCTTTCCAGTCTGTTTCTTTAGTTTTGGAAGTAGTATTGTAGTAAACCAATCTTCAAAAACACATTGGTCGAACCAACCACTTTTAGTTCTGTTGTAGCGTGTCCCAGCAGGTCCGTTTCGTGTCCAGCAGTCTCAAATATGATCTGATTTATAGCATACGTAGGGCGGCAGTAATTCTCCAGTTGCACTGCCTGCAAACATGACGGAAATGCAAGCTTTCGAAGAATCTACTAGGCGGTCAGCATGCTTGGACGATCTCTTGACAACAACTTTTACACGACCGGGATCATCGGAGAAATTGGTTTCATCGAAGTTATATATGTTGCTGGGATCAACATCAACTAAAGACTGCTGCAGTTTTTGAAAATATTCAGAAACTACCTCCCTTGATACTTCGGCTCTTGCACGTTTTATATTTTCGGAAAGACGCAACGACAATTCTCGAGAATGTCTTTTCAAAAAGCTTTTTAACCAATCATTTCCGGGCATATTTTCAGGAAAGCATTTAATCTTTACACCATGTCGGTCGAAATGGCTTTTCACTAATAACTTGATATCGAGTGGGGTCAGAGGGAAGCCCCATTTTGAACACTGCAAAATTCCCTCGACTAGATGAGTTTCATGGACTCCTGACAAGGCAGGTTGGCCTCCTGTTTTAAGCATATGCAACTGCTTTACCTTATTGGCCAACGTACTTTTGTGGATTGCGTATTGCTCCGAAGCACCTCGAATAGTCATTCGTTTACTTTTCACTGCTTCTACGGCTAATTCCAGATATTTTGGGTCGTAGTTGGAATAAGGACGGGCTCCAAGCCGTTTTCTATAGTTTCTCGGCATGGTCAATCTCACTCCTGCAAGTGACATCACTTTATTTAAAAAATTATTTGAAAAAGAACAATCATAATTTGAGGTTAAAAATAGCCGATCATCAATGACAAATGATGCGCTAACCCACCATAAAAATCTAGAAACCGCAAAGTTGTTGGAACAAAAGCTAAAGTATAAAGTTTACAGGGTATATAAAAACGACAAAAATGCAACGTTACTTTTCATTTTTTTCTCTCAAAAATACTTACAGTTTCAGCCTCGACCAGATCAAAATAGTATGGCATAGAGTTCTGCCAATGACATTTAGTAAAAAGCAACGTTCCCAATCGCATAACCTAAAAGTTACTAAATTAAAAGCGCGGCAAGTTCAATTTGTCCAATCTCGGCCGACTGTCCAAAGTCACCCCGTTTGACGGTACTACTATTTTTTTGAAGTGTAACCATAGAGTACTGACGTTTTCGAAAAATGAATAATCTCGCTCATCATCGCGCTTTTATTGTTGAAAATTTCTTGAAAAATATCGAGTCTATTGCCGTTACTCGGCGCCAGTTTCGCACAAGATTTAATTTGAATTCTCCGTGTAGAAATACAATTTTAAAATGGGTTGGTCAATTTAGAACCACAGCATCACCTCTGAAGAAGAAACCTGCAAGTAGGCCTATTTCGGTTAGAACTCCTGCAACTATTGAAAGAGTTCAAGCTGCATTTTTAAGAAATCCAAAGCGATCTGCAAACAGCACTCTCAAGAACTGGTCTGCAAAGAATATTGCATAAAGATTTACGCTTAAAACCATATAAAGTTCAACTTGTGCAGGAGCTAAAAGACACCGATTTGGCAGCCAGACTTCCTTTTTCTAACCATTTTTTAGAGCTTTTAGAAAACAATGCTGATTTGTCCGAAAATTTATTTATATCTGATGAAGCACATTTTCATTACTGGTCTCAAGAAAATTCGAGAGAAATACACTAAACTCCTCTTCATAGTCATAAAGTTACTGTTCGGTGTGCAGTGTCAGCACAGGGAATTGTGGGACCTTATTTTTTTGAGGATGAAAATGGAGAAAATACCACGGTAACTTCGGAACGTTATGTGAACATGTTGGAAAACTTTTTTCAACAAGAGTTGCGGCGCTTTCCTGAAAACATGTGGTTTCAGCAGGACGGCGCCACATGTCATACTGCCCGCGCATCCATGAACGTCCCGCGGCAAATGTTTCCAGGACGCCTGATTTCAAGGTTTGGTGATCTCCAGTCGCCTCCGAGATCATGTGATTTAACACCCTGTGATTTTTGATTATGGGGCTATTTAAAATCCAGGTTTTACATAATTAATCCGCAAAATATCGACGAATTAAAAGAAAATATTCGAACAGAAATTCTGAATATTTCTCCATTAATGTTGCATAATGCTATGGGAAATATGGTGTCTAGAGTAGAAGAATGTTCAAGAAGAGAAGGTCATCATCTTTTAGACACAATTTTTTAAAATTAGGCTAGTTATTACACACCGTCCATATAGACTTATTGATGATCAGTTGGACCGATTGAGTGGTAAGAGACTTTTTACTTGTTTAGATTTGAAATCAGGATACCATCAGATTCCTATGGTGCCAGAGTCTAAGGAAAAAAACAGCATTTGTTACGCCAGACGGACATTACCAATTTGGACGAATGCCATTTGGGTTGGCAAATGGTCCGGCAGTGTTCCAGAGACTGATCAACCGAATTCTTAGCCCACTGAGATACAGCATTGTGCTGGCATACTTATATGACGTATTAATTCCCAGTGAAACAGTGAAGGAAGGAATCGATCACCTACGACAAGTATTGGGAGTCTTGAGAGGTTGTGGACTGACCCTGAATCCACGAAAATGCCACTTCCTTGTAGATCGTATACAGTATTTGGGATTCGAAATTTCTGATGATGGTATCGGACCATCCCTTGATAAAGTAGGGTGCATTTTAAAATTTCCACGGCCAATCAATATCCATAATGTGCGGCAGTTCTTAGGATTGACTTTCTATTTTAGGCGATTTATTAAGGACTATGCTATTAAGAGTAAACAAATAACGATACTTTTAAGAAAAGATTGCGAATGGAGTTGGGGCAAAGAACAAGAGGACGCTTTTGTCGCATTAAAGGAAAGCATGGCAAATAAGCCCGTTCTGGCTTTATACTCACCCCACCAACGGAAGAAGAATTGCACACCGATGCCAGTGTGATAGGACTAGGAGGAATACTACTCCAAGAACAGAATGATGGTTGTCTACATCCGGTGATGTGTGCTAGTCGACAGACGACACCAGAAGAATCTCGATATCATTCGACAGAGCTAGAAGCATTAGCAGTAGTGTGGGCGATTGAACGATTTCGTCGTTCGATTTTGACATTGAACATAAGCCAGGCACCATGATGAATCATGCTGATGCATTAAGTCGGAATCCAGTAGATGACAACAGTAATACCGAAGTAGCTGAAGGTGTAGATATATTGACTATAGATGTGGAAGACTGGATAATACTAGCGCAGAAGGCTGACCCACAATTACAGACAAATATAGACGTGCTAATCCAGAGGTCTGAAAAACTGAACAAGGAACAAGAACGGATACGTCAACAATTTGTTTTACGAGAAGGTAGACTATATAAGAAAAACGAAGATCAATTATTGTTGGTAGTGCCGAAGAAAATGCGCTGGCGACTTGTAAAACTATACCATGATGATAGAGCGCATCCTGCAGCGGATAATACAATACATGGCATACTAACAAAATTCTGGTTTGCTAGAATGAGAAACTACGTAAAGGGATATATTGGAGCTTGTCCACAATGCTTGTTTAACAAAGTACCGGGAGGATCACACAGTACATCTTGATCACCTGGTCCCATTCGTTAGAAGCAAGAAGGGCAATAGCTATGTGTTAGCAGCAATAGACGGATTTACGAAGCATGCACTGTTGAGGACCGTACCCAACACTAAATCTGGGACTACTTGTCGCTTATTACGAGAAATTATAGATCTATTCGGACCACCATTGAGGTTGATTACTGATCGTGGAACCGCATTCATTGGCGATGTTTTCCGACGATTATGTGCCCAACACAATATTACCTATGTAAAGAACGCAACCGCCACCCCAAGAGCAAACGGGCAGATCGAGCGGCTGAACAGAACGCTAGTGACCGCGTCCATGACGTCAGACTTAGACGAACGAGAATGGGACAGTGGTATGGGGCAGGTTCAATTCTCTTTGAATAATACTTTGCACAAGGCAACAGGTACCACACCATTTCGATTGATGTTCAATTTCCAACCACGTGGATACATTGGGGAGCAACTACAAGATGAAGTAGACGAATGCGTGCTGGAAGAAACGTCAAACTTAAGGAAGCGTGCTATAGATAACATCAGACAGGATCAAGTTCGACAACGTTTAAGGTACAATAAAAGGTGGTGCATTAGCGATACGTTGGCAGAAGGCGCCCTAGTGTTGCTTAAACGCGAAGCAGGTGCGACGGGATTATCATTGCGACCTTGCCTGGAGACAGGTTCCTAATTGCAGACGTGCCAGAAACTCAACGTACACAACGATTTTATCAGGGCATAGCAGCTAGAGATGCTCTGAAGCGTTACCACCCGTGCAAGGACACCGAGGATAGTGAGACGGCTAGTGACGAGCACTATCGTCACTAACCACAGGAATAGTGAAAAAGCAGAGTACAGTGACGATAGTGCGGACATGAATAGTGAAAAAGCTGAGTACAATGCGTGTAATGGCCAAAATGGCATCGACAGTGACGTTGAAGGAACTAATAAAGCTAAGCAACAAGAGCACCCAATCAGCGAGGAGGCTACACGTAATCGTAGGACCATCAAACTTCTCCAGAGATATTTAGATTAAGTTAACATAATACAATAATTGTAAAATTTTATAGTAAAGACTGATAACAGTGAACGAGGGCGTTCAAGCCTCAGGTTGGCCGAATGTTGGCGATAAGGCTTTTTATATAAGTATAAGTTGGTAACACTGTTTTTAGTTACCGTTTGACGTAGTGTAGAAAAGATGTGAGAGACCTTGTTGTTATAGTTGATGTGTGAAATAGTAATAATTAAACAATTAAAACCGTGACGTGTTGTTTATTTAGAGACGAGAGCCGTAGATAACACTTGGTTGAAATGTTGCCATATTGTCAAGTGTTGTTTGTGGTGCATATTATGCCCTGTATATGTCGAAATAATTTTAAAACGTGTTCCCAATGGACCTGCACATACTCCAACAAGAATCTCTATCCTCCGTTTACACTCGCTAATATTTAAAACTTCAGTCTAAGCAGAGATCTCTACTTAATGCAAATATTTGAATTTTGCCGGGTACAATTTGTTTTCAAGATTTTCGTGCATGGGATTTGGGGCTGAGGTATGTTCAGAAATTCGTCTCTCTATTTTAAAAATAGATTAGAGTTGTCCGGAATTCCATGCCCTCGACTGTACAAGATTTTATTGCAAACCAGCGTACATTTTCGGAAATAAAATTTCTATACTATATATTTTCATATTCCTATTTAATATCAAAAATATGTACATTCTAACCTAACTTTATACTGTCAAATTTGACAGTTAACATTAAATAAGTATTAAATACAAATAATAAGATGTTGGTATTTACAAATGAGTTATGGGATGAAGCTTCTTGAGCCGTTTACGAAGAAAGCTCCGATAACATGATGTACGCCGAACTAGACAAATTCGTCGAACAGTATCCTTTAGAAAAAGAAAAGAATGCATATTATACACAAAATTTACAATTTAATGATAAAAGGTAATTTTTATTGATAAACTTACTTTACTTTTCCTTCATTTACTCGTGAATCATGCTTCCTCCCATAAACAATAAACGCTAAAACGATCGTAGCAGTCCAGATAATAAAGGTAATATAGATCAGAATTGTAATGCCCCTAAAATAAACCTGAAGAAATTAATATTATTTAAATCAATTAACGATTAAAGATGAGCTTACTTTGTGTGTGTTTTGTTCGAAATCGCATCCCCACTCGAAGAGCTATTTCCCCCATTATAATTAGCGTCCACATCAACTATATTATAAGCAGTATCATTTTGATCAACTTGAAAACGAACTAGTTTCTTAATATAATCACTACAACCCGGGCATTGGCAGGCATCATCCGAATTACAAATTAAATTCAAACATTTATCCCTGCAACTCATTTTAGGGACGCAATTCGAGGTTGCAACATCTAATATGTAGTTCCCCCAACATTGACAAACACCATCGGTACCGCAATAACCATTCTTGCAATCACCGCAAGCGGATACGCACTCACCATCTTCATTTAATTTAAAACCTTTATCGCAAATCTTCTCCAACTTGGTCGTATTATGATTTTCGGCGATTCTCAGACAGATTCGTGGATTCGTAACATCCGGACGATAATCTTCATGGCAAATGCAATATCCCAATGGGGAACATGTTCCTCCTTCACCGCAGGAATCTTCATCGCAACGTAACAAACATTCGTCGTTAGTGTATCGATTCAGCGTGTAATTACTATTACAGGATCTTATCGGATAAATATCACATCGATCTTCAGTACAAGTACCGCTCAAAACGATGCGTTGACACTCAGGAAAATAAGCTGATCTAATAATATTTTTATCGGATGAGTGACAGAAACAAAATTCGCAAAATCCTTTATTACAAGGACCGTCACATTTTGGAACGCATTCATTATTGAACGGATCCTCTATATGAGTGGTTGATTTGCATTTATTTTTAATAATTTTATTGTTGAACTTATAATAATTATCACAGCTGAAAATAGATTAGATTCAATCCACGAATAAAAATGGTAATAAATACTTACGGAATATTGTAACATTTTTTTCTAAAGCGTTAATGTTGCAACTAGTTAAAGCTGGCAAGAGAAACAAGATAATTTGAACCGAACGCATTTTTAAACTTTCAAGTGAGTTCGACGAAATATCACAAAGAATAAAAGAAGACTAATAGAACGTTATTACCATTTATTTTAAATATTTATTTGGGAGGAAACGCTGTAATGGTGGGAAAATGGAATTTCCATATATGTCAGAACAACTTAGTAAACAAACCGCAAATATCTACCGAACGCTAGATTCTTATTTATCAGTTCTCATCACTTTTTTTACGTCCAAATTCGGATGATCAATAAAAAATATTATGCAAGGTGTTTGTGAAAACTGTAGGCGACGAAAACGTAATTGATCGATTAAATTTGCATCGCAAATATGAGAAAATCATAAACGAATATTATTAATAAATAAACATTAAGCGAATATTTGCGAGACAGACACCTCGATTAGAATTTTAAATGAGTGATTGTATCAGTGGAGTTCCCTAATTCTTGGTATTAACGTCAAAATCCCAGTGACTGTATGTTTAATAATAATAATAATAATAATAATAATCTTTATTCATTTGACACACAAAAACACAAATAAAACAACAAATAAAATTATTTTCATGTATACAGAGTGTTTCATATTGCCAGGGTGAACCAAACATACATTTTCTTAAATGGAACATACTATATATTATTTCAAATTTAGATTAAACATACCTTCCTCATTCTTTCGATATAAGGTTTCAACCGAGTTATACCGAGTATTTCAGAAGTTATGGTCAATTGTGTGTTCAACGTCCTGTGTATTCCACACGAAACAACTTGAAATTTTTTTTTGTATTGGAATGACTTTTTTATATTGTTAGTTTTATTTTACCAATATTGCGAAAACTGTGTACAGGGTGGGCAAATTTCGATGTTTTCATAGGGGATCTCGGTAACTATAAGGGGAAAGTCGGGTAAAACGGTCCCCACCGGTAAAACGGACCCTTCCTATTTTTCACATAATATACACAAATTCAGTGTTCTGCTTCAACGACTACATTCCGAACTACTACTGCCATCTGTACAATGAACTGAAAAGATGTAGGATGCATAAACAGAACTCTAGTTTTATTACCTCCAAAATACCACGCTTTGTTGTTATTTTCGCGCTGTGTGAAATAGTGCTTATAGCTGTTTTAATTGAGGTAAGTTCAAAATATCTGTATTATTCTTAAAATGTATCTTTTCCCGCATATTTTTCTCCTCTTGCCTTAATTCTACATGTCAAGATTTCTTAATTAAAGTTAATTTGTATATTGGGTTGTTCTTTGAGGTAAAATGGCTCCTTTTCGTTGAGGCAAAATGGTCCCGGGGACCATTTTACCTCTGCAGTTTTGTTTAATCCACCTAAAAGCAATTGTTCTAATTGTACCAGTACTTAAGATAAATGATTAATAATTATTTAATTTATGTTTTGGTTTTAGTAATAAGAATGATTCGAAATTATATACCTACGAAAGACAACAAGGCAACAGTGGAATGATGAGTCAATGCGCCTCGGATTATTAGAAATTTCTAATGGCATGCCATATAAGAGAGCTGCTAGAATTTATAACGTTCCGTTAACTACTTTAAAAAGAAGGGCAAAAAATCGCAATAAATTCGCAACAGGCCATATAAAGTGTCTTGGAAGATTTACTTCAACTTTGCCAAAAGAATTGGAGGCATCTCTAAAACAATATGCGTTAGAGATGGAAGAGAGGTTATTCGGCCTAACAAAAAAGAACATTTGCGAAATGGCTTATGATCTTGCAGAAAAAAATGGTATTAGCCATAGATTTTCCAAAGATAAAAGAGCAGCTGGCACCGCTTGGTTTAGAGATTTCTTGAAGAGAAATCCACAGCTTTCTTTCAGAACACCTGAGGCAACCTCAGCTGCCAGAGCAAGAGGATTTAATAAAGTAGCAGTAGCAAAGTTCTTTACAATTTTAGATGAAGTTGTAAATAAATATAATTTTGATCCAATGAGAATTTATAATATGGACGAATCTGGTATACAGACAGTCCCTAGTAAGCTACCCAAAATTTTAGCCCATAAAGGGCGCAAGCAGGTCGGTTTTCTAACGAGTGCTGAAAGAGGTCAAAATGTCTCTATTGCTCTTTGTGTCAACGCGACTGGTCAGTTCATTCCGCCAGTAATAATATTCCCTCGAAAGCGAAGGAATGAATTATTATATCAAGGTGTGCCTTATGGAACACTTTGTCTTTACAATGAAACTGGATACATGAAATGTGAGACCTTTATTAAGTTTCTGCAGCATTTTCAACAGCATACACAATGTTCAATTGAAAACAAGGTCCTGTTGCTACTTGACGGGCATTCAAGCCACAAGTCTCTTGAAGCTATTGAATTTCGCAGGCAAAATGGCTCATGAGCTGCAACCCTTGGACGTGGCGATATTTTCACCGTTAATGACTTATTTCAATGAAGAAGTTGTTCTATGGCTTAAGGCGAACCACGGAAAGGTAGTAACATTGTACAACATTTCTAGTTTGTTTGGAAAAGCGTATAGAAGAGCGGCCCCCCTCAATAATGGACTCAGTGGATTTGAGAAAACGGGCATATTTCCTTTTAACCCGAATATATTTCCAGATTGGAAATATAAACCGTCCTGTACAACAGATCGTCCCATGGAAATGTCAACTGATACTGAGTTAAATGTATCCGATCACGATAAAGAAAGAACTCCTTCTCGTCAGAGGAATAAGTCTCTCCGAATTTGTAGCACATCTAGGGCCCCTTGCAAAAAATCTTCCTCAGATGAATCAAAGGAATGGGAGGCAAGTGAACGATCTTCGAACGAAGAAATGGACTCGTCCGCATGTGAAGCTTCATCGGTATTGAATATTACCTCGAAAGAGAGTACCCTGGTAACTCCATTCGATATTTCTCCACTACCTGTAGCACCTTCTCAGACCAGAAGTTCTAAACCTTCTCACGGAGCTATTGTGGTTACCTCCACGCCAAATTATCTTTTGGTCAAACAAAAACCGAAACTATCAGGCGTTTCACAAACTAATAGATCACATGTAAGCAGAAACAACACTCCTTGTATCTTCTGCTCAGAATTATTCAGCGAATCACGCTCCAAGGAGGTATGGACTCAGTGCAATTTGTGCCAACAATGGTGTCATTTGCTGTGTGCAGGTGTTACGGGAAAACAAAAAATATACATTTGCGATTTTTGCAAGTCAAGGCCTTCTAAGTTGACAAAATAAAGTAGGGTCCATTTTACCCTTGTATGAGGACCATTTTACCCTATGCATGAGGTAAAATGGTCCTTTTATATCTTGTTCTTTTTTATATATTTTTATAGTTCTTTTTATACTTAAAGGCAGTAAAATACATTTTGGAATCATGTTTATGTTTTCTTAATAAATTGTAGACCATTCATCTGTTTTTTCCTAATGTTTAGCTCATTTAAATGTTAAAGGGGGCATTTTGCCCCACTCTCCCTAAGAGGTATCAAAACACGGACCACGCGTCCTCCATCTGTTTTTTCGAGAAGGGGATGATGGTGAAAACCAAATTTGGCTATCGGCTTTCGGTTTCGAGTTATCCCTGAGAATTCGATTTTTCCCATTTTCGTTTTATCACGATATCTCGGTTATTGAAAATTGACAAAAATGACTTTTACGTTTTTCAGGCACTTTTTTTGATTAGATTGCAATGGCGTTGGAGAATTTTTGAAAAAATTTTCGAAATTCGAGATAGGACATAAGGTTGTATTTTTTTATATGGAACATATAGTTGGCTATGATATCATTAAAAAGAGGATTTTTTTGCCATTTCAACGATATACATCATGTGGGGTCTATTCGTTCGTTTTCACTGTATTATAGCAAAAAATTAACATTTTCCATTGATTTTCATCATTTCATTGTTTTTTTGTTAGTAGGCGTGTGTCATTCAACATACATGAATCTGTCACAATATAATATTCACAATAATCTATTTTTGGAAGACTTTTTTGGCTTGAATAATTAAATATTAATTATCTACCGGTAAGTTTATCTCAATATATGATTTAATAGGCTTTTTCTGTCATTCTTTCATGGCTAATTTGATAACCTATCAATTATTTTGAAAAAGCTCACCTTTCATTCAGAAAATATTAAATATCTCAGAAATTAACGATTTTAGATATAGGGAGTGGTTAATAAAAATAAAAGTGCATAGAGTGTCCTTCCCTTTCTTAATATAAAATACAGGGTGTTCCATTTAGGAAAGATGAGAAAATAATGCATTTGCGTTTTGAATCGACCTGTACACAGTTTTCGCAATATTGGCAAAATATCATTTTGCTATGAAACTGTTACAATATAAAAAAAAACATTCCAGTACAAAAAGAATTTCCTCCTACCGACTAAATAATGTATGTATGTACAGGGTGTGGCATCTTTCTGGGATCGGCTGATTATTTTATCGAAAAACATTTTTAGTAAAAGATGTCTAGAATGAAGTTTTCTACAGCAAAAAAATATTTTCTTATATACAGGATGTTCAGTTTTGTCTGTAGGACAGGTTACTTTGTTTATTTAAATGGAACACCCTATATATTATTGCAACCCATCAGTTTTAGTGTATCTCAAAAACTAAAAAAAACATTTTTTTATAAAATAAATAGCAAAGCCACAATCAGCCGATGCCAGGAAGATGCCACACCCTGTATATTCATCTCCGTCAATTTCCTCTAACGCGCCACTCTCTTCATCACTTTTTCCAGTTAGCAAATATTCAACCACTACAAGTGAATGTGTCCACTTCAACATTTCAAATATCAGCATCGTTCATTGATTTTTGCGGTCAGCCGTCTATGTGGTAAATTTCCTTCCTCCATACATATCGGTCAGCCGTCCCGAAAAGGTTAATGATGACGACCGATCGAATCCGCTATTGCTCTTGAGTGTTTTCTTTGCAAACTACAGTTGCAATCAGTGCTCATCGAATTGCACGTAATAGATTGTTAAGGTACTGAATAGAGAGGAGCCAGTTTTTCAGTACCTGATGCGTCAAGAAGATATTTCTGTTGGGCCACAGATTCGAAATATTCTGAAAGACAAAGATTTTGATAGCACTCCAACACCTATTCCAAAATTTGAAGGAGTTTGTGGCTGGGAAACGTTTCGGATCAAACGAAGAGGCAATTGCAGGATAGTTCGCAAACTTTCTGGAATCGCACTTCAGCTTTGTTAGAGAAGCTTTGGGCAAAGTATATTGAACGTTGTAAGAATGAAAAATGTTGGTACAGTACTGTGGAAAAAAAAACTAGAACATGTCATTTTATAAATTTTGCTTCGGCCGGATTATAATGTAATTTAAACAAATTAATTAAATTTGATTAATTTATTATGATTTAATTTACTAACAAAATGTTGATAAATTTTGTATCACTCTTCTCGTCCTGTTTATGAAGAACACTCCAACGCTCTGATTGGGTACGAATTAGCCCAATATCCTTCGAAAGAACAAAAGACACAAATGATAATAATATTTTTTTATGGAAATACTTACTTCACTTTTCCTGCGTTTAGTGGTAATATGCGCTTCATCTTCAAAACAATAAACGTCAGAACGATCGTGGCAATCAATAAAATGGTGGTGGTACAAATGAAGATTGTCATACTTCTAAAATAAATCATTTAATTTAAGTCGATTAACGATTAAAGATGAGCTTACGCTTTGTGTGTTGCTTTTGAAATCAGATTTTCACCCAAAGGGGTATTCCCACAACTATAATCGCCGTCGAAACCACCAACATCATCAGCTCGGCAATTAACTGTTTCATCAATAAAATCACTGCAATCCGGACATTGGCAGACACGATCGGAATTACAAACACCATTCAAGCATCTATCACTGCAACTGTTTTTAGGCAAGCAAGTTGAGGTTTCGACATCCAATTCGTAGCCATCCCAACATTGACAAACACCATCGGTACCACAACAACCATTCTTGCAATCACCACAAGCCGATACGCATTCACCATCATCGCTCAATTTAAAACCTTTATGGCAAGTCTTCGTCAACTTGGTCGTATTATTTTCGGGGATTTTTAGGCAGATTCGGGGATTCATGACATCTGGGCGATATCCCAAGTGACAGATGCAATGCCCCGTCGGGGAACACGTTCCCCCTTCCCCGCACGAATCTTTATCGCAGCGTTCGTTGCATTCGTAAATTGAGTATGGATTGTATGTGTAGTTAGTGTTACAAGATTTTATCGGATAAAAGAGGCATTTACCTTTCGCGCAGAATTTACCATGATAAACACGTTTGCACTTATACGGTTGAATCCTTATAACAATATCTGTATTGTTAGAATGACACGCACAATACTTACAGGATCCGTCAATGCAAGGAGTATCACATTTTGGGACGCATTCATTATTATATGGATCTGTAACTTCATGCAGAGGACTACAACTATTTTTATCGCTCTTGTAATTTGTACAACTGGAAATGTTCAATTATATTCCGAATAAAAAAATTACAATAAGTACTTACTTATTAATAGTGTAACATGTCTTTCTCACTGGACTCTCGCAATTAATCAAAATCGGCAAAAGAAACAGAACAATTCGAACAGAATTTAGACGAATCATATTTAAGCGTTAAAGTGATCTAAGCGTATTCAACTACAACAAAATTGTTCTCTAAAACCTTTCGAATGTTCATATTTGTCTATATATATATAAAAAAAACGGTGTGGGAAAAGAAGGAGTTTCCATATTGTATCTACTTTATATAACCACAATAATTCCATCAACTGTCTTCGTTCTATTATCGTATTTCGGTTAAATTTTGGTTGTATTATAAATGTACAAAAAAAAAAACGGGGACTGAAAATAAAACTTCCACTATTTGAATATCTTTTTAATTAGTCTTTACATCACAAATACATTCTAACCTAAGTTAATATTGTCTGTGCCAATTATCTGAACTCGATTTATTATAGTGTGGAACAGCCAAATGGAATAAATTCGATAACAAATAAATAAGGGTGTATTGGGAAAAACGCTTGGACACGTCGATTTGTATTTTTAAATGCGCATTTTTTTCAAAAAAAAATTATACAGGGTGTGTCATGTGACAGTGGCCAATACCAACTTTCTTATTTTAAATGGAAACCCCTGCATATTATTTATTTTTTGGGTTCTTCGGAAAATTCTAGACATAATTCATGTACAATGTCCCATACCTATCTTCAACTGTTTCGGAAATATTAAGTGTTTTCAGATTTATTACGAAAATTAACATTAAAAAAAGAAAATTATTTTATTTCACAAATTCGCTACATTACACTAAAAACCTAATAAGTAATACTGATTATTTCTTAATAATGTAAAAAAAAAAAAAACAAAAACATTAATGTCAATGTAGTAAATGTTCAAAATGCTCGCCGCGAACGTCTTGGCAACATGCTAATCTGGTATAAAAATGTCTTCTAACATTACTCAACATCTCAGGCGTGACTGATCTAATCGCAAGCGTGATTCGTCTTTTTAAGTCATCTAAGTTGAGGGGTTTAGTTTTGTATACAAGACTTTTGACATATCCCCACGAAAAGTAGTCTAATGGCGTCAGATCAGGAGATCGTGCTGGCCATTCTATCGATCCGCGCCTCCCTATCCACCGATTTGGAAGAATTTGGTTCAGGTACTGCAGGACATTGATTTGGAAATGGGGCGGTGCTCCATCTTGCTGAAACCATACTGTATTGGCAGGAACTTGTGGGTTTGCTGGATTAGGATTAGGAAGTTTGCGAAAGTTGGCACGACATTATTTTGGAGCGAAGAAATTTGGAAACCTTATAAGCCGGTGCGTTATAAGGTTTCCAAATGGCTGACCAATGAATTTAATAATTTGCCAATACAGCAACCTAGTTTTGCAGTAAAAAATTCGTTAGAATTTATTAAAGAAATTCAAAATATTCAGTTGCTGGAGGGTGAAATATTGATTTCATTTGATGTTAGTTCTCTCTTTCCTAGTGTACCGATTCCAGACACCTTGACATACCTCGAGGACTTGTTGCTTCAAAATAGTTTGAGTCAACAATGTGTCCAAGAATATATTCGCTTAACTGACATCTGTATGAAGCAGAACATTTTTCAATTCAACGGGAGTTTTTATGAACAGCTGAAAGGAACGGCAATGGGTCGCCCTTTTTGGCTAACCTTTTCATGAGCCGTTTTGAAAAGGACTTAGAATCTGAGAGCGAATACTTTCCTAGGGTTTGGTTGAGGTATGTGGATGATAGTTTCGCTATATTTGACACTAAAAAATGTAATATTGACGATTTTCTCAATAGATTAAATAATCGGTTCGAAACCATAAAGTTCACTTGTGAAAGAGAAGAGAAAGGTCAGCTACCCTTTCTAGATACTTTAGTAATTAGAAATAACAATAGATTAGAGTTCGACGTGTATAGAAAGGAAACCAGTACACCTCGCCACATTCCTTCAGATTCCCATCATTGTGTTCAACACAAAATGGCAAGTCTGAATTTTTTGGTCCACAGACTTCTCACTTTTCCCTTGAACAAGGCGAGGTATGAGAAAGAGCTTAAAATTATAAAAGATGCGGCCAAGTGTAATGGTTTCCAGCCTCAGCATATCTATAAGTTAATTAGGAAGTTTAATTATAAGAAAACTGTGAAAGAATCTACGACTTTTCGAGAGGATGTTAAAGCTTCACCCGTTGTGACCCTCCCTTACGCTCCCTTTATCACTAAAGGTTTGAGTAAAATCTTCAAAGAGCTAGATCTCAGAATAATTTACAGTTCTGGGACTAGTTTACGAAGTCTCATCGGTAACCCTAAAGATAAAATACAACCTCTAGAAAAGTCAGGTATTTACGAAATCAATTGTAAAGATTGTAATCAAAAATATATTGGGCAAACCAGGAGAGCAGTCTCAACTAGATTCAAAGAGCATATGGCTTATCTTAGATTTAATAGAATTGAGAAATCGAGCGTTGCCCAACACATTTTTGAAACAGATCACAACATCGATCATACGAATGTTAAATTAATTAGACAAATAAACAATTGTAAGTTTCTAAATGTTTTCGAAAGTTTAGAAATATATAAAAATTAGTCATGTGTAATGAACTGTGACAACGGACTTATCCCGGATTCGTCATTATTTTCGTTAATCGGAAATTAATGATGCGTATCGGATTGACCGTGCATAACATTTAGGTTACTTTTTATTTTAATTTAGTTTTATTATCGCCTTGATAATGACAGCATTGCTGTTGAAACGCGTCGGTGTTTTAGTTAAAACTTGTTTGGTGTTTAGTGGGTTAAAGTGTTTAGTGTTCTACTGCTGCACCAAGAGATCCAGTGAAGAACTTCATAGTACCTACTAAAAATTAATCCATGCCAAATAGTTTCAAATGGAACACTGCATATTTTTATGCCATTTAATAGTGCTTCAATAGCTTCAATCAACATAAATATTTATTGATAATGGTAAAATGAAGTCACCAGTGCTCTGGCAACTCTAGTAAGTTTTGCAATTTGAAATATAAGTTACGATAGTCAACAGGGTTTCTTTTCTTACACTCTGAAACGTGTACGTTATGGACTTTTTCATTGTAATTCTGAAAATATTTTCAAAAATTGGCTATCACGTCAGCTCTATGATAAATATTTTTTTATATATACATACATATATGTATTAAATGTAGTATATATCTAAAGATATTTTTTATGAGTAAAGAAACTATAAAGTTATTATCCTGCTAACTGGCATGTCTGAACAGGATTTAACGTGTTTGGCCTTCATTTGTACGTCATAGTCGTTAAACCACTCCTTTTTTTTCTCTAGAATCAATCAAATCAAGCAATTAATAGATCTGTGCATATACGAGTATATACAAGACCCTACAGGCACGTTATTCGACTCAAATTGACTCAATCTATGGTAGTAACATTAGTTAAACGTTTTTTGAATTCGCAATCTCTAGTAGGTGTCAAAACAATCCTAACAGTTTTTGTTATGTCTATGGAGAATTCACCGTTCAAATTTTATTTCAAATTAAAATTTACAAATAAAGATAAGTTGTGGACCCCTCACAATGTCTGTGCAAGATGTGCTGTTACTTTGAGGAGCTGGATAGCTATCACTTAATAAAATTTGAGGCGATCCATGGCGACAGATAATATTTTCTACTATAAATTTAGCAACCGGTTCTGCTTTACCACTAGGAATTGCTTTTGCTTCTACCCAACGAGTTGCGTAATCTGTTGCTACTATTATTAAAGTTTTACCTGATGAGCTTCGGCGAAAAGGTCCTAACAGATCAATTCCTACTTTTTCGAAAGGTTGTCCTACCTTTATTGGGTGTAACAGGCCTGCGGGTTTTCTATTTGTTGGTCCCTTCCTAGTTTGACAATCGGCACATCCTTGAATATATCGTTTAACATCTTGAGTCATGTGATCCCAATAATATCTTTTTTTCATTTTATCTAGTGTTCTAGCTATACCCAAGTGACCACTTATTGGCTCGTTGTGATTTGAATACAATATACCGTATCCGAATTGGAGTGTCTCGCTGCTGTTTGGGCTGTAGAATATTTCAGAATCTACCTATGGGGCCTTTCAACATTTACCATTTTAACAGACCATCACTCCTTGTGTTGGTTACAATCCTTAAAAACTTCAAACAGCAAATTGTTGAGATGGACACTAAAGCTAACAGAATATTCCTATAAAGCAGTTCACAAGCGAGGATACCTAAATAAGGACGCCGACGCATTATCGAGCTACCCTTGTGATATTGCCACGAAGGCACAGGAAGAAGAATCGTTACAGGTTCCGACACTTTTAACCACAGCTGTAGAATTGCAAAAGTTGCAAGCCGAAGACCCCCGTACAAAAGATCTCATTCAAGCAGTACAAGATTCAACATTTGGTGGGCCAGCAATTCAAACGATATAATCAAGGATGTGCCGATTGTCAAACTAGGAAGGGACCAACAAATAGAAAACCCGCAGGCCTGTTACAACCAATAGAAGTAGGACAACCTTTCGAAAAAGTAGGAATTGATCTGTTAGGACCTTTTCGCCGAAGCTCATCAGGTAAAACTTTAATAATAGTAGCAACAGATTACGCAACTCGAAAATATTATCTGTCGCCATGGATCGCCTCAAATCTTATTAAGTCATCGCGGAACTGTATTCATGTCTAAGCTGGTAACGGAAATTTTAAAATTTTCGCTTAATAAGTGTTAGTATTGTATAATAATAATAATAATAATTAACATAACAGCTGGAGGCAATTGCAATAAAATTCAAGGCATACAAGAAGTCTTTATTTAAGATTATTACTTACTTAACCTAGATTTGAATCTGTCATATTTAACAGGTGACAATATTCTTGCAAGATTTAATACACATAAAAATCACCTCCCAACAGTATCCTAAAAAAAACATATTATCGAACGTAATATCTTTTATCGTTATACTTACTTTACTTTTCCTTCATTTTCAGGTAATGTACGCTTTATCTTCAAAAAAATTAATATCAAAACTATCATGGCAATCAATAAAATGACAGTAATAGAAAGCAAGATTGCAATAGTCCTAAAATAAATATTAAGAAGTTAACATTATTTAAATCGATCAACGATTAAAGACGAGCGTACGTTTTGTGCTTCGTTCTTGAAATCATATCTTCGCCCAAAGAGGTATCCCCACAATTATAATCGGCGTCTAAACCACCAACATCATCAGCTCGGCAATTAACTGTTTTATTAATAAAATCACTGCAATCCGGACATTGGCAGACACCATCCGAATCACAAACACCATTCAAGCATCTATCGCTGCAACTCATTTTAGGCAGGGAAGCTGAGGTTGCGACATCCAATTCGTAGTCATCCCAATAATTACAAACACCGTCGGTACCACAACAACCACCGTTGCAATCACCGCAAGCGGATACGCATTCACCATCATCGCCCAATTTAAATCCTTTATGGCAAGTCTTCGTCAACTTGGTCGTATTATTTTCGGGGATTTTTAGACAGATTCGGGGATTCGTAACATCGGGGCGGTATCCCAAGTGACAGATGCAATGCCCCGTCGGGGAACACGTTCCCCCTTCCCCGCACGAATCTTTATCGCAACGTGGCAAGCATTCGTAATCAGAGTATGGATTGAACGTGTAGTTACTGTTGCATGATTTTATCGGGTAATAGAAGCATTTACCTTCCGGGCATCGCGTATTATAATAAATGCGTTTACAGTTAGGAGGTTGAGCTGACATAATAGCATCCGTATTGTTAGAAAAACACGCACAATACTCGCAATGTCCGTTAATACAAGGAGTATCGCATTTTTGGACGCATTCATTATTATACGGGTCTGCAACTTCATGCAGATTGTGACAATTATTTCTATCGGTCTTGTAATTTGTACAACTAGAAATACTAAATTATATTCCGAATAAAAAATAATAATGAATACTTACGTAAAAGCGGAACATCTCTTTTCCAGTGGATTGCTGCAATTAATCAAAATCGGCAAAAGAAACAGAACAATTCGAACAGAATTTAGACGAATCATATTTGAACGTTAAAGTGATCTAGGCGCGATTCAACGACAACAAAATCGTTCTCTAGAATTTTTCATATATTTATATTCGTCTATACATATATGCGAGAAAAAGATGTGGGAAAAGAAGGAATTTCCATATCGTATCTACTTTATATAACCACAATAATTGTATAAACTGTCTTCGTTCTATTATCGGATTTCCGTTAAATTTTGGTTGTATTATAAATGTACAAAAAAAACGGGGACTGCCAATAAAACTTCCACTATTTGAATATCTTTTTAATTATTCTTTACATCAAAAATACATTCTAATCTAAGTTTTTTTTTTATTGAACCAGACCCGTCCCACCTATAGTCACCGGTAGGCACCGCAGCCATCAGACTTATTGTGCCACATCTGTTTGTTCAAGTCACCCACTCTAGCACGGTAGTCCCCTTCACTAACCTGTACAGGTCCCTAACCGAGTGGGTAAGGTATATCTCTGGGTCTCCTTTCGTTATCCCAAACAGATTCTGCCTTCTGCGATCTAGTGCCTCGCAGTCGCGTAGTATGTGATCGGCTGTCTCCGTTTCTATCCCACAAAGTCTACACTTTGTGTCCCCGTCAAACACTCCGATTCTATATAGATGTTCTTTCACCGCAGCATGTCCGGTCATTAGTCCCGTTACGATGCAGAGCTGTTTCCTACTAAGACGTAGTAGTTCTCTAGCTCTTTTCCTGCATGGTTTCCCTATAAAGGTTTTACCATGTACTATACCGGGTGAGGCTCTCCAGTATTCCTCCTGTTTCGTACGAACCCAGTCTCCTATATGTCTCCGGGTCGTTTGCCTTGTGACCCCGAAGAAAGGTTCTGGGCCGTACATATCCATCTCTGACCCTCTCTTCGCGAGTTCGTCAGCCCTTGCGTTGCCCTCAATCCCCTGATGGCCCGCCATCCAAGTCAACCAAACCTTGTTCCGGTTCGATAGTTTCACCAGTTCGTCGAGGCATCCCGTCACCACCCTGGACGACACCTTCCGGCTTAAGAACGCCTTCAATGCCGCTTAGCTATCAGACATGATGTGAATTCGTCTGTTGGTCACCGCTTTCACATTCATTGTGTGTGCGCATTGGAGAATAGCATATACTTCCGCCTGAAACACAGAAGCATACTCCCCCAGTGCGTAACTGTAGCCCTCATTCTGAGAGCATATCTCTGAACCGGTACTATTAGCCGTCTTAAATCCGTCCGTTTACCAGACTAAATCTTGCTCTTTGATTCTCAGTGCATACCTGGCAGCCTCCTCCCGTCCGTCCGCTATAGACACCGTGAAGGGATTCCCATACCTATGCCTTACCGGCATGTGGTCGGTCCACATTTCCAACACCCCCTTTCCCACATGCTCAGTTATCGACATATGATTTGTATTGACCCTTTTCGGAGTGTATGCCTCCATCCTTGCCTCCCCCTGTATGACCAGATGCAACGGTGGCAAGTCCAGGAGTGCGTCCATGGCTGCAGTCGGTGTCGACCGCATTGCTTTCGTTATTCCTACGCAGGCTAGTCTTTGCACCTTGCTCAGCCTCTGAATAGCGTTCCTTTGTTGCGTCTTCGTCCGCCATACCAAAGCTGCATACGTCATTACTGGCTTAACCACCATGCTGTATATCCAACTCAGCATGTCTGGTCTTAGCCCCCATTTCTTTCCATATGTGCGTCTTACCAGCGTTAACGCTGTCACCGCTTTTTTGGTAGTTCTGTCCCAATGTTGGTTCCAGGTAAGTTTGGAGTCTAATGTTACTCCAAGGTACTTTACCTCCCCCCTTCAACGTAAGCGGATTTAGGCCATCCTGCTTTCGTCGGCGATGTTGGTCTTATCAGCACTGATACTCAGTCCCACCAATTCCGTTCATCTACTAACCATGTTCAGAGCCCCTTGCAGTCGATCTCTGACCGTGGTGTTGTGCCTGCCTCGCGCTATAATGACCAGGTCATCCGCGTAAGCCAGTACCCTGTGACCGTGATCGTTAAGCGCCTCTAGTAGCCACCACAGGAGAGGGGACAGCACCGCACCCTGCGGACACCCTCTAGCCACCCGAGCCGCCAGAGTCTCGCCTGCGACCAAGGTTTTCACCACTTTCTCCCTAAGCATAGCGACACAAGTGCCGTCCACACCTCTGCTTATGAGAGCTCTGGTAATTGAATCAAAACCCGTGTTACTGAATGCCCCCTCGATATCGATGAAGGTCGCCAGCATCACTTCCTTGTTTTGTAGTGCGTCCTCCACTAAACTGACTAGTTCGTGAAGTGCTGTTTCTGTCGAAACTTCTGTCTGGTAAGCATACTGGTCATGTTATACCGATAAATTTTAGTAAATCTATACGACCAAAATCAAAATCATGACGATTATTATATTTGGCATACTTTAGAGAATATCCAACAATGACATCTAATAATTCTGTGTTAAAGAACATCAGAAAAATATCCAGAGATGATTTTCCTTCAAATAGATTTCGCATGTTTTCAATGTTGCTATCTTCTATAGAAACTGGCCGTGACGCTACCACAGCAATATTTCCTTTTCTCCATTTTGGGATTGCCGAAACAGCACTGTTCGAATTAGAGAGCTTCCTTTTCTTCTCTGCAAGAGTTTCGTTATCAGATTCGTCATAAATATCGTCATCTTGAACGTAGAGCTCAAAAGTTAGTTATGAATAGTAACCTATGCTTATGACAGTTTATTAAGGAACTGTCAAATTCTGCAGTTCGGCGTTCACTTATGCACTTTATCTTACTTCTGAGCTTAACTTACAAGCTAACACTGTTAAACTTATTCTCGCTTAGCAGCGGGCTGTACGCTCGATTGAAAAGCCACATCAAATGGTATTGTATTGAATTAAGTTTTTAGTACCTCTATTGTCGTTTGTTGTATATTTCTTAATTGTTATACGTTTTTATGAGTTTTGCAATTTAAAATATGAATTATTCAAAAGAAGAACCACTTAACGTGTGGGGTGGTATCATTGGCAATGCTGTCGTTGGTCCACATTTTTTCGACGGACCTTTACGAGGTGAAAGATACAGACATTTTTTGCTCAACGAACTTGGAAGTTTGCTACGAAATGTAGGGGAAGGTTGCCAAATTTGGACCACCGCCTAAAATGGACTATCGTAATATCTCGAAGATTACAAAAGGTTCTCACTACGCCATCTATTTACAAGGTGCATAGTAACATTAAAACCTAAAGAAGTCAGTGCAATTTAAATATCTCAGTTGAACAAATATCTCTTATACCAATATCAAGAAATCTTGAACAAGATTTACAAAGGGGACCATAACAGGCCATTGAAATTACTAGTTCTCCGTACAAAAATCATTTGACAATGAAGAAATAAAAAAAGCAAAAAGGTGTCTCCAAGAAAACTGATCAAAATAAACAGGCAAAGAAATTAAGAACGCAGAAGAAAACTAAAGTAAACGAGGACCGATGGTTTTGTACCATCTGTGAGGAAGAAGACCAAAGGGACATGATTCGATGTATGCTGTGTCGATGCAGACTGTGTCAGTCCTAAACGCAAAATCTATAACTGTCCCTCATGCTTGATGACAATGTAATGAAATATATATTTAAACATTAATTTTTGATCATGGTACAATTTAAAGTACTGCTCCAAAATTGCTCCATTTCCAAGTAGGCAACGAAATATTTGTTTTTCAAAGAAAAAATGTTTGTTGTCAAAAGATTTTTAATATAATAAAGTTTTGATTGCATTTCTTACACCTATCTTTGTTTACTTTACCTATCTTCAATAATAAATAATCTACAAACTGGTCCATTCAAGGCAACCTTTCCCTTACATCTTCTTACTAGAAGAAATATGTGGTTTCAACACGACGGTGCTTCCTGCCATAATCATGTGTTGGTACGGCAATTATTAATACAAATATACGGCAATAAATGGATTGGAAAGGGTGGACCTATTGCTTGGTCAGCTAGATCTCCTGATCTTATTCCTTTAGACTTCTTTCTGCGCAGATATATAAAAAATATTCCCTATCAACAACTACCAACTACTGTTGCTGACACGAACGAAAGAATTATCGCTGCTTTTCGACAAGTAAATCAGGAGACACGTTTACATGTTTAATTGTCATTTAGAGCTGTGTATAAACAATGAAGATGGCCATTTCGACAACATTTTATAACCATTGTTTAAAATTTATACATATATTAATATATTCATATATAAAAAAATTAATATAATAATAAATTAATTTGTTTACGATTAAAAAAAAGAGTACGTAATTATTTCATACTAAAACATCTTTTTTCTAAAGTTTTAATCTGACAATTCATTAAAATTGGCAAAAGGAACGAGGTAATCTGAATATAAATCATCTTTAAATGTTAAAGTGAGCTCGACGAAATTTCGCAAGAATAAAAGAAGACTAGAACATTACCACTATTTATCCTACATATCTATTTTATAAAGAAATGCGGTAATAGTGGGAAAATGGAATTGCCAAATCAGAACTACTTATAATAATATAACCGCAAATATCTAACCAACGCAAACTTCTTCTTTATCAGTTGTCTTCACTTTTTAACTTCCGAATTCGGATGACATCGACTGTATTACAAAATCTACATAAACCGGGGTTTTTGTGGGATAATGATAATTTAAAGAGGAAAGAGCTTGTTAATGTTCGAGAGATATAAATATGCATAAATAGAAAAATTAAACTTCTACTATTTGTTGATATTTTTATTTAGTATTTAGTAATTATACAATTCTCACAACTAACATTAACGTATTAATTTCACATATAAAATTAAGTGTTTGTATAGGTATCAGATGATCTTTAATAATCTAATAAAATGCAATGTTTCGATTACAATTACATCACTAAAGAGAGAATAATTAATCGCCACAATTATTGTTAATTTTTTATAATTCTAAAATTAATTTTATACATAAGAAAATTATTATATGAAATTACTGTTAAATACTGTTATTATATTGCAGATGTTGTCTTAAAATTTAAGCAACTTCAGTCATTAGAAATTTCCGGTATTAAAATTAACTGCTGATTAGGCATTTCTAAAAAAATACAACAGTTTTAGTTGATTCTTAGTTCGTGATATACCCACACAGATATTGATCTTGATTTTTTGTTTTACCTGTAGAATAATAATCCGAAACAAAAAAAATCCAAGCAGAATCACTAGTGATGACATCCACATCAAAAATATGTAAAACTTACGAACACTAAATAGTTTAACCCACAAAACACCAAACACGTTTTAACTAAAACACCGACGCGTTTCAACAACAAACCTACAAATAACAGGTAACCTAAATGTGATGCACGATCAATCCGATACGCATCATTAATTTCCGATTAACGAAAACAATGACGAATTCGCGATAGGGCCATTGTCACAGCTCATTACACATGACTTATTTTTATATATTTCTAAACTTTCGAAAACATTTAGAAACTTACAATTGTTACTGTAGTTGTACTAGTCCCAGAACTGTAAACTATTCTGAGACCACGCCTTTTTTGGTTAACCTTTTCATGAGCCACTTTGAAAAGGACTTAGAATGTGAGAGCGAATACTTTCCTAAGGTTTGGTTGAGGTATGTGGATGACCTTTTCGCTATATTTGATACTAAAAAATGTAATTTTGACGATTTCCTCAATAAATTAAATAATCGGTTCGAAACCATAAAGTTCACTTATGAAAGAGAAGAGAACGGTCAGCTACCCTTTCTAGATACTTTAGTAATTAGAAATGACAATAGATTAGAGTTTGACGTGTATAGAAAGGAAACCGGTACACTTCGCTACATTCCTTCAGATTCCCATCATTGAGTTCAACACAAAATGGCAAGTCTGAATTTTTTGATCCACAGACTTCTCACTTTTCCCTTGAACAAGGCGAGGTATGAGAAAGAGCTTAAAATTATAAAAGATGCGGCCAAGTGTAATGGTTTCCAGCCTCAGCATATCTATAAGTTAATTAGGAAGTTTAATTGTAAGAAAACTGTGAAAGAATCTACGACTTTTCGAGAGGATGTTAAAGCTTCACCCGTTGTGACCCTCCCTTACGCTCCCTTTATCACTAAAGGTTTGAGTAAAATCTTCAAAGAGCTAGATCTCAGAATAGTTTACAGTTCTGGGACTAGTTTACGAAGTCTCATCGGTAACCCTAAAGATAAAATACAACCTCTAGAAAAGTCAGGTATTTACGAAATCAATTGTAAAGATTGTAATCAAAAATATATCGGGCAAACCAGGAGAGCAGTCCCAACTAGATTCAAAGAGCATATGGCTAATCTTAGATTTAATAGAATTGAGAAATCGAGCGTTGTCCAACACGTTTTTGAAACAGATCACAACATTGATCATACGAATGTAAAATTAATTCGACAAATAAACAATTGTAAGTTTCTAAATGTTTTCGAAAGTTTAGAAATATATAAAAATAAGTCATGTGTAATGAACTGTGACAACGGACCTATCCCGCATCCGTCATTGTTTTCGTTAATCGGAAATTAATGATGCGTATCGGATTGAGCGTGCATAACATTTAGGTTACCTGTTTTTGTAGATTTTATTTTAATTTAGTTTTATTATCGCCTTGATAATGACAGCTTTGCTGTTGAAACGCGTCGGTGTTTTAGTTAAAACTTGTTTGGTGTTTTGTGGGTTAAAGTGTTTAGTGTTCTACTTCGGCACCAAGAGATCCAGTGAAGAAAAACTTACGAAAGGAAAAGAAAGTTTTCTGTTACAGATACAGAATCAAATTTGTCAAGTAGCAGATTGTCACAAATTAGCGATAGAAAAATTACGAACTAAAAAAGCAGATCTTTGAAAGTTGATTTAAAGAAATCTTTTCAAATTAAAACGTCATTATTGGTATTAAATAGTACAGCAGTAAAGATATTTCTTACAATGCAATGCTTTCATAAATATAAAACACCATGGACAGGGTTATTTATAATTTGTTTCGAATTAGAAGGAGCTGAGAAGGTTAAAACAATGTCCGAGAAAGAAAAAGGAATTGTTCTTTTACTGGATGAAATATCGTTAAAAAAAGATTTGAAAATTAATTGGAATTTAGACGAAATTAAAGGATATGAAGCCTTAGGCAATATGGGAAAATTTAATAAAATAGCTAAAGGAATAATTGAAGCAAATAATTTAAGAGGTTATAGAAAAACTGTTGTCTATTTCTCTAAAGCCAAGAGCAATTGTTTGCGACCAAGGATCTAATAACAGAAGCGAGTTTGCAGTTTTTTGGAACCAACGAGGAACGTCCATATTTTTTTGTCAACAACTGTAAAATTTATGCTCTTTAGAATGTCCCATATTTGGTAAAATCTGTTAGAAATAATCTTATATGAATCCAAACATTAAATTTTTTGTGGAAAATAAACGCTTGCAAATTTTAGACTCACTGGGAGAATGGAGTAGTTCCTCGAATTTATACGATTCCCATTAGCGTATTTAATTGCATTACATTGCTAGTCTTTATATATTTATAGTCAATGGTACCAGTTTAATCTAATCCTCCGAGCATTGGAGTTCTAAGAACTGCTTCTCATTGAATATTAGTAATAAATAGAACAATAAACAATTATGTAAAACGCGCAAATGGACAAGTGGATAAAACTGACAGTAAACGAATAAACACATTTTTGACAGAACAAGCTAGTAAATGCGAAAATGTTGTCAATGTAAACGAACACTATTTCAACCAATCACAAATGTTTATTTTAAAACTTATCTTTCCCAATGCTCCTTTCTTAGAATGAATAAACTATAAACTATAGAGTGTTGCCAAGTGTAATTTGAATTACTACGTCTACGGATTTTAGGAGCAAATTTTTTCGTCCGCCAGTTGGGCGCGAACAGCGACAGTTTGGGAACTGCTGTTCTATGTTATTAAAAATGTTTATATAAACATGTGTACGGTTCATTCTATTCAATATTAAACATTCCAATTCGGAGATAATTCAAGGCACAGAATTATATTTATTTAAAAGTTTTTATTTAATTTTTTACATTAATTAATCCGACCAAACATTATGGATATGCATATCGATGTGTACTTCTAAATTGGACTGGATTGCATACTATAGCGATAAATAACTCCGTGACGGATCTCTCAATTAGTAATTTTAAATGAGTCACTATAACAGCGGAGTTCCCTAATTCTTAGTATTAACGTTAAAATACCAGTGACACGATAGCTATATTATTATAAATTCTGTTTTAATCGCTAGTCATTAAATAAATGTAATTGCTGTAAGGTATATTTTTGAAAGTAAAATTTCTGTTGTTTGTATATCTTTATTTGAATAAAAATTACGAGATTGTATTTACAAATGAGTTATGAGATCAAATCTTCCTATCACTCTTCTAGCACTATTTACCAAGTAAGCTCCCACAATACGATTTAGTACCAGTTAGCCTAATTCTCCAAACAGTATCCTTTAGGAAGAGAAAACATGCATATTATCAATGTTAACTAATAATATCTTCGGTAGATGCACTTACTTTACTTTCCCTTCGTCTATTGGTAATGCACGCTTCATTTTCAAAGCAATAAACATCAAAATAATCGTGGCAATCAATAAAATAACAGTAAAACAAAGCAGGATTGCAATGCTCCTAAAATAAATATTAAGAAGTTAACATTATTTAAATCGATCAACGATTAATGTCGAGCATACGTTTTGTGCTTCGTTCTCGAAATCATATCTTCACCCGAAGAGGTATTCCCACAATTATAATCGGCGTCCAAACCATCAACATCATCAGCTCGGCAATTAACTGCTTTATCAATAAAATTACTGCAATCCTGACATTGGCAGACACCATCCGAATCACAAACACCATTCAAGCATCTATCGCTGCAACTCATTTTAGGCAAACAAGTTGAGGTAGCGACATCCAATTCGTAGTCATCCCAACAATGACAAACACCATCGGTACCACAACAACCATTCTTGCAATCACCACAAGCCGATACGCATTCACCATCATCGCTCAATTTAAAACCTTTATGGCAAGTCTTCGTCAACTTGGTCGTATTATTTTCGGGGATTTTTAGACAGATTCGGGGATTCATGATATCGGGACGATAGCCCAGATGGCAAACGCAATGTCCTGTTGGGGAGCAGGTTCCCCCCTTCCCGCACGAATCTGCATCGCAGCGTAACATACATTCATGACGACTGTATCGGTTGAACGTGTAGTTACTATTACAAGATGTTATCCTTTTATATTCGCATAGATCGTGTGAACAAGTTTTACTCAACAAAATGCGGTTACACTCGGACGTATTAGTTGACTCAATAACGTTTTCATCGGTAGAATAACAGAAATACAAATGACAGGATCCGTTTATACAAGGACCATCACATTTCGCAACACATTTATTATTGAATGGGTCCGCAATATGAGCGCCATGTTTACAAGTATTTTTATTGCTTTTATAACCTGGACAACTAAAACCGTTATAATTAATCTAAAATTATATACGAATAGAAAATAATAAATACTTACCGAACATTTAAATGTTGTTTTACCGAAGTGTTAATCTCGCAATTAATTAAAATTGGTAGGAGGAACAAAATAATTTGAACAGAACTCATTTTTAAACGTTTAAGTAAGCTCGACGAATTTTCACCGGATTGCAAAGAGACTAGAATGTTATTACTATTTATTCTACGTATCTATTTTATAAGGAAACGTGGTAATGGTGGGAAAATGGAATTGCCAAATCAGAACTGCTTAATATAACCGCAAATATCTAACAAACCCAAATCTTCTTGTTACTCAGCTTCCTGCACTCCCTGCACAGTTTATTAACAATTATCATTATCAGGAGTTTACTACATTTAATCAAAAAAAAAAAACAATAGTCAATAATTAAATAAAATAGAAAAGATCATCACAATATTAAAACACGTATGCGTAAATATGTGCAAATCAGTCAGAAGGAAAAACTTCTGAATTTTTTTCTATGACGTCATTGATTTTTAGAGTGATGACGTTATCAACCCTTTTTTTAAATGGCAACCATATTATTTTTTTATCGTTTTTGGTAGATCTTTATATCCTCCAAATAGTGATATAAAACAATTGGTATGTTGCATCACAATTTTTTTTAAATAATACAAATTTAGAAAAAAAATAAGGAAATTTTATTTTTGTACCGGGTGGCCCAATTAATAATGTCGCTCGGCCATATCTCACGAATGGTTTACAGCACAGCTTTGGGAAGAAAATATTACTGACTAAAGTGACCCCGAGAAATATCTGGAAATTATTTAGAAAAGCGCTAAATTGAATTCTTATTTTGTGCAAAATTTACCAACTTAAGGTACGTTAGAAATAGAAAAATCGGAATCTACTGAAAATTTTGCATATTTTACATCGCACTACTTTTTCGTCTTCTGCGAAATAAGGGGCAGGGAGGAGGGGAAACTTTGTATTGAAGGAACGCTTATAACTCCGGTTCTGTTGAACCCAATTTTGCAAACTTAGTCTCGTTGGAAACAGGATTACTCCTCCAATCTAACGCTTATAAATTGGAACCGATCTAATAAGTGACGTGCATGCTAGAGGGCGCTGTTTAAATTTGTTTGGGGAATTTTGCTTTTTATCGAAAATATTAAATGGAAACGTACATTTTTGACAAGGAATTAAAAAAGTAAGCTAAATTACCAACAAATTAGCGAAAACCGGGTATCGCTATCTTTTACCAATCCGAAGATATCTTCAGAAACGTGTCCGATGGTAAAAATTTCTTCTATAAATTTAAATTATTCTGTTTCCCGTCAACGAAATTTAGCAAATTTGGTCTTATTAGAAAGGATTTTTATTGTCCTATGTGTAGTGATTGAAGCTGTTTAATTTTATTTTGCCCGTCGCCGCTAGAGGGCGATACAGGAATTTAAATACGTAAATTTTATGATTTTTGAAAAGAACAGTGCGTGGAATGCTTGGTGGCCAAAAAAATGGACTATCATGGATTTTCCTAATCCTACTGCTAATGATTTAAATTGTTTAATATTTCCTTTATTTATGTCACCGCAAGAGGGCGGTAAAGAAAACAGAATAGAAGAAATGTCGCTTGCAATTTGCAACAATATGCTTTTCAAAATGATGAATGTGCTGCGCCAGTCTATTTCCATGACCATCCAGGACCCCAAATTTGATTTGGTGGGATTTTTATTTGTTAGGTTTGGAAATATCGTTCAAAGTATTTCTAAGACAGAAATAGAGACAGTAGTTCTATTTACTCGTTGTAGAGTGAAAGTTGGAATCGAAAATAATAGGAGACAACTTCAAGATTTAGTTTTTGTTGTTTTTCTGCATTATTTATTTGTATTATACGGTTGTGCTTTTTACTAAAATCTTAAGCTTTCAATTCACTATTTTATAGTATGAGCATAAATATAATTTTACGTTTTCTTTAACGCCCTCTCGCGGTAATAGACAAAACAATATTCAACAGTTTGAATTACGAGACATAGCCCAATGAAAATGCTGGCTGTTTTCTACTTGTCATGACGATTTTATCAGGACTGACATTCTGCACAATCTGGTATGGCCAGCAGATTTGCTGTGTAAAATAAACGATTCACACAGTGAGCACTCTTCATTCCCTAGTCCAGCAAAAGAAATGTTTTTCTTAGCCTCACCTTTTCTATAAATATAGCTCGTAAGAAATGTCCACCGAGTACTTGGCTCTAAAGTTTACAAACTTTTCTTTTATATTAACATCGCTAGGAAGGTATCGGGTTAATGGAACATGTTCTCGTCTATAATAAAAATTTGGAATTGCACTCAATGTTTATTTCAATACAAGAACATTTTCTCTTCAAAGTGTTTATCTCGGAATCAATTAAAATTGGCAATAGAAATAAAATAATTTGAACAGAACTCATTTTTAAATGTTCGAAATTTCACATGAATGCAACTACCAATTATTCTGCATATTCTACTTAAGAGGAAATATGGTAATAGTGGGAAAGTGGAATCTACAAATCAGAACTACTTAATATAACCGCAAATATCCATCGAACACAAGCATCTTGTTTATCAATTTTCGTTGACTATATTATGAAATATACATTAGTCGGGGATTTTGTAATTTAATGATAAATTAAAAAAGAAGAAGCTAATCGTTCCCGAAAACTCTGCACGACAAAAACGTAATTGATGAGTCAAATTTGCGATGTAAACATGACAAAATTACAAAGAAATATTATTAATAAATAAAGATTAAGTAATAATTTGGAAAGTGTAATGATGGATAATATTCATTAAAGGATACAGTCAAGGCTATATCAACAAAAATATTTGATAATAAAGAAATTATTCATATACTATATTTGACTTATTTTTTGTTAAGTTCGAACGATTCTCTTCAAAGACATTTCGAAAATAAAACTTCCCCCACTTATATATCCTTATTTATCCAAATTTGACAGCTAACATTAAATAAGTATTAAATAAAAATAACAAGATGTTGGTATTTACAAATCAGTTATGAGATGAAATTTTCCTATCACACTTCTTGCACTGTTTACCAATATGATTCAGTACCAGTTAGCCTAATCCTCCAAACAGTATCCTTTAGAAAAGGAAACATGCATATTATTAATGTTAACAAATGTGGATGCACTTACTTTACTTTCCCTTCATTTATTGGTAATGCACGCTTCATCTTCAAAGCAATAAACATCAAAATAATCGTGGCAATCAATAAAATTACAGTAAAACAAAGCAGGATTGCGATGCTCCTAAAATAAATATTAAGAAGTTAACATTATTTGAATCGATCAACGATTAAAGTCGAGCATACGTTTTATGCTTCGTTCTCGAAATCATATCTTCACCTAAAGAGGTATTCCCACAATTATAATCGGCGTCCAAAATAAAATCACTGCAATTCTGACATTGGCAGACACCATCAGAATCACAAACACCATTCAAGCATCTATCGCTGCAACTAAGTTTAGGCAAGCAAGTTGAGGTTTCGACATCCAATTCGTAGTCATCCCAACATTGACAAACTCCATCCGTATCACAACAACCATTCTTGCAATCACCACAAGTCGATATGCATTCACCATCATCGCTCAATTTAAAACCTTTATGGCAAGTCTTCACCGACTTGATCGCATTATTTACAGGAATTTCTATACACTCTCGGGGAGTCGCCGGATTAAGACGATACCCAGAGTTGCAAATGCAATATCCCATTTGGGAACATCTTCCCCTCTTTCCGCAAGAATCTTCGTCGCAACGTAATACGCATTCTAAATTACTGTATGGATTGTGTATGTAGTGACTGTTACAAGATTTTGGCAGAATCAGATTACATACGTCTTTTGAACAAGATGTCCTCCTGTAAACGCGTTTACACTTAGTCAAATAAGTTGACTTAAGAAGATCGTCATCGAAAGAATGACAGTAGCAAAAATTACAAAATCCGTTTATACAAGGTGCATCACATTTCGCAACACATTCGTTAGTAAATGGATCCTCAATATGACCTATATGATTACAGGCGGTTTTATTGCTTTTATAACTTGGACAACTAAAAACGTTATATTGAATGTTAAGTTATGAAGGAATAAAGATGATATTAAACACTTACCTAATACTGACACATTCTTCTACCAAAGTTTTGAGTTGGCAATTAATTAAAATTGGCAAAAGAAAAAAGATAATCTGATTATAAATCATTTTTAAACGTTGAAGCGAGTTCGACAAAATTTTACAACAATGAATGAGAACTGGAAGGTTACTACCATTTATTCTACATAACTATTTTATAAGGAAACGTGGTAATGGTGGGAAAATGGAATTTCCAAATCAAAACTTCTTAATACAATATAATCGCAAATATCTAACAAACGCAAGCTTTTTGTTTATCAGTTGTCTTCACTTTTTTACTTTTGATTTCGGATGATGTCGACTGTATGACAAAATCTACATTAACCAGGGATTTTGTGCAATAATGACGAAGTTAAAGAGGAAAGAGCTTGTTATTGTTCGAAGGATATAAATTTGCATCAATACGAAACGTTATGCAAGGCTTTTGTGGAAACTCAAGCGGCCGCAAATGCAATTGGGTCAGAGTTGTAGTGTCATAATGTAATAGATTGAAACGTGTTACGATGGATAATATTTATTTAAACTGTTAGTTACGATTACGTCGACAATGTTATTAAAACAGATATTAAAACATTACTAATGCAAGTTTAATATAATTATTTGAGGAAAAAAATGGATGACACCTGCATCGATGTATCGTTTTATAAAACTCTGATCAAGGACTAAGGAAAAAACGTAATAAAAAACCCTAGTCAATATTGTGTTTTTGTAAATGACTCCGTGATATATCTTTCAATTAGTCATTCTAAATGAGTCACTATAACATCGGAGTTCCCTAATTCTTAGTATTAATGTTAAAATTCCAGTAACACGATAGCTATATTATTATAAATTCTGTTTTAATCGCTAATCATTAAATAAATGTAATTACTGTAAGGTACATTTTTGAAAGTAAAATTTCTGTCGTTTGTATATCTTTATTTGAATAAAAATTACGAGATTGTATTTACAAATGAGTTATGAGATCAAATCTTCCTATCACTCTTCTAGCACTGTTTACCAAGTAAGCTCCCACAATACGATTTAGTACCAGTTAGCCTAATTCTCCAAACAGTATCCTTTAGGAAGAGAAAACATGCATATTATCAATGTTAACAAATAATATCTTTTGTGGATATACTTACTTTACTTTCCCTTCGTTTATTGGTAATACACGCTTCATCTTCAAAGCAATAAACATCAAAATAATCGTGACAATCAATAAAATTACAGTAAAACAAAGCAGGATTGCAATACTCCTAAAATAAATATTAAGAAGTTAACATTATTTAAATCGATCAACGATTAAAGTCGAGCATACGTTTTGTGCTTCGTTCCTGAGATCATATCTTCACCCGAAGAGGTATTTCCACAATTATAATCGGCGTCCAAACCATCAACATCATCAGCTCGGCAATTAACTCCTTTATCAATAAAATCACTGCAATCCTGACATTGGCAGACACCATCCGAATCACAAACACCATTCAAGCATCTATCGCTGCAACTCATTTTAGGCAAGCTAGTTGAGGTTGCGACATCCAATTCGTAGTCATCCCAATAATTACAAACACCATCGGTACCGCAACAACCACTCTTGCAATCACCACAAGCCGATACGCATTCACCATCATCGCTCAATTTAAAACCTTTATGGCAAGTCTTCTCCGACTTGGTCGTATTATCTTCGGGGATTTTCAAACAGTTTCGGGGATTTATAGGATCGGAACGATATCCCAAGTGGCAAACGCAATGTCCCGTTGGCAAACACGTTCCCCCTTTCCCGCACGAATCTTCATCGCAACGTAACAAGCATTCGTAATTACTGTATGGATTGTGCGTGTAGTTAGTGTTACAAGATGGTACAACATTAAAGGTGCATCGAGTGCCCGAACAGGTGGTACTCCAGATAATGCGTTTACATTCGGGCAAGTAAGTTGATATGGTGACATCTAGTTCGGAAGAATGACAGAAACAAAAGTCGCAATATCCGTTTAGACAAGGACCTTCACATTTCGGAACGCAGGCGTTAATAAACGGGTCCTCAATATGACCTACAAATGTACACTCAGTTGCATCGCTCTTATAATTATGGCAACTAAAAATATTATGTTGAATGTTAAATTATGTACTAATAAAAATAACAATAAATACTTACCCAACCTTGTGACACGTTTTTTTCAAAGTTTTATTCTGGCAATTAATTAAAATCGGCAAGAGGAACAGAATAATTTGAATACAAATCATTTTTAAACGATCAATGAAAGAAAACTAGAAGGTTACTACCATTAAATTTATTCTACAGATCTATTTAAAAGCAAACGCGCTACTAGTGGGAAAATGGAATTTCCAAATCAGAACTGCTTAATATAACCGCAAATATATAACGAACGCAAGCTTCTTGTTTATCAGTTGTCTTTACTTTTTTACTTTTGATTTCCGATGACATCAACTGTATTACTAAATCTACATTAACCGGGGATTTAGTCGGATAATGATAAATTAAAGTGGAAAAAGTTTATTAATGATCGAAAGATATAAATTTGCATCAATAGGAAACATTATGCAAGGCTTTTGTAGAAACTCATGCCGACCAAAATGTAATTGTTGAGTCAGAGTTGAAGTATCATAATGTAATAGCTTGTAACGTGTTGTGATGGATAATATTTATTAAATGAGTCACTATAACAACGGAGTTCTACATTAATCTCTTATCTTATCTATCTTTCGTGATTTTTTCGACATTATTTGACCATATCCTGAAGACATGGGCCTCGGAACTATCTTATTCAATTTGTATTGATAATTGTAATCTGTAACAGTATAAAATTTTTCGATTTTAATTTTTCTGAATTAGCAGGTTGTACACAGTTTTTGAAATCTTCAAAATCATACTTTTTCTTTTTTTTTAAAGATAGTTCAACTTGCTAGTACGTAGAAAACATCACTTGACATAAACGTATGCCCCGATTGATAATATTTGATGTTCAATATCTTTAGATTTACATGTAAAGAAAAAATGAGAACAATGCCCAATTTTTGTTCTGGGCTGCACAATTATCTAGTCATATTGTAGCAAATTCTGCGTCTCTAAGAGATATGGAAAAGTTATAAAATGGTGATATAATGTCATCATAGGGTTTTTCAGATGACGTACCGAAGGGTTCGAATAATTCGTTAAACGCAATTATGAGAGGCACAAAAATAATTTCTTTAAAAAAAAAAGCAATGCGTTGCCTTTTGCAGGTCAGCTGAAAAATACAGTCCATCATTTTTTATACTGTCTTGGTTGTATTCTTCTCAAGCTGTTTTCTACCTGTCGTGATGATTTCATCAGGACTGACATTCTGCACAATCTGGTGAGCCAGCAGATTTGCCGTGTAAAATAAACGGTTCACACACAGTGAACACTCTTTATTCCCTAATCCAGCAAAAGAAATGTTTTTCTTAGCCTCACCTTTTCGATAAATATAGCTCGTAAGAAATGTCCACCGAGTACTTGGCTCTAAAGTTTACAAACTTTTCTTTTATATTAACATCGCTAGGAAGGTATCGGGTTAATGGAGCATGTTCTCGTCTATAATAAAAAATTGGAATTGCACTCAATGTTTATTTCAATACTAGAACATTTTCTCTTCAAAGTGTTTATCTCGGAATCCATTAAAATTGGCAATAGAAATAAAATAATTTGAACAGAACTCATTTTTAAATGTTCGAAATTTCACATTAATGCAACTACCAATTATTCTGCATATCTACTTAAGAGGAAATATGGTAATAGTGGGAAAGTGGAATCTACAAATCAGAACTACTTAATATAACCGCAAATATCCATCGAACACAAGCATCTTGTTTATCAATTTACGTTGACTATATTATGAAATATATATTGGCCGGGAATTTTGTAATTTAAAGATAAATTAAAAAAGAAGAAACTAATCGTTCCCGAAAACTCTGCACGACAAAAACGCAATTGATGAGTCAAATTTGCGATGTAAACATGACAAAATTACAAAGAAATATTATTAATAAATAAAGATTAAGTAATAATTTGGAAAGTGTAATGATGGATAATATTCATTAAAGGATACAGTCAAGGCTATATCAACAAAAATATTTGATAATAAAGAAATTATTCATATACTATATTTGACTTATTTTTTGTTAAGTTCGAACGATTCTGTTCAAAGACATTTTGAAAATAAAACTTCCCCCACTTATATATCTTTATTTATCCAAATTTGACAGCTAACATTAAATAAGTATTAAATAAAAATAACAAGATGTTGGTATTTACAAATCAGTTATGAGATGAAATTGTCCTATCACACTTCTTGCACTGTTTACCAATATGATTCAGTACCAGTTAGCCTAATCCTCCAAACAGTATCCTTTAGGAAAGGAAACATGCATATTATTAATGTTAACAAATGTGGATGCACTTACTTTACTTTCCCTTCATTTATTGGTAATGCACGCTTCATCTTCAAAGCAATAAACATCAAAATAATCGTGGCAATCAATAAAATAACAGTAAAACAAAGCAGGATTGCGATGCTCCTAAAATAAATATTAAGAAGTTAACATTATTTGAATCGATCAACGATTAAAGTCGAGCATACGTTTTATGCTTCGTTCTCGAAATCATATCTTCACCTGAAGAGGTAGTCCCACAATTATAATCGGCGTCCAAAATAAAATCACTGCAATTCTGACATTGGCAGACACCATCAGAATCACAAACACCATTCAAGCATCTATCGCTGCAACTCATTTTAGGCAAGCAAGTTGAGGTTTCGACATCCAATTCGTAGTCATCCCAACATTGACAAACTCCATCCGTACCACAACAACCATTCTTGCAATCACCACAAGCCGATATGCATTCACCATCATCGCTCAATTTAAAACCTTTATGGCAAGTCTTCTCCGACTTGATCGCATTATTTACAGGAATTTCTATACACTCTCGGGGATTCCCCGGATTAAGACGATACCCAGAGTTGCAAATGCAATATCCCATTTGGGAACATCTTCCCCTCTTTCCGCAAGAATCTTCGTCGCAACGTAATACGCATTCTAAATTACTGTATGGATTGTGTATGTAGTGACTGTTACAAGATTTTGGCAGAATCAGATTACATACGTCTTTTGAACAAGATGTGCTCCTATAAACGCGTTTACACTTAGTCAAATAAGTTGACTTAAGAAGATCGTCATCGAAAGAATGACAGTAGCAAAAATTACAAAATCCGTTTATACAAGGTGCATCACATTTCGCAACACATTCGTTAGTAAATGGATCCTCAACATGATCGATATGATTACAGGTGGTTTTATTGCTTTTATAACTTGGACAACTAAAAACGTTATATTGAATGTTAAGTTATGAAGGAATAAAGATAATATTAAACACTTACCTAATACTGACACATTTTTCTACCAAAGTTTTGAGTTGGCAATTAATTAAAATTGGCAAAAGAAAAAAGATAATCTGATTATAAATCATTTTTAAACGTTGAAGCGAGTTCGACAAAATTTTACAACAATGAATGAGAACTGGAAGGTTACTACCATTTATTCTACATTATCTATTTTATAAGAAAACGTGGTAATGGTGGGAAAATGGAATTTCCAAATCAAAACTTCTTAATACAATATAATCGCAAATATCTAACAAACGCAAGCTTTTTGTTTATCAGTTGTCTTCACTTTTTTACTTTTGATTTCGGATGATGTCGACTGTATGACAAAATCTACATTAATCAGGGATTTTGTGCAATAATGACGAAGTTAAAGAGGAAAGAGCTTGTTATTGTTCGAAGGATATAAATTTGCATCAATACGAAATGTTATGCAAGGCTTTTGTGGAAACTCAAGCCGCCGCAAACGCAATTGGGTCAGAGTTGTAGTGTCATAATGTAATAGCTTGAAACGTGTTACGATGGATAATATTTATTAAAACAGTTAGTTACGATTACGTCGACAATGTTATTAAAAAAGATATTAAAACACTTACTAATGCAAGTTTAATATAATTATTTGGGGAAAAAAATGGATTACACCTGCATCGATGTATCGTTTTATAAAACTCTGATCAAGGACTAAGGAAAAAACGTAATAAAAAACTCTAGTCAATATTGTGTTTTTGTAAATGACTCCGTGATGGATCTTTCAATTAGTCATTCTAAATGAGTCACTATAACAGCGGAGTTCCCTAATTCTTAGTATTAATGTTAAAATTCCAGTAACACGATAGCTATATTATTATAAATTCTGTTTTAATCGCTAATCATTAAATAAATGTAATTACTCTAAGGTACATTTTTGAAAGTAAAATTTCTGTCGTTTGTATATCTTTATTTGAATAAAACTTACGAGATTGTATTTACAAATGAGTTATGAGATCAAATCTTCCTATCACTCTTCTAGCACTGTTTACCAAGTAAGCTCCCACAATACGATTTAGTAGCGGTTAGCCTAATTCTCCAAACAGTATCCTTTAGAAAAAGAAAACATGCATTTTATCAATGTTAACAAATATTATCTTTAGTGGATGCACTTACTTCACTTTCCCTTCGTTTATTGGTAATGTACGCTTCATCTTCAAAGCAATAAACATCAAAATAATCGTGACAATCAATAAAATAACAGTAAAACAAAGCAGGATTGCAATACTCCTAAAATAAATATTAAGAAGTTAACATTATTTAAATCGATCAACGATTAAAGTAGAGCATACGTTTTGTGCTTCGTTCCTGAGATCATATCATCACCCAAATAAGAGGTATTCCCACAATTATAATCGGCGTCCAAACCACCAACATTATCAGCTCGGCAATTAACTCCTTTATCAATAAAATCACTGCAATCCTGACATTGGCAGACACCATCCGAATCACAAACACCATTCAAGCATCTATCGCTGCAACTCTTTTTAGGCACACAAGTTGAGGTAGCGACATCCAATTCGTAGCCATCCCAACAGCGACAAACACCATCGGTACCACAACAACCACCGTTGCAATCACCACAAGCCGATACGCATTCACCATCATCGCTCAATTTAAATCCTTTATGGCAAGTCTTCTCCAAATTGGTCGTATTTTCTTCGGGGATTTTTAGACAGATTCGGGGATTCATAACATCGGGACGATATCCCAAATGGCAAACGCAATATCCTGTTGGGGAACAGGTTCCCCCTCCCCGCACGAATCTTCATCGCAGCGTAACAAGCATTCAAAATGATTATATCGGTTGAGCGTGTAGTTACTATTACAATTGTTGATCCGTTTCATAGAACATACAGTTTGTGTACATGTTTCACTCCAGACAATGCGTTTACATTCGGACGAATAAGTTGACTCAATAACGTTTTCATCGGTAGAATAACAGAAACAATAATTACAGGATTTGTTTATACAAGGACCATCACATTTCGGAACACATTTGTTAGTGAATGGATCCGCAATATCAGCGCCATGTTTGCAAGTACTTGTATTGCTTTTATAATCTGGACAACTAAAACCGTTATAATTAATGTAAAATTACATTTATATACGAATAAAAACATAATAAATACTTACACAATACGGGAACATTGTTTTACCAAATTTTTAATCTCGCAATTAATTAAAATTGGCAGGAAGAACAAAATAATTTGAACCGAACTCATTTTTTAACGTTTATGTGAGCTCGACGAAGTTTCACCGGATTGCAAGGACACGAGAATGTTACTACTATTTATTCTACATACCTATCTATGTATTTAAGAGTAAATCCGCTAATAGTGGGAAAATGGAATTTCCAAATCAGAACTGCTTAATATAACCATAAATATCTAACAAACGCAAGCTTCTTGTTTTTCAGCTCTCTGCACTTTTTTTTTCTTCCCATTTCGGATGACGTAATTGTAATATAGGCAATAGTGCGTCAATTACTCAGGTATGCGATCTGTGACTGGAGTCAATAAAACTTTATTTATTCAAATCTCAATATTACGTTGTTTATTAACAACTTTATCAGGAGTTTGTGTCTGTGTTTACTTATTTAAATAAGATAATCTATTACTAACAATAATTGAATAGAACACTAAACACTTTAACCCACTGAACACCAAACAAGTTTTAACTAAAACACCGACGCGTTTCAACAGCAATGCTGTCATTATCAAGGCGATAATAAAACTTTGAGTTTTATTATCGCGTCGGTGTTTTAGTTAAAACTTGTTTGGTGTTCAGTGGGTTAAAGTGTTTAGTGTTCTACTTCTGCACCAAGAGATCCAGTGAAGAACTTCTAATAATTGAATATTAACGCTAATGTTTTGTTTTTGAGAAATTCCACAAACATATTAATGTGAATAAAATATACATCTATTCCTTAATTTAAATGTTTTCGGTATTTTTGTGGATTAGCTAATGAGCCTGTTAAGTTAGCGCAATATACAAACATATTTCATTTCTTCCTCCTTTATATAAATAAGTTGTGAAATTTTGTTTGCAGTTGATAGTATTCTTTTGTTTGCGAAGGTATTCTATTCTATGTCTTAAATACTATTGAAAATGTGGCGACCTGGGTGCAATGAAGAATATGAAGAACAGTTTGACGATGTTGGTTTAGCGACAGAAAATAATAATTTTCACCAAGATAAAAAAAGAGTTAAGAGTTTGCTTAAGAATTCAGGCTAAGCAAATTAATTTTAAACGTTTACAATAACTTAAAAGCAGAAAATGACGAATCTGCAGCTGAGTCAGATATTATAAAAAGAACTTCAAAGTTAACTGAGGTATTATTTACAAAATCGTCAAGTGTGGCAGTTCAAACAAGGAAAAAGAGAAGCGATTTAATTTGGCAAGTTGAAAGTATTCGCCAAAAAATTTATGATATGTATAAACTAAACGAAGTCCCTACTTTATCAACGTTATGGGACAAATCCTTCACCGAAAATGATTAGAGACGTCAACAATGTGTTTAAAGCTTGTTACTGCCGATGTTAGACGTCAGCTACATGTTTCCAATCCTGTTATACCTAAATTATATTGTTTACCTAAAATTCACAAACCTGGCAAGTCGATAAGGCCAATTGTTTCGGCAATTGACGCACCGACTTTTATAAGATTTCCAAATGGCTGACCAACGAATTTAATAATTTGCCAATACAGCAACCTAGTTTTGCAGTAAAAAATTCCTTAGAATTTATTAAAGAAATTCAAAATATTCAGTTGCTGGAGGGTGAAATATTGATTTCATTTGATGTTAGTTCTCTCTTTCCTAGTGTACCGATTCCACACACTTTGACATACCTCGAGGACTTGTTGCTTCAAAATAGTTTGAGTCAACAATGGGTCCAGGAATATATTCGCTTAACTGACATCTGTATGAAACAGAACATGTTTCAATTCAACGGGAGTTTTTATGAACAGCTGGAAGAGACGGCAATGGGTCGGCCTTTCTGGCTTTTCATGGGCCGTTTTGAAAAGGACTTAGAATCCGAGAGCGAATACTTTCCTAAGGTTTGGTTGAGGTATGTGGATGACATTTTCGCTATAGGTATTTGATACCAAAAAATGTAATATTGACGATTTTCTCAATAGATTAAATAATCGGTTCGAAACCATAAAGTTGACTTGTGAAAGAGAAGAAAACGGTCAGCTACCCTTTCTAGATACTTTAGTAATTAGAAATAACAATAGATTAGAGTTTGACGTGTATAGAAAGGAAACCAGTACACTTCGCTACATTCCTTCAGATTCCCATCATTGTGTCCAACACAAAATGGCAAGACTGAATTTTTTGGTCCACAGACTTCTCACTTTTCCCTTGAACAAGACGAGGTATGAGAAAGAGCTTAAAATTATAAAAGATGTGGCCAAGTGTAATGGTTTCCAGCCTCAGCATATCTATAAGTTAATTAGGAAGTTTAATTATAAGAAAACTGTGAAAGAATCTACGACTTTTCGAGAGGATGTTAAAGCTTCACCCGTTGTGATCCTCCCTTACGCTCCCTTTATCACTAAAGGTTTGAGTAAAATCTTCAAAGAGCTAGATCTCAGAATAATTTACAGTTCTGGGACTAGTTTACGAAGTCTCCTCGGTAACCCTAAAGATAAAATACAACCTCTAGAAAAATGAGGTATTTACGAAATCAATTGTAAAGATTGTAATCCAAAATATATCGGGCAAACCAGGAGAGCAGTCTCAACTAGATTCAAAGAGCATATGGCTAATCTTAGATTTAATAGAATTGAGAAATCGAGCGTTGCCCAAAACACATTTTTGAAACAGATCACAACATCGATCATACGAATGTTAAATTAATTAGACAAATAAACAATTGTAAGTTTCTAAATGTTTGCGAAAGTTTAGAAATATCCAAAAATAGGTCATGTGTAATGAACTGTGACAACGGACCTATCCCGCATTCGTCATTGTTTTCGTTAGTCGGAAATTAATGATGCGTATCGGATTGACCGTGCATAACATTTAGGTTACTTTTTATTTTAATTTAGTTTTATTATCGCCTTGATAATGACAGCATTGCTGTTGAAACGCGTCGGTGTTTTAGTTAAATTTTTGTTTGGTGTTTTGTGGGTTAAAGTGTTTAGTGTTCTACTTCTGAGAGATCCAGTGAAGAACATCTACTATCATCTTTTAAATAATTGTATTTTAGTCTGTATAATATAAGTGCCATAGAATTAAAATTACTCCTTAATACTCCTCGGCTTTTCAAGACGATATTATAATAGAAGTTTGTATTTCCTAGACCCTAGAGAGGCAATTTTATAATGTGAAACCATCAACAATAACTCTCAACATTAATTCAGTTAGGTAGTACGAAAAGACCATGGAGTTTACTATCTATCCTTATTTAATTAGTCTTCATAAATATCAAAAATACATTTTAACCTAACATATATGTATACTATTGTCAAATTTAATAGCTAACATTGAATACAAATATGTAAATACAAGAACCGCTAAAAAAAAAGGTCAACCTAATTATCATGAACAAAAAAAAACATTCATAGACTAATATGACAAGTGTTTTAATTATGCAAGTTTGAATTAATTCTGATAATTGATAAACGAGCTATTTAAAATTGATGAGTGCCTGATCAAGAAGAAACATTTCTTAACTTGTCTTTTTCTCATAGCTAGATAGACTTATTTTTTAATGGATCCTCGTATTAAATTTAAAAAAATAACAAGATGAGTTGTGAGATCTGATTTTGGTATTATTCTTTTCTGGTCACCGTTTACGATTTGGTACAAATTATCCTGATCCTCCAAGCAATATCCTTCAAAAAAAAAGACGGATTTTATCAATATTGAGGAATAATATCTTTTATAAATATACTTACGTCACTTTTCCGTCATTCCCTCGTAAAACACGCTTCATCCTTAAAACAATAAACGTCAAAGCAATCGTGGCAATCACTAAAATGACGGTAATACAAAGCAGGATGGCAATAGTCCTAAAATAAATATTAATAAGTTAACATTATTTAAATCGATCAACGATTAAAGAGGAGCATACGTTTTGTGCTTCGTTCCTGAGATCATATCATCGCCCAAATAAGAGGTATTCCCACAATTATAATTAGCGTCTAAACCATCAACATCATAAACAGTATTGTTTTGATCAGCTCGGCAATTAACTGTTTTATTAATGAAATCACTGCAATCCGGACATTGGCAGACACCATCCGAATCACAAACACCATTCAAGCATCTGTCTTTGCAACTCTTTTTAGGCACGCAAGTTGAGGTTGCAACATCCAATTCGTAGTCATACCAACAGCGACAAACACCATCAGTACCGCAACAACCACCGTTGCAATCACCGCAAGCTGATACGCATTCACCATCATCGCTCAATTTAAAACCTTTATGGCAAGTCCTCTCCAACTTGGTCGTATTATCGTCGGGGATTTTTAGACAGATTCGGGGATTCATGATGTCGGGACGGTAACCCAAACGGCAAACGCAATATCCCGCTGGGGAACACGTTCCCCCTTCCCCGCACGAATCTTCATCGCAACGTTGTAAACATTCGTGTCTATCGTATGGATTTACGGTGTAGTTGCTATTACAAGATTTTATCAAACGATACAGACATTCCTCTCCTTCGCAATGTAAACCATTCAAGACACGTTTGCATTCGGAAAGTTGAGCTGACATGATAGCTTTTGCGTTGGTAGAACGACAAATGCAATAATCGCAGTATTCGTTGATGCAAGGACCGTCACATTTTGCGACGCATTCGTTATTAAACGGGTCTTGGAGATGACCGACATGGTCACATGCAGTCGAGTCCTTCTTATAATTTGTGCAACTGGAAATATTAATAATAATAATAATAATATGCTAAATTAAAAGGATTCTTTCAAGCTTTGACTGGCATCCATATTTTCAAGATCAAGCAACAGCTTATTAAATCGGAATTGTGCTCGTACAGAGTCGTTTTTTGAGCTGAAGTTTAAAGCCCCTAATTGACATTGCTGAGTATACAACACTACTCGTTAAGAATCGCGACCCATTATCAAAGACAACAACTTTTATATAAATAAATATCCATCTTGTATCGACAAAATTGTACGCGTGGTTCAAAATCGCCCAAACAGGTGTATAATGCACGCTGAGCTTTTTTTCAAAATAACCTGCCTCAGCCAGACGTCGATATGTTGCACTAAACACACTAGCATCACTAACATCTATTGGGTAATGACGTATGCAGCTTTGGTATGGTGGACAAAGACGCAACAAAGGAACGCTATTCAGAGGCTGAGCAAGGTGCAAAGACTTACCTGCCTAGGAATAACGAAAGCAATGCGGTCGACACCGACTGCAGCCATGGAGGCACTCCTGGACTTGCCACCGTTGCACCTGGTCATACAGGGGGAGGCAAGGATGGAGGCATACAGGCTGCAACACACAGCGACTCCGAAAAGGGTCAACACAAATCATATGTCGATAACTGAGCATGTGGGAAAGGGGGTGTTGGAAATGCGGACCGACCACATGCCGGTAAGGCATAGGTATGGGAATCCCTTCACGGTGTCTATAGCGGACGGACGGGAGGAGGCTGCCAGGTATGCACTGAGAATCAAAGAGCATGACTTAGTCTGGTACACGGACGGATCTAAGACGGCTAATGGTACCGGTGCAGGGATATGCTCTCAGAATGAGGGCCACAGTTACGCACTGGGGGAGTATGCTTCTGTGTTTCAGGCGGAAGTATATGCTATTCTCCAATGCGCACACACAATGAATGTGAAAGCGGTGACCAACAGACGAATTCACATCATGTCTGATAGCCAAGCGGCATTGAAGGCGTTATTAAACCGGAAGGTGTCGTCCAGGCTGGTGACGGAATGCCTCGACGAACTGGTGAAACTGTCGAACCGGAACAAGGTTTGGTTGACTTGGATACCGGGCCATCAGGGGATTGAGGGCAACGCAAGGGCTGACGAACTCGCGAAGAGAGGGTCAGAGATGGAAATGTACGGCCCAGAACCTTTATTCGGGGTCACAAGGCAAACAGCCCGGAGACATATAGGAGACTGGGTTCGTACGAAACAGGAGGAATACTGGAGAGCCTCACCCGGTATAGTACATGGCAAAACCTTTATAGGGAAGCCATGCAGGAAAAGAGTTAGAGAACTACTACATCTTAGTAGGAAACAGCTCTGCATCGTAACGGGACTAATGACCGGACATGCTGCGGTGAAAGAACACCTACACAGAATCGGAGTGTTTGGCGGGGACACAAAGTGTAGACTTTGTGGGATAGAACCGGAGACAGCCAATCACATACTACGCGACTGCGAGGCACTAGATCGCAGAAGGCAGAATCTGTTTGGGATAACGAAAAGAGACCCAGAGATATACCTTACCCACTCGGTTAGGGACCTGTACAGGTTAGTGGAGAGGACTACCGTGCTAGAGTGGGTGACTTGAACAAACAGATGTGGCACAATAAGCCTAATGGCTGCGGTGCCTACCGGTGACCACAGGTCGGACGGGTCTGGGAAGAAGAAAAAAAAACATCTATTGGGAAGGCAGCGTTGGTACTCTAGCTTGGTCCTTCTTACACTTCTATTAAAAATTTAAAACGTCTCTTCGGTAATTTTCAAGTCAAAAGTGATGATAAGTGCTGTTACGTACTAATCACCCTATATATGCTTAATCGATAGTATATGGTTCTGCGAAGTGTTTTAATAGAAAAATAACAAAATCTTCATTTTAGTATTACAGGAAAGTTTGCTCTGGAAAGAAAAGAACCAAACACTTAATTAAAGATTAATAATTCGTGGGACCTCCTCTAGCTCTTATGACCTCCTGACAACATCTTGGCATGCTGGAAATCAAATTCCGAATGTAATACTGAGGAATATTTTGCCATTCTACCAAAACGACAGCTCGGAGCTGATGGTGATTGTTTGGATCCACTCCTCGTAATCTTATCAACCTCTTCAGGTAATCCCATACGTTCTCTATGGGATTAAGATCTGGAGAGTTTGCTGGCCAATCCATATGCGTAATATTGTTCTCTTCAAAAAATGCATTCATTTGTCTTGCTCTATGAGGACTCGCTCATCAACAAACACAAAACCATCGGCTATTTCATTAGCAAATAGCAACACTACAGATTGTAATACCTCATTAAGATACGACGAGTCGCAGAAATACCTCCCCAAACAATAATTTAACCACCGCTATAACCGTAATGATAAATCAAGTTGTTCTCAATATAGCTGTTTCTCCAATCTCTAACTCTTTCATTGAAGCTATGAAAACGCACTCAGGCCTCGTAACTAAACAAACAACGACGTCAAAGTTCAATATTCCAATTTGCATGTTGATGTCTCTACTCTAACCTTCTTCTTTTGTAAGCTCTGGGCAGAAAGATCTGGACCTTTACCGCATGGAGCTTTCTTCTTACTGTTTGAGTGGATACTTGAGTACCTGTTGCATTCAATAACTAAATTTGGAACCTTAATAAAACGGCCTCCCCTGACTGTTGCATTGCGATTTCGCCCTGCGTCGTACCTTTGTTGGACAGATCCAATATCATTAAAACGCATTCGAACTCTTCTGATCACATTGTGGGTCACATTGAAATAGGCAGCAACAGTTCTGAGCGATGCGCCAGCGATTCCCACAGCTTGGCTCATCTCTTCAATACTTAAATGCTAACTCATTCATGCATACAAGCTGCAATGTTTTCATGAACTTCTTCGAGTGGATTATCCAAGACGAGTGGAATTTTGTCAATGGTTCCAAAATAATCTAAATAAGGTTGGGGTCATTGATAGATCCTCCTCCTTTTTTTATTGAAAAACCATTGCATCCCCAAAAAGTTGGTGTTTTGATTGGAATATGTCGAAGAAGATTGGCGGGTCCCATTTTGTTTTTGAAGGCACACCTACTGCTGCACGATATCGCAATGAAATACTCGATCCGTTTATAAATCAACCGGATGATGAAAGATCACAAAATAGGTATTTCCGGCAAGATATTTTTCGTGTAGATTCGATATCAATGATAAAAAATATAGGTTTGTATTTAAAAAAAAAACAAAGTTGTTTTCTGTACAGAGGAAATGGAACACTCTGTATAATCGGCATTATTTTAAGTTTGTAGATCTTGAAAAAGTTAGACACATGAAATAAAAAAAGATTCAATTATCTCTCTTATCAACTAAGATATTGGACTTCCGCGTAGTAGGTGGGCACCCTGTATATTGATGGTATTTACATATGTGGAATGGGCGATAATAGGCGGAAGGGATTTTCCAAAAATATGAGGAGAGAAGATTATGATTGGAAAATGTTCAATAATGGACTACTGGCAGTCAAATGGATGGATAATTAATGTGTCAATTTTTCGAACAATTTTCATAATCTACTAGATACTGATAACGTCACAAGGAAACAAAAATATGGTTCTACCTGTTTTCGTGTTGTGACAGATTATAATACGATTATGAGTTCCGCGGATAAATCGAACATGCTGAAGACCTGTTAGGAAATAGCGAGGAAATCTTAAGAAATGGTGGCACCAGATCTTGTGGCACTATATCGATCTAACTGTAGTAATTGCCTTTATTATTTTCAAAGAACAAATGGGTAACAATGGAAAGTGTTTGTTTATACAGGGTTTGTCCGGAAAGTAATAGGACTAAAACGATTTTAAAAAATTTATTGAGCCAATCGTTACAATTCTTTAAACACTTTCAAAATAGGCTCCTTCTGCGTCGATGCAGCGCTGCCAGCGCGATTTCCAAGCATTGAAGGCGTCACGGAAGGCATTCTCCGGAATAGCCTTAAGATCCGCGGTGCAAGCTGCTTGGATCCCCTCTGTCGTCTCAAAATGCTTGCCTTTCATCGGCCTTTTCAGGCGAGGAAACAAAAAGAAGTCCGGGGGAGCCACATCCGGGCTGTAGGGCTGTAGGGTGTCGTGGTGCAACTTCCAGTCGGCTGCGATGTCTTGTCGGACCCGATTGACCCTTCGTTTGAGTCTCTTGAGCACTTCCACGTAAAACTTGGCGTTGACAGTTTGTCCAGGAGGAACAAGTTCATGGTGGACGATGCCTTTGATATCAAAAAAGACAATGAGCATCGTTTTCACTTTGGATTTGCTCATTCTTCCCTTTTTTGGGCGAGGAGACGCCGGCGTGTGCCACTCAGAAGATTGCCTCTTTGTCTCGGGATCATACTCAAAGATCCATGGACTCGTCACCTGTGATTACGTTATTCAAAAATTGGGGGTCACTTTCACACATGTTCAAATTTTCTTGGCACACTTCCACTCGCCGCAATTTCTGACCGTCAGTGAGCACTTTTGGGACCATCATGTTCAAATGCTCCGTCACAATGTCATGAACCACAGATTTTGATAAATTTAACATCTGGGCAATTAAACGAATACTTAGTCGACGGTCTGAGTTCAAAACTTTACGCATACGAGTCACATTGTTGGTGTTTGTCGAAGTGGAAGGTCTTCCAGCACGGTCTTCATCGGCGACCTCATCCCGGCCCTCCGAAAAGGCCTTGTGCCACCGAAACACACCACTTCTTACTAAAACATCATCTGGGTAAGCCTGCTTGATCATATCAAACGCAGATTTGCCGAGTTTCACACAGAATTTAATCGCGTACTCCTGCTCTAACGAACGCTGCATTTTCGGCTTGCACCACTCACAGAAACACGTCGCGCGAAAAAGCCTGTCCTGACTCTCCAGGTGCTCGGAGACACCTGACCAGCCGCTCGTTCGTTAGCTAGGAACGCCCTCTACCGATTCCAGTCGGTGCGCGCACGCTCCTAAGTACAGTCGCGGCGGAATAAAATCAGTCCTATTACTTTTCGGACAAACCCTGTATAACAATTTCGACTAGCATTTGATGTAAATGGTTTAATTGGTGGAGATTCACAAAGGCATTAAAAAGGAAGAAAAAACTGTCATGAGATTCAAAGTACAGCTTTTGGAAGTCAGAGCAGATAAAGCACCACGTTCGTCGGTGGTAGCCTTTGTCGGACGTCCTGTTCTTGGTGCATCTTCGATGCTTCGATTCGTACAAGAAAAAACTGTTTTAAATGATAGTGTTTTATCGTTTTTGAAGAGTTTAATCACAGCACCAATTTCTATTTTATCCATATTTACGAAACGACGTACCACGTTTAGTTTAACCAAAAAAAGAGTGCTTAGACAAAGCAGTTTCAGCGGTAATGTTATGTATTATAGTATTGTGTTTGCAGCCTAATTTATAAACGACATTATTTCGAACAGATCTAATAAAAGATCTTGATAACCTAACGACATTACGCGACAACGATATATTATGATTATTAGAAATTATAATAAATTAATACTTACGTGATACTGTAACATTCCTTTTCTAAGGTCTCAATTTGGCAGTTAATCAAAACCGGCATGAAGAACAGAACAATTCGAACAGAATTTAGACGAATCATATTTAAATGTTAAAGTGATGTTAACACGATTCAACAACGATGGAATTAAACGAGAATCTTGATGATAGTTATGCTTATCTACATTTATATATATGCGAGGAATAAAGGTGCAGGAAAAATGGGTATTTTCATATCATAATTATGTACAAAGTAATAGTTGTATTCTTTGATATTTTGTCGAATTCCTGTTAACCTTGAATGTGTTAGGAATATGCGCAGAAACCGGGGACTGACTGAATTCAATTGAATTTCCTCTTATTGCTCCATCATGTCAATAATCACGTTTTATTATTATTATCGAATCGTGTTTTCTATTGAATAATAAAATTAAAAAACAGACTTAATTCGTATTTATTCAAAATATATTCCAACTATTATATAAGTTATGAGATCAAGTTTTCTGGATTATAATTCTCCTAATTAGTCGTATCCTCCAAATAGTATCCTTTAGAACAAAAAAAAAGATGCATGTTATCAATTACGATAAATAATATATATATTGTACAGGGTGTCTCTCTAGTGCGTCCAAGCACCATATCTCCCCTTGTAGATATTTTTTCTGAAACACAATTATACGGAGGTTACTTGAATTGATATGGCACATCTTCTAAAATTACTTTCACTTATACAGGGTGTTCCATTTTCACTGAACAAAACACCTATACCTATCTTTATTAGTTTTTGAGTTATTTGAGATTATTGGTTCCAATTTCAGAATGTATACTAATATCTATAACTTTTTATCATAGTTAGCTATGAAAATAAAATATATCGGTAAGTGTTGTCAAATGAGTGACAGTTTATCGAGTAGACTGACGTTGGTCCGCGCAATATGACTATTAATCACCAAAATGACACTAATAGTGATATATTAAATTTATTTACCTGAAATCTAAATTCTTTTCAAATAATATAATTTCCTGAAGAAGTCGCAGAATTGTGATGAAATATTGAAAATAAATATTTTTATTATTAAAGAACCGAAAAATCGGGTGAAATTTTATTATTTATTAAAAAAACGGTCAAAAAATAACAGCAATAGCATACTTTTCGTAGTTGGAACCAATAATATCTAATAAGTCAAAAATTAATAAAAATAGGTCTATAAGACCTTAATACGAATCGATGTAGAATTTCTCGCTGAATCATATGCTGCAATCAAAACTACTATGTGCCATTTAAAAAAAAAGAATTTTTAATGTTTGAAGATATCTGAATTGGTTGCTAATTTTTGCACACCCTGTATAAATTTTTGTATTTAAAATACCAAAATTGTGTTTTGTTCAGTGAAAATGGAACACCCTGTATAAGTGAAAATAATTTTGGAACATTTGCCATATCAATTCAAGTAACCTCCGTGTAATTGTTTTTCGGAAAAAATATCTATAAGAGGATGAGATATGGTACTTGGACGCACTAGAGAGACACCCTGTACATATAAATAGACTTACTTCACTTTTCCTACGTTTAGTGGTAATGTACGCTTCATCTTCAAAACAATAAACGTCAAAATAATCGTGGCAAACGATAAAATGACGGTAATAGAAAGCAGGATTGCAATAATCCTAAAATAAATATTAAGAAGTTAACATTATTTAAATCGATCAACGATTAAAGTAGAGCATACGTTTTGTGCTTCGTTCCTGAGATCATATCATCACCCAAATAAGAGGTATTCCCACAATTATAATCGGCGTCCAAACCATCAACATCACCAGCTCGGCAATTAACTGTTTTATCAATGAAATCACTGCAATCCGGACATTGGCAGACACCATCCGAATCACAAACACCATTCAAGCATCTATCGTGGCAACTCATTTTAGGCGCGGAAGTTGAGGTTGCCACATCCGATTCGTAGTCATCCCAATAATTACAAACACCATCGGTACCACAACAACCACCGTTGCAATCACCGCAAGCCGACACGCATTCACCATCATCGCTCAATTTAAATCCTTTATGGCAAGTCTTCGTCAACTTGGTCGTATTATTTTCGGGGATTTTTAGACAGATTCGGGGATTCGTAACATCAGGGCGATGTCCCAAGTGACAGATGCAATGCCCCGTTGGGGAACACGTTCCCCCTTCCCCGCACGAATCTTTATCGCAGCGTTGGTAGCATTCGTAAAGAGAGTATGGATTGAACGTGTAGTTACTGTTGCATGATTTTATCGGGTTAAACAAGCAATCACCTTCCGCGCAATGCCTACCATTATAAATGCGTTTGCATTTAGGAGGTTGAGCTGACATAATATCATCTGTATTGTTAGAATGACACATGCAATACTCGCAATGTCCGTTAATGCAAGGGGTATCGCATTTTGCGACGCATTCATTATTAAAGGGGTCTACAACGTGACTGAGATCTTTGCAGTGAATTTCATCGCTCTTGTAATTTGTACAACTGGAAATGTTAAATTATATTCCCAATAAAAAATAATAATAAATACTTACGTAATAAGGCCACATGATTTTGTCACTGGACTACCACAATTAATCAAAACTGGCAAAAGAAACAGAACAATTCGAACAAAATTTAGGCGAATCATATTTAAGCGTTAAAGTGATCTAAGCGCGATTCAACGACAACAAAATTGCTCTCTAGAATTTTTCAGATATTTATATTCGTCTATATATGCGAGAGAAAAAGGTGTGGGAAAAGAAGGAGTTTCCATATCGTATCTACTTAATATAACCACAATACTTGAATCAACTGTCTTCACTTTATTATCGGATTTCCGTTAAATTTTGATTGTATTATAAATGTATAGAAAAAAAACGGGGGACTGACTAAACGCATTTTAATTTATTTTTAGTCGGTAACGTCTTAATATTGTAATCGAAAAATATAAACGCTTGTGTGATTCATTCTAATCAATATTAAACGAAGAAAAACCGGCTTCCTGTTGAATTGTACGATCTAAGCGACAAATTTCGTTTAGTGCATTCATTAATAACACTGGTCAACAGGGTGGCTATCACGTCAGGGTTTCTGATTAATGATTTTTTCTTTATACATACAGGGTGACATAGAAAAAAGTACATTGCATAGTGCCACACAATAGAGGACACTAAAATAAGAAAAAAAGTTCCTATGAACATGGGTCCGCAAAACCTTCGGTTAAAAGATACGGGGTGTTGAATTTTTTTTTAATTTATTTGCAAAAACAATGATTAATTAAAACAAAAAATTAAGTTTTTAGAAGATGTTCAAATTGTTGCCCTTGTACTTCAATACATTTTTCCATTCTTCTTCTTAATGATTGACGGCATCTTTGAAATATTCCTGGGTTATTACGAAATCTATCTGCCGATTCCATAATTCTTATCCACAATTGTTCTTCATTATGTATTTCTACAGCATAAACTTCATTTTTCATAAATCCCCAAAATGAAAAATCGAGGGGATTAAGGTATCGGGACTACGAGCTGGCCCCCCTCGACCAATCCACATATTTCCAAATCTCCTGTTCAAATATTCCCTTGCCACTCGAGAAAAGTGAGCTGGCGCCCCGCCATCATGCATGTAATACATTCTTCCAGTAATGGCCAATGGGACATCCTCTAATAATGTGTTTAAATCATTCTCCAAGAAATTTCGATACAGTGCACCTGTCAATCGATTAATCGATCATATTGGTGACTTCGAATTACAGTTTGATGAAGATTTTCATCACTCCAATGGTGCATGTTATGTAGGTTCAGTATACCATCACGACTAAAACCAGCTTCGTCAGTAAACAAAATTGATGAAATAATGTTTTGTCTTTGGTTTTGCAACCATTGGCAAAATTGTACACGAGGAACAAAGTCATGTTCCAATAGTGAATGAATTTTTTGGAAATGATATGGGCAAAGAAGTTGTTCTTTGAAAATTTGTCTAATTGATTCACGGTTAAGGTTTCGTACCGCTGAACTTGTTTTTCTGGTGCTTGTTCTTGGATTATTTTCTACCATTCATAAAACAGTTTCTTCGTTTCGCACAGTGCGACGAGTTCTGGAAACCCCACTATTCAATTTTGGTTTTCTAAAACAGCCATCTTCTCTCAAACGCCTATGCACATCAATAAATGTTCGAACATTAGGAACTTAGGGATAAAGGATATCTTTCTCGATAAATACGTTGAGCTTCGTAAGAATTTGATCTAGCTTCGCCGCAACACACAATCATGTCCCTGTATTCTTCAAAAGTGTAGTGAACCATTTTTGAAAACAAATTTGAATAATCAGTGAGAAAAACTTAATCACGAACACAAACTTCCTCAAACAACAATTACATCAGTTTGACAAGTGTCATTATGACAGATTATTCAATTGTCATTTTTTGATTAATTAGCGTGCATTGTCGGCTTTCAGATGCATTTGTACTGGAACCATAGATATTCAAAAAAAAACCCAAAAAAAGAAATAAAATTCAACACCCCGTATCTTTTAACCGAAGGTCTTGCGGACCCATGTTCATAGGAATTTTTTTTCTTATTTTAGTGTCCTATATTGTGTGGCACTATGCAATGTACTTTTTTCTATGTCACCCCGTATATGTATTAAATGTACTGTATGTCTAAAGGATTTAACATGTTTGGGCTTCATTTGTACGTCATAGCTAATCGTTAAACCACTTTTTTTTGCTCTAGAACCAATCCAATCAAGGAATTAATGGATTTGTGCATATGTGAATACAGACAGGTAGACAGGTAAATTTTCTTTTTTAAAACGCCATCTTTTGACATACAATTTTTTTCTATGACGTCATTGGTTTTTAGTGTGATGACGTTATCAACCCTTTTTTTAAAAGGCAACCATATTATTTTTTTATCGTTTTTGGTAGATCTTTATAAATGGTACGTTGTATCACAATTTTTTTTTAAATACAGTAGAACCTCGATTATCCGTGTGCGGATTAACCGTGCTGCGGATTAACCGTGTTAGCAAACAGCTTCGATTATCCGGGTTTCAATGATCCGTGCAGAATGCAAATTAGTACAAACGGTGCACGTCAATTCGCCGTACCATCATCGTATACATCGTACAACTTATACTGCTTTCCACGTTAACGCCTTGAATCGTTTTGCAATATCTCCTACAATTTTAACTTTTTCTAAATAATTTTTTCATCAAAAACTTCTGTAGTTCTCTATCTTCAAATTTGTCGCTGGAAGTTTTTCGAAATCTAAACTTTCTTCGATTCAATTGTCAATGAAAGTTGAAGAAGCATTCCGATCGACTCGTATTAATAAATAAAAATGAATTTACTAAAAAAAGGAAACAAATGAAATTAACTCATTATTTTTCTTAATTAAGTTTTAATTTAATTTTTTACGCAATTATTGTAATAAGAAAAGCATGTTTTGATGTTTTTATATCTACATGTTATGTGTTATGTTTTTTGAGAATTTTATATTGTTTTTTTTTATATTTTTTTTGCCATAATAAACTTTACCAACTTAATTTTATACTTATTCGAAGTTAGATATTTTTTCGTAGTACGGTAAGTAGTCATAATAATTTGTAAAACAACTTTTTTGACTAAAATAAGTAGGTGCGGATTAACCGTGCTTTTCGATTTTCGGGGCTTGGTTCAGTCCCGACCAGCACGGATAATCGAGGTTGTACTGTAATATAAATTTAGAAAAAAAAATAAGAAAATTTTATTTTTGTACAAAATTAAAATTAAATTTAAAAAAATACATCTGAAGTTAAATTTATTGTAACAGTTAACGTAAATTTTCAAAATGGACCCCACCAACCAAATGACACTGTCCCAGCCGAGTGTAAACACTTCTAATACTCGCCTCAATTATGTCTGGGGATATTTGTGTAATTTCTACGCGAATTCGTTGTTTTAAATCTTCTAAATTGTTTGGTTTGTTAAAATACACTTTCGATGAAGTTCCAAAATTCTTTTGGATTTTCCTTCAACTGTGATTGGATTTTAGCTAGGTAGTTTTTGTATAGGATAGAAGTGTTCGTTCTAACTTTATTACGTAAATGTTTGAACTGTTGGAGATCATCGGGATTCCCATACTTTTTATATCTCAAACGATAGGTATGTTTGAGCCTTATAGTTTTGATATGCTCATAGGTAAACCAGACCGGGTAGGAATGAGTTTTAGTTTCATTCTTTAATGGGACGAAGGCATCCAAATATTCATAATTTTTTGCATAAAAGTGCTCACAAGCATCGTGGACAGTCTTATAGGCATTCAGAAATGACCAATCAACAGCCAACAGAGCTCCATATAAATCGAAGTAGTTAGCCCTTCTATATAATTGTATATCTTTGCTTCAGGATTGGTAGGTATTGATATTGTGCGGTTGTTGTTTAGAGTAAGCGATGGATGGTGTAAGTCTACGTTGACTAAAGGTAGGTCTTCTTCTTCTTCAGCTGTTATAAAGTCCAGGTCGGTAAATATCAAGTCTAGTAAGCGATTGTCCGAGTTCATTATCGAGTTAATTTGTTGGAGATTATTGAATAAAATAAAAGAGTTGATTAATCCTGATTTAGCGTCGTTCGAATGTGCATTTACGTAGCGTGGTATGTTGAAATCGCCAACAATAAGAGTTTTAGCGGAGTCTGATTGGATATGGGTCTCAATAACGTTCAGGAAATTTTCAAGATCCGCTCCTACAGCTCCCCATCCAGTCCAAGAGCTTTGATAAACTGCATTAGCTGTGATGGTTTCAGAGAAGGTATGTCTTCTTCGTCTATAACGTCTTTACCGAGATGGCTGGCTCGGGTTTCTATCTATGATGGCGGTGCAGTAAGATGTGAGGTGTTCCGGATTTTCATCCTCAGCCCCGCAGAACCTGCAGTCGCTATTCTGTTTCAGACCTATCCTTGCCATGTGTTCACCAAGGTGACAGTGCCCTGTAAGGAACACTGTGAGGATGCGCAATCTATTCCTGCTAAGTTCCAGCAAAGTTTTTGCTCTATGCTTATTGTAGTTTCCAAGGAAGATCTTGAAGTGTCTCAGACCAGGAAGATTCTCCCAGAGGGATGCTCTGAGGCTCTCTTCCCGATCTTTAAGTTCCTTTTTGTAGGTGCTCGTCCCTATACCACAGAACGGTTCAGGTCCCACAAACGGAGTTGTAGCGGCCTTTTCTTGCTAGTGAATTGGCTTCTTCGTTGCCTCTGATTCCAGTGTGTCCTGGCCGATGCGGGTGACTTCGAGATTATCGAGTCGGACGTTTACCGAGAGAGACGTTAGTAGGTTTTGAGCGTTACCTTTATCGTGGTCTGAACGATCGCCGGCGTTTCGCGACTGTGCTTCTGGGATCTTAAATATAATTAGGTTTGTTTTGCGTTCATTCCTCTCACTCATCTCACGCAATAGATCTTATCAAAGGTATTATCATCTATCGGGTGGGACTTTCTTAATTGTAATTCGTTTTTTAACTCAAGAATTGCAGACTTTAACTCTGCAATACTATTACCCAGCGTTCCACACGCCCGACATGACCGTGATAGGCTTTTCTTGGTTTTAATCGTGCGCACATCATTAGCGCTTAACTCCACGCAAGTATGAAGAAAGTAATGATTGTATATATTACATTGGGCCATTTCATGCTCGCTCTTCAGCAAGCGCAACAAATCAAAGACATTATGCGTGAGAGAATTTAAGAAATGGGAGAGAATGAATGAAAGAAATAAAAATAATAAAATAGGGACACAGTTCTTCTGCACCTAGGGGCCCGTCGAAGAGATCCTCGGAGTGAGAATACAATTGTATAGTAAAATATGCTTTATAGCTCCGTAGTGCGTAAAAAATTAATTAAAAGTGCAAGAGAATCGTTTTTGTCAAGCAAAACAAAATTTCATTATGAAAATACTTTATATGGCATACAGAAATTATTTTACACTTATTTGACAGATTATAGACAATAAATTAATTTATAAAATAAACAACTAAGCAACAGTATTTGTTCACTGTTTGTAAAATACCCTCCAATAATAGGATTCAATGCAGATTACCTTCAAACAGTGTCCTTAGAAGAAAAAAAACACATATTATCAAACATAGTATCTTTTATTGTTACTTACTTTACTTTTCCTTCATTTTCTAGTAATCCACGTTTTATCTTCAAATAAATGAGTATCAAAACGATTATGGTAACCAATAAGATGACGGTAATAGAAAGCAGGATTGCAATAGTCCTAAAATAAATATTAAGAAGTTAACATTATTTCAGTTAAAGAGGAGCTTACGCTTGGTGTTTTGCTTTTGAAATCATAGCCGAAGAGGTATTCCCACAATTATAATCGGCGTCCAAACCACCAACATCATCAACAGTATCGTTTTGACCACCTCGGCAATTAACTGTTTTATTAATAAAATCACTGCAATCCGGACATTGGCAGACACCATCCGAATCACAAACGCCATTCAAGCAACTATCGCTGCAACCTCCTTTAGGCAAGCAAGTTGAGGTTGCGACATCCAATTCGTAGTCATCCCAACAATTACAAACCCCATCGGTACCGCAACAACCATTGTTGCAATCACCACAAGCCGATACGCACTCACCATCATCGCTCAATTTAAAACCTTTATGGCAAGTCTTCGTTAACTTGGTCGTATTATTTTCGGGGATTTTTAGGCATATTCGGGGATTCATGATATCGGGACGATACCCCAAATGGCAAGTGCAATGTCCCGTTGGGGAACACGTTCCCCCTCCCCCGCATGAATTTTCGTCGCAACGCTGCAAGCATTCAAACTTATCATATCGATTTATCGTGTAATTACTATTACAATTTGTTATCACAGACAACCAGCACATCCTTCCTAAACAATTTGGACTCTTTATACGTTTGCACTCAGAGAGTTGGGGTGACATAATAGCATCTTCCTCTGGGGAATGACAGTAACAATGGTAGCAATATCCGTCTGTACATGGAGTATCACATTTCGGAACACATTCATTACTAAACGGGTCTCCAAAATAACCCGCGAGATGGCAAGACATCTGATCACTTTTATAACTCGTGCAACTAAAAATGTTAGGTGTCCCGATATTAAATGAAATTATGTGCGGTTAAAATACTTACTTAACACTACGACATGTTTTTTTTAAGGTATTCGTTTGGCAACGAATCAAAACCGGTAAGAGAAACAGGATAATTTGCACAGAATTTGAACAACTCATTTTGACAACTCGAAGTGAACAAAAAGGATGGAATAAAATTCGAAGCGTACGGATATTTATGTCCGATCTAATCAAGCGGAAAAGGGGACATTTTCGTATCTGACACAACCACAAAATATCTATTAGGCGTAAGCTTCTTCTTTACCACTTTGCCTATCACTTCGATTATGACCATTTTTTATACCATATTTTATTTTTATATTTTATTATGTTGAGATTACTCAACATTTTTCAGCGAAAAATTCCATTTTAATAAACAAACAAGTAGTCATTAGCTCATATTAATGTTAGATCTCTGGCTGATCATTATAATGATTTGGTAAACTATATGAGATTGTTGCGATTAATGAGACATGGCTGACTCCTAATACCGAGTCAACTCAAATTGCTATTAACGGCTACACCTTCTTGGTTTGTACTATATATTAGAGCAAATCTTAAATTTACTATTTTGTACTCATCTGATTCGATTAAACAACTATGGGTGTGCGTTGGTGGAGGTGCCGGAGGTTTTGTTGTTTGTGTTGTTTATTATGAATTTGAAATATCAACATCAACATTTTATAATAATGATAATTTATTAAATTACTATTGGACACATACTAAGTATAATGGTGGTCATTTCAAGTTTAAACTAACAAATGAAGAACAGGTACTTAATATTATATCCACCATTTCTTCCTCGTCGTGTGGAAGTGATGGTTTAACCATTAACATGATTAGGCTTTCCAGTCCTTTTATCCTAAAGTATGTTGTACATATTTTCAATTGTTGTCTCGAGGAAACCAATTTTCCTGAGGCATAGAAGCAGGCACTGGTTGTACTGCTACTCAAGAAATCTAATCCACAGCTTTTGTCCGACTTAAGACATATGTTTACTTTCAGTTCTAAAAAGTGCAACGAATGTTTGGGAGGAGTTGATTTAATTGATTGAGAACGGGAGTCAGAAATAAGAAGTGGAATTGTCAAAAGCATTTTGCACTTGTTCGATATTACAATTGCCAAAACTTTTGAATACTTTACAGGATAAAACCAATATAAAGTTTTTTAAATTTAAATAAGTGTGATAAGAGTTATTGCTTAAAACCACAAATTCCGAAAACGTTCAAGACTTGACCAACATTCCATTTTTAGTGATTAGAAACATATCTAATCCTAGAAGGCTGTATCTTTTTCCGCTATTTTAATGGATTATATCCAGATAACTCTTTGTTTATTCTTCAATTTTTTTTTTGATATATTTCGGTATAGATTGTAGAATTATCTGCGGTGTTAGTTGTGCATTTGATTATAACAGTTAAGCATTCTAAAACCGTCATTTCGGGAAAGCAGTGGTTAAAATGCCTATCAACGTGTACGTATCATGGTTTTTTTTATAAATTATAAACAAACTTATTTTGTTTTATATTCCTAATAATTATTATAAAAACAAATATCTTCTATCACGATTATAAACAAATGAAATTCATATTGATAGCGATAGCGTTTTTCAATTGTGGAAATTTCCTGATGAAATCTTTCCCCACCACCTTCCCATCACTAACATCTCCAAGATTCGGGGGAAAGAAGTCCAGGTGCGAATGCAAGAAATGTATTTTAAGACTCATATTACAGCCTAATGCATTGCACGGTAACTTCTAACAAGTTCACTAACAATTTCCTCATCGTAATCTTCAGATTTTTTATTTCCTAAGTCACATTTTTAAATGCATCCCAAGCAGTCCGTTCTAAATCGCTCAAGAGTACGTCGAATTCTCGTTCCTGTTGTAACAGATTAATCTGGGGTCCTATAAAAATCCCCTCTTTAACTTTTGCCTCAGATATATTAGGAAATTTTTGTTTAAGGTATCGAAATCCTGGTCCCTCTTTGTCCAAAGCTTTGACGAAATTCTTCATCAGATCTAATTTTATGTGTAATAGCGGTAAAACACCAACGAATTATGGACTATCTTCATTTCTCCAGGAATAAAATGTATTCTGGTTGGCCACTACTTAACAGTGTAATGCAAATTTCTCGCTCGACTATCCCATTCCCAGATCTATTAATTCCTTGATTTGATTAGTTCTTGAGAAAAACCACCCCGCATTGCACCCGGCAATGATTCGATTTCTTAAGTTTTCTACGTTTTCCAATGGAGCAGCGTTCACCAAGGACTTGAAATGGCCCCAAAGAACAAATTTAAGAGGATTTAATTCCGAAGATCGTGCAAGCCATAAGTGAGGTCTACCTCGGCCAATCCAGCGATTTCCGTATGCTTGTGTTAAGAAATCACGAGCTATTTGATTAAAGTAGGGTGGTGCGCCATCGTGCATCTACCACATTGCATCTCTAATTGCTAATGGTACGTCCTCCAGAAATCCAGGCAGCGTGTTTTCCAAAAAGTTCAGATACAGCTCTCCGGTAAGTCTCCCTGGTAAAAATACCGGTCCAATTAGGCAGTCACCCACAATCCCAAGCCAAACATTCATTTTCGTCAACCATACATGGTCATTATGGAAATTTTCGTATTGCATTTCTTGAAAAATTCGCTTCATCGGTGAACAGAATCATCATCAGGAATTGAGGGATTTGACCCATTTTGTGCAAAAGCCATTGACAGAATGCTGTGCGAGGAGGAAAATCAACAGGAAGAAGTGCTTGAACGCGTTGTATATGGAATGGATACAATAAATTTTCCTTCAGAATATGCCAAATAGTCCCATTACTTACATCCAAAGCGTCAGCAATTTTTCGAGTAGAAGTACCTCGATCTTCTTCAATCATGTCTAGCACATCCTCTTCCAGCTCTACCGTTCTTGCTGTCCTTGGCCTTCCTGCTCCTTCATTTCATCTTAATGTGCCTGTTTCATTGCCATCAGCAAGTCCATAGATGTAGTGCATGTCGGTCATCTCGGCATTCGTATAGAGATTCGTGATAAGGAACTTGAACAAATTCGACACATACAAAATTATTAATCATGAGACTCGTTCAATATGTCAGTGAATAAAACAGGATTGTTTAAAAATATTTTTGTACGCATGATAAATGGATATGCACTAAAATGTTTTTTTTTACTAAAAAACGGTACCTACGTCGTACGATAAAAAGTTAAGAGAGCTTTTTTCTTCACAATTGAACAAAAAATTAAAACATATTTTTATTTTTAAGGAAATCAGCGGCGTCCTATTTTTTTCTTGAAAAATAGCCTGTGACGTGCCAATACGCGCGCCACTGGTACGACTAAAACATCGTGTTGTATTGCAAAGTATGTGTCTCCCACAGCTATTAACACGCCTAAAATTTCATTATGATATCTCAAGCCGTTTTGGAAAAATCTAATTTTTACTGTTTTTTTTTAATTAAACTTCAACTCGCTGTAGATCGATAACGAATCGTTTGCGGACCTATGTTTATAAGAACTTTTTTGTATAAAATGACCTGGGCGATCAACCCCTTAAATATTGCCGCATCTTTTTTAAACAGCCTGTATATTAAAGTTATCTTTCTAATTTTCAGTAAAGCGGGAAATACTCCTTGCTCCAGGCATTTGTTAAATATAAGTGAGAGTGGGTTACCAAGTTCTTCCCTCAGTTGTTTTAAGAAGTTGGCAGAAATGTCGTATATATCTTTAATGTGTTAATTCTTTAAGTGGTTCATGATGTTAAATGTCTCATTTGGAGTTACGGGAGCCAAAAAGAGTGATTTTCTGTTTTCTAATTTTACTTTTACGAGATAAGAGATAAGGTTTCACTCGGTTGTTTTTGAATAGTTGACTTTGTTTCATTGTGGATGATTGCCCATGTAGCTTTGATCTTATTTTCTGAGTTTTCCAAGAATGTTGCATTCTCCTTTTGTTTTATTTCTGCTATTTTTCTCTAAGGAACGCCCAGATTTTTTTAACACTTTTGAATGCAAAATAAAAAACTACGTTCAGGAAGTATTAAGATGTTTATTTTTATTCACAAGAAAACAGTTAAAAAATTAAAAAAGTGTCTTAATACAGAAAAATCAAGATACCTGTCTATTCAGGTTGCGATTAGAATAATTGTTTAAAATGCTCTCCATTTACAATTTGACAAAAATGTAAACGGTCAGTAAAATTTCTTATTGAATTTTGTATTTGTTCTGGAGTGATGCGATTGGCTTCTTGAACTATTCTCTCTTCCAATTGTTCAAGATTATGGGGACGATTTTTCTACACTTGACATTTCAAGTGACCCCAAAAGAAAAAATCTAATGGCGAGAGATCTGGCGAACGTGCTGGCCATTCGATTGCTCCTCTACGTCCGATCCAACGTTCCGGAAAAATTTCATTCAAATAATCGCGGACATTTGTTGAGACCAAAAATGTGCATTAGGGTGATCACCTTTGTTTGCATTTGGAAAGAGGGCCGCAAGTGCTGGAACAACCTCATTTCGCAATAAATTTAAGTAGACGTTGCCAATTAAATTTCCTCTTATAAAAAATGGTCCTATGATGTTGTTTCCAACAAGACCAGCCCAGACGTTCACCTTTTGAGGACGCTGTGTATGGACTTATTCAATCCAATGCGGATTTTCAATTGACCAGTAGCGACAATTATGTCTGTTCACAGTGCCGTTGAGACAAAACGTTGCCTCATCTGAAAAAATGATGTGATCTAAAATATTAGGCTGCTGCTCGATCAATTCCGTCATTGTTTCGCAAAAATGTAGTCTACGATCTGGATCATCTTCAGTTAACTCATGGACGGTGCTGATTTAAGAATCTTATGAGCAGATTTTTGAGAGATCTCATGAATTTGACCTAATTCTGTTGTGGACACGTGATGATGATTTTCTTCCACTGTAAGCAACACATTCAAACTAGTTTCTCCATCTGTTGGTGTTAATGGACGTCCCCTTCTAGGTAAATCCTTCACCTGACGAAAGACTTCAAACTTTTGAATTATCCGGCACACCGTACTTTTTTACTAATGTGACTATCCGGATAAACAGTATTAAACGAAATACGAACCTCTTCAAAAGAACGTTGACGATCACCGTACCCACGCGGCATCATTAATATCTCAATTCGTTCTGATTCAGTAAGTTTTACTGCCATTTTCAAATGTGTCAATGTCTAAAATAAGTAAATTTATAGCGATGCAAAAGTTAAAACGCTTTTAAAATTGCCAAATGTGACGGCAAAAAATGCAAACACTTTTTCAAAGGTAGGTACCTTGTTTTTTTCTGTATTAGGACACTTTTTTAATTTCTTAACTGTTTTCTTGTGAATAAAAATAAACATCTTAATACTTCCTGAACGTAGTTTTTTATTTTGCATTCAAAAGTGTTAAAAAATCTGGGCGTTCCGTTTAAAAAAAAAAAGTTGGACGTATTGCCGATTAAACCGGAAAAGAAAAAATATAAACTGTATTGCATAAAATGCATTTATATTAACTATACCCTCCTCCCCTCCCTCCCCTCCCCTCCCATACCAAATTGCAGAAATCATAATTTTCAAATAACAAAGTTATTCGACTGTTCCGGGACTTTCTACTGACGCTGTATATCATATCTCAGTACAACAGCAAGAGAATCGTTTTCGTCAAGCAAAACAAAATGTCTTTATGAAAATACTTTATATGGCATACAGGATTTTTTTTACACTTATTTGATAGATTATAAATAATACACTGGTTTACAAAATAAACAACTCAACAAAGTATTTGTGGTATTATTCTGGAAAAACGCACTTTTTAACAGAATATATCTTAAAAATAATTTTCCTGGCTGTTTATGATATAAAATAAATATATTCTGACTGGTTTGTAATCCAAAAGATAGAATGATGAAAATAGTTATACAATAAAAGAGCTGGATTCTGCAGGTTTACCAAATAGTATATTTCTGTAAAGTTCTTTTTTAATTTAATTTTATTTAGCACCTGGAACAGGGGATTAGATTAAATTAATTGTGAAATCATATTGTAACTATGTACATAACCTATTGCAGTCGTTGTAAACATAACCTATAAAACTTTAATATCGAAAGAAAGCTAAAAATGAACCTGGAAATAAAAATATGATAGAAAGCCACGCCCATTTTCATTCATAACCCCTAGTAGCAAATTTACGGGTTTGAGGGCAGCACTGTACAATAACCCCGGTTGAATAACTATAAATATATAAACAAGGGTATTACTAAGTATTTACTTTTATAAAGATTTTCATTTTTTTTACGATGAGCAGTTCATTCCGAAAAAGCATTAAGGTGGCGTACTTGGCCCTCTATTTCAATAACTTGAACTTGATGAGCAAATGTTGCATTTTCATCGAATACATTCAAAATTAGATGGCAGTATATTTTTCTATATATTCTAAAGGTAATATTATCAAAATTTTATATTTTTTCTCATTTTTCTCGCAATCAAAGAATATTTAATTTAAAAAAAGATATTTAGATTTACAACAAAGATAATATCTTCAATGTACCAACGCGAAAATACATTTTTTATGTCTAGTTTTTCCGAATACTACGTTTCCAATAATTATTGTTGAACAGCGCCCCCTACTTTACCGAAACGCCACCTTAAAGCCCTATAACGCCAGTTTTATCGACATACCTATGTGACACATATTGCACTAGCTCTGAGCGAGGGCAAAATCAGTGGTTACGTCATATGACGCTACTCTAGGGCAGTGTCGGTGCAACACGAGTTCCCCCAGTGGAAAACGCTATAAGATTCCACTCCCTCTACTTACCGCATAGAAATCGGTGGTAAAAAATGGTGGTGGGTTCTGTTTACCTACATGCTGGATCTCGCAATGACAAATGCGTGGAAAGTGTACTTGCTACTCGTAGTATCCATGTAGGAATAAACGGAACACACTTGTTCTATGTTTATTTTTTTGTAAGATATGTATCAACAAAGATCATAGAATAATACGAGCTAATCTTACACATGTCTGTATGAATATCATTCGTTAACGACACATACTATGTTATATTACTACAGCATAGATGGCAGCACATACAAATAGTAAATGTAACCTATTACCAAAGAGTAACAAGAGAGTGCACTTAGCTATTGGCGCCAAAACAATCTTATAACCTTGAGAAATAGTATAAATTTTAACAACAGTTCAATGAACCGATGCTGTCAATACTTCGACTGAACTGGACTGAACACACGAATTTATCAAAGTTTTACGCGGTTTTTTGATTTATTTTAGCTGTGTAAGATTTTATAAAGTGTATATAATCATATACATGTATATATATGATTTTAAACGACCGACGCACATATGTATCTATGCGTCTTGATTGCATTTTTTCTAAGTTGGTAGTTCATAATTTACTACATGTTACGTTTTACGTAGAAACAACAAAGTATTTCTTTTTTTTTTTACTTCTAAAATTCACTATGTCATACTTTCACATATTTTAAAGTTTTAATTGCATTAAATTCTATTTTCAAAGTTTCTCGGTTTAGTGACTTTGCAAATCGCGTGTTGGCTAAACTAACTCTGCAAGATTTTCATTAATAAATACTAGCCAATCAAAATTTGTTCAACTTTCGGTGTTCCCAATCAGATCGCTCTATCGAGGCGATAAGAATTATTTTACGCATTCATTCATAATAGCTCTAGTGCACCCTCTTTGTAACTCTACTCTTTGCTATTACCAATAATTCGATAACAAGATTAGTCAGTTGGAATTTACAGGCTATATTGCAAGTGCATTATCTACTCCGACCTAATAATAATAGAAAAAGGTCACGAAAGATAGGACTTTCCTCAGAGAATTGCAAATCCACTACGTTGTTGTTTATGAGCGAATGTGGTCTTGCAAAAAATGTAGCAATACCTTGTGTGGAGAAAAATTGTTTTGAGACATACCATTCGCAATGAATCCATATCCTCCCAGTGTACCTAGCTAGGTACAGTTTTTCTTTGAATGTTTAGAAAAAATGTATTTTTTTCTTTGGAATAAATATTAATATGTCAATACTTATTAAGAAAAAAATGCTTTTCTGTTTTTCTTTACGTTTGGGTAAAAATGAGTTAAGTAAGTTAATTCCTTGCAGATTTATTATGCTCAATATGTTACTGTTTAAAGTAAATATGTTATTAAATGTTTATTTACAGAAGACTTATTAAGTTATTATCCGGGTTACTCGGTCCACATTAATCGGATAATCGGGACTCTACTGTACTCATAAACAAAGAAACGTCAACTAGAGTGACAAATAAACCTTATCTAACTTACTATCTTGTAGATATAAAAAATCTATATCAATAAATTAAAATTTTTGCAAAACACGGACGTTTCATATTTTTAAGATTTATATGCCACACAACTTACCTTAAGAATTATTCAGCGAATCGGGAACATTAAAAAGTAAATAAAACGAAGGAACTCATTTGGTGGATTTGACTTTATTCAACTCATCTGAAATGTTACTATAACTTGGTATGAAAAAACGTTTATTTTTTTTTATGTGACATAAATAATTACTTCTAAATATTGAACAATAATAAGAATAAACTAGACGAACATCTACCCTCCTTTTCTTCAGATTCTAACAAAACTTTGTATAAAAAAAAAACGATAATGATAATTGCATCGAAAATTCTCGAGACAAAATTGGTAGTAAGATAGTGGGATTAGCGCAACGGTGCTCGTTTAGAAAAACAAAAAAAAATTAACCAGAAAAAAATAATAACCATAGCGCTTGTATATAACACAAACGCGTAAAAGTGTTGTCTGCAAAAAAAGAATCACCTAACTGGGTGAGATTCTAAACTTAAGGCATCGTTTCCCATCAATTAATACTGCGAAAATATGAAGGGAAAACAAGGAGTAAACGGAATGCGAATTGGCGGGAAGAGATGTGTAACGTTTATAATCTCACTAATTTAACGATTCTCCCTTCTTCTTTTTTAAATATTAGAAATTGAGGAATTTATCAGATTAATCGACTTCTTCGATTGTCGGTCCAGCACCTCCTGCACCGGGAGCGGCACCACCAGGTGGAGCTGCACCACCGGCACCGGGGAATCCAGGCATACCACCGGGTGGAGGACCACCACCAGCTTGATACATCTTCGTAATAATCGGATTACAGATTCCTTCCAATTCCTTCTGTTTATGCTCGTACTCTTCTTTATCGGCCAATTGATTAGCGTCCAACCAGGCGATAACTTCGTTACATTTCTCCATGACGGTGTTCTTATCGGCTTCGCTGATCTTATCCTTAATCTTGTCATCCTCCATGGTGCTCTTGATATTGAAACAGTACGATTCGAGAGCGTTCTTCGCCGAAATCGTATTCCGTTGTTTCTCATCTTCGCTCCTGTATTTCTCGGCTTCGTTCACCATCCTTTCGATGTCCTCCTTGCTGAGGCGACCTTTATCGTTGGTGATGGTGATCTTGTTCTCTTTATTGGTGGATTTCTCCACGGCGGTTACGTTGAGGATGCCGTTAGCGTCGATGTCGAAGGTGACTTCGATTTGGGGTACCCCACGAGGCGCCGGAGGAATTCCTGTGAGTTCGAATTTACCCAAGAGATTATTATCTTTCGTCATAGCTCGTTCACCTTCGTAAACCTGGATTAACACTCCAGGTTGGTTATCTGAGTAGGTGGTGAAGGTTTGCGTTTGTTTCGTTGGAATCGTAGTGTTGCGTTTAATCAAGGCTGTCATTACACCTCCAGCAGTCTCGATACCCAGCGATAAAGGTGTAACATCCAATAATAGAAGATCTTGTACCTCTTCCGATTTATCTCCGTGCAAAATAGCGGCTTGTACGGCGGCACCGTAAGCGACAGCTTCATCTGGATTGATCGACTTATTCAATTCCTTGCCGTTGAAGAAATCTTGCAGCAACTTCTGCACTTTCGGGATACGAGTCGATCCGCCTACCAAGACGATATCGTGAATCTGAGCTTTATCCATTTTAGCATCGCGAAGCGATTTCTCAACAGGTTCCATTGTAGACCTGAAGAGATCGGCGTTCAATTCCTCGAAACGAGCTCTGGTAATCGAGGTATAAAAATCGATTCCCTCGAAGAGTGAATCGATTTCAATACTAGCTTGGGTTGATGATGATAGGGTCCTCTTCGCTCTTTCGCAACTCGTCCTCAAACGACGCACAGCTCTCTTATTAGACGTCAAATCTTTCTTGTACTTCCTCTTGAATTCCTGCACGAAATGATTCACCATACGATTATCGAAATCTTCACCGCCCAAATGAGTATCACCAGCTGTAGATTTAACCTCGAATATCCCATCTTCGATAGTCAAGATCGAGACATCGAAAGTACCACCGCCCAAATCGAAAATCAGGACGTTCCTCTCGCCGACACCCTTCTTATCTAAACCGTAAGCGATAGCGGCGGCCGTCGGTTCGTTGATGATACGTAATACTTGTAAACCGGAAATCGTACCGGCATCTTTGGTGGCCTGTCGTTGAGAATCGTTGAAATAAGCCGGTACGGTGATAACGGCGTTCGTAACAGTCTTTCCTAAATAAGCTTCGGCAGTCTCCTTCATTTTAGTGAGGACCATCGAGCTCACTTCTTCGGGGAAGAACGTCTTTACTTCGCCCTTGTACTCGACTTTAATTTTTGGTTTGCTTCCATCGTTGACCACTTCGAAGGGCCAATGTTTCATGTCGGCTTGTACTGTGGCATCGTCGAATCTGCGGCCGATTAGACGTTTCGCATCTGGAAATTTAAAAAATTGAATTAGTCGCGATGTCGTTTTAAGATTTAAGTTGATTTATTCGCGGATTAAGTTTAGCTTCAGATAAATGAATAATCATGGATTTATTCTAGCGTCATAAACTCCAGTCTGGCATGACTCTTAAGTATCATCATGTACGGTTTTAAAAATGTCACAAATGAGTCTAAATATTTTCCCAATAGATTATTTCCTTTATAATTAAGCCGGCGTTGATTTTTTGAGAAAAAAAAAACGTCACATGCGAAATTGGTGACATTAATTTTGAAGTTTTATATTTGTCAATTTCCAAACAAAATGTGTTGACATTAAATTTACATTCCGATATTTTTTTTTAACATAATCATCAAAACTGTAGTGATGTAGTGAAAGGTTGGATGTTTTGTGCGTCTAGCGAGAAACTCGGAGATGTCCACCATAATAATCTGGCTCGTTGCATTCTCACTGTTCCTAACGTCAGTTTATTGTTGCTCGGGTGGAGGTGACGATATTGATTACGGTAACCGACTGATGCCACTGGATATACCACTATATCGATCATCCGATCGAGTAGAGCCTCGCCACTTCATGGTCGGTATAGGTAATTGGGAGGATAAAAACGATACAATCTACGCTACCGCTGTGATATTAAAAAATGAACAGGACGTTTACATAGTGATAGCGAACGCTGAAATTTGGACGTTGTACGAGCATTCTACTGGTGCTATTAAACTTATGAGATGGGACGTAAAAACGTCGCAAATAATATACGGACGTGTGCATAGGATAGAGATAATAGGACATTTCATCGTGTTAACACCGACCGAAGGATTCGTTAAAAACGGGGAATACGCCAAATTAGGAACGGAACCTTTCAAAAAGAATTTAGACTTGATATTCATCTCATCGTTCGATAGTAAAACCGTTGAATTTAACTACATTTATATCAATTTCATTACCGAGGTCGTACACCACCGTCGGTGCCCCGTGCCGTCGAACCCTCCTAAGATATCTTACGAGAAATCGAAACCGATACAGTGCTATGGTCGACAGGGAAAACCGGAATCGCATTGCAATACACACTATGGATATGCACTTTTATATAACAACTCGAATAATCTGGTGGCTTTGGGGATACCGACGCAAGACATGCTACATTGTGCCGACGCATTCCTGGCTAGACCAATCGGTCATAATGAAATTGAGCAATACGTGGGTACTGGATGTAGAATCTCGTATATTACTAGCTTCGTGCGGATTCACGTACTACACAGTCTTTATTATGTGTATTTCCATTTCATCTAAATTAATAAATAAATTAACGCATATCGGGAGCATTTTCAATTAACTTCTCAGAAATATTTGTTCCTCAGATCAGATTAAGAAGATTTAATAGATGATGCTTAGCAGTAGCTAATTACTATCGTCGATTTATTGATACAAGATTCAAGACGTCACAGCTCGTTATACAGAGCTACTGTCTAAAGATTTTTTTAAATCGAAACGACCTGTACAAATGAAAATCGTTTTAATCGCAGATCTCTCTTAACACCTTCGGCACCCTAAAGATTTCTCTTTTTTATTAATAAGGATGCGTTGTACACTCAATTTGAAGCTAAGATCTTGAATTTAAAGGTTTTGAAAGCAAAAAAAAATTGAATTTAAGTTTTAATTTTTGTGTAATTTATGATATATTGGTGCTAGGATTCGGTATATTACAAAGATGCCACCATCAAAATCCGGAAGCCATCATAATAGAGATTCGAAGCCTTCGATTTCCTCGATTTATTTTTTATTTTTATGAATTAATTTAACACTTAAATTTTTTACAAAACGAAAATTTGAAAAAATATATAGTAGGTAATACAAAAATAATTTTAATTTTTCTAACTTTTCGATATCCGAAAATTTTCCTGCGTACTCTTTTTAAATTTTTTGTATAGGTATAATTTTTTACAAATTTTTAGTTAAATGAAAAATTCTGCCCCCCCCCCGCTCTCCATTTTTTATTATAAAATTTTTTCGAATTTTGTATAAATTTTGTTCCCCAAATTTTCGTTGAATTTTTTACCCATTTTTTTTAATTTTAGATAGGTACCCTGTCCGACATTCTATTTTTGTAGTTTCCTGTACATAACTGCTTCAAAAATTTAGTTCTAGTTTCAGAAAAATTTTGTCCCACCCCCTTACCACTTGTAACTTCTTTCAAATTTTTTTTTTGGCAAATTTTCGTTATTATAATTTTTTACAAATTTTTACTTAGATGAAAAATTATCTGCAATTTTTTTTCAAATTTTCTACAATTTTTTTTCCGAATTTTTATTATTTTTTTTGTTATATAAATCTTGTTTCCCAATTTTTCGTTATATAAAATGTGTTTTTGAAATTTTATGTATATACTTTTTTTTTTTTTTTTTTTTTAATTTTATATACCGTCCCACATGCTCTTTTTTTTAATTTCCTGTACATAATCGTTTTTTTTTAACAAAAATTTAGTTTTAGTTTCGATTTTTTTTCCCGAATTTTTAATTTTTTTTGTTATATAAATCTTGTTTCCCAATTTTTTTTTTTTTTCAATTTTATATAACATGCTTGTAATTTCTTTCAAATTTCTTTTTGGCAAATTTTCGTTATACTTTTTTTTAATTTCCTGTACATAATCGTTTCCCCAAATGTTTTTAACCGTTTTCCAAAAATTTAGTTTTAGTTTCAGAAAAATTTTGTCCCACCCCCTTTCCACTTTCTTTATTCAACTTCTTTAAAATTTTATTTTTGGCAAATTTTTTATACATATTTTTTCTCATTATTTTTTAATTTTATATAAAAAATTTCTCTTTTTTTTAATTTTCTGTATACATATAATTTTTACGAATTTTTAGTTAGATGAAAAATTTCTGCAATTTTTTCAAATTTTCTACAATTTTCTATAAAATTTTTTCTCAAGTTTTTATGTACTTTTTTTCAAATTTTGTCTAAGATTTTTTCCGATTTTTTTTTGTTATATAAATCTTATATAAAATGTATTTTTCAAATTTTATGTAAGTATATACTTTTTCCCAAATTTTTATAATTTTTATAATTTGTTTCCTATTTTTTTTTTATTTTATATACCCTGTGTACCCCGACCCCGACATGCTTTTTTTTAAATTTCCTGTACATAATCGTTTCCCAAAATGTTTTAACCGTTTTCCAAAAATTTAGTTTTAATTTCAGAAAAATTTTGTCCCACCCCCTTTCCACATTCTTTAATTTTTTTTTTTTATTTAACAACTTTTTTCAAATTTCCTTTGAGCGAAAATTTTCGTTACATAAATTTTTTACTCAGTTTTTTTAATCTTAAAAAAAATTCCTATGTACAATTTTTTTTTAATTTTCTGTATACATATAATTTTTTTACAAATTTTTACGTAGATGAAAAATTCTCCGCAATTTTTTTTTTCAAATTTTCTATAATTTTTCCCTTAATTTTTATTATATAAAATTTTTTCTCAAGTTTTTGTTATTAACTTTTCGTCAAATTTCGTCTAAGATTTTTTCCGAATTTTTATTATTTTTTATTTGTTATATAAATCTTGTTTCCCAATTTTTCGTTATATAAAAAGTATTTTTCAAATTTTATGTATATTCTTTTTTATTAATTTCCGGTACATAACCGTTTTCCAAAAATTTAGTTTGTTTCAGAAAAAAAAATTTTTTTTTTCAAATTTTAATTTTTTTCCATTTTTTTTTAAATTTTATTTACCCTGTCCGATATTCTTTTTCGGTAGTTTCCTGTGCATCAGTGTTTTTCAGGGAGTTAAGGGGGATCGCGAGAACTCAACAAAACATCAATAAATTTTAAAAAGGTAGGCGGGGGGGTCGCAAAATATTTTTTGATACTAGGGGGGTCATGTCAAAAGGTTAAAAAACACTGCTGCACATAATCTTTTCCCCAAATGTTTTAACCGTTTTCCAAAAACTTAGTTTTAGTTTCAGAAAAAGCCTGTCCCCCACTCCATCCCCCTTCCACTTTCTTTATTCAATTTTTTATACAATTTTTTTTTTCAAATTTTTACATAAATTTTTTTTGTCAAATTTTTGTTATAAATTTTTTCCCCAAATTTCTCTTTAATTTACTGTAAATAAACTTCTTTTTCTGTTTTTTTAACCGTTTTCCAAAAATTTAGTTTGTTTCAGAAAAAGCTTGTTCCCCACCCCACCTCCTTTCATCACTCTATTCAATTTTTTTTCAGATTTTTTATATAATTTTTTGCCAAATTTTCGTTTTTTTTTTTTGATTTACTCTAAATAAACTTCTTTTTCTTAAGTTTTTTTGACCCTTTTCCAAAAATATAAATAAAATTTAATTCTAATTCCACAAAAATCCTACCACCCCACCCCGTCTCCCATTTTCTTTATTTAATAACATTGAATGGAACTTCCTACTAATTTAATATGTACCATTATTTTTGATCAACACTGTACACGCATTAACATTACAAATTTAGTTTTCCGATTACGTCATCAAATTGTGTTTTGCCACCACAAACAAAACTTTTAACCCAATATCATCGTTAAGATTTCAAATTTTAAACCACATACACGCATAGCAACTAAGATAAGAACAAATTTATTTATCTAAAACACACAAGACTCGATGTCGAAATGTTCGAGTACATGATAAATAAAAATCAATAAAACTAATTCTAGAATAAATATTAACTTAGGTACTCGGAAGAATTTTAATAATTCGCAAGTGTTATCGTATCATAGAACTAAATTACATATTTCTGCAAAATCTATCGATTCAAAAAATTGAGCCACCTGTATATCATGCTTGAATAATGGAAGATTTAACATGTGTTCACTGGAATATAAAAACTCTGACTCATTTGTGACCTTAGAATATTGATTTATGTGTTCAAGGTTTAAGATGTTTGCACACGGTTCTTTTCGACCCCCTTAAAGGGGGATATTTTTTAAAAAGGAAGAAAAAAATCGATGTTCACCTACCGAAAATTGTGTTATTAGGGTTCATGGCTACTTGGTTCTTAGCAGCATCTCCGATGAGACGCTCTGTATCCGTAAAAGCAACATAGGAAGGCGTTGTCCTATTTCCTTGGTCGTTGGCGATGATCTCGACTTTTCCATGTTGGAAAACTCCCACACAAGAGTACGTTGTACCCAAATCAATACCTACTGCCGGTGCTTTCGACATTTTGTTCTAAAAAAACGCGAATATAAGATTAATATGGGCTTGAAATCGATATTTTTATAAACTTCAAACGTCAAGAAAATTTGTGTGAATAAATAATCATGGAAACGAATCACCTTACCTTATACGATTTAAATTAATAATTAGGATAAATATACACTATATAATAGAGGTTGCAGACAAAACTTTTAATACAATTTCGTGTCTTACTTCTTTCTTCGACGGTCGAACAATCAAATCTAACAGAAACGCCGCAAGATGGCCGGTTTTATGCCAGCGACACATCTGCTTTCTAGAATGTTCTAGACGCCGACCAATCGCGCAGCGGTATCCGCATAAATTCTGGTAATCGATTGGTCGACAATTTTAATCTCGAACCTTTCAAAATCCCACAAGACGTTTAATCTGGAATATCGAGATTAAATCGTTTCGGATTATCATCGGAATACGTGCAAAAAATTTCCTTTAATTTTAGAATTATTCATCGGTGATAATCTATATTAAAAATGCTTTAATTTGAGAAATCGTAAAAATTCGCTTTACCGCTTAATAAACGGCGGGCGATTTGAAATTTTTATCACATGGTTTTACGAAGAAAAATTCTTGTTTTATATCGAATGATGCATTAAAATTATGAAACGCATACGTAATAGACACACAATACATAGTATCGGTGTAACTGGAAATGTATTCTAGAATTTACGATTTTCTGGAACGTAATTATGTACACTTACGTGTATCATTATAATTGAATTATGTATTCATGCAAAAAAAAATGGTAATATGGAAGTATTGACGTAGAAAATAAATGTATTATTAATTTTGTAATAGGCGGGATTAAAATAGTATTGGTTTTATATTCTTTTAAATGGAATATTTATAAACGTGTTATCAGTAAACGATAATAAAAAAGATAAATATCACTGTCAGGATAAACATATTTATTTTTTTGCTATATCCTAATAATAAAACGAGATAATAACATGTTTTTCTACCTACGTAAATTTAAACTCAAGCGTCTCTAACATCTTAAAATAATAACCTCAAAATCGGTGATAAAATTGTAGAAAAACTAATTTTAAAATCGTCCAGGACGAATTTATTATTTAAGTTTCATAAAAAGATCTCTCATTACAACTTATACGCCATATTTTGATATAAATACGATCAAATTAATATTTTATGTAAGGGAAGTCCGATGCTTCACAGGGAAAAACAGATTCAACTTTGTTCAAGACAGAAAACCTGGAATTAAACCTACCTGTTGGAGTTACTGCGGCTTTCCTTTTTATTTTGTTGGTAATAATCTGGTAATAATAATAAAATTAGGGATACCTAATTTTATCCGTTTTGTATTTAAATATTGAAAATTATAGTGTTTAATGATAGTAAATTATAATAAATTCCTTTAAACAGATGGATCTTTCTTAAAATTAAGAATAATATTATAATAATTATAAATAAATGACAAATAAATTTAATAAGACGTATCAGTTCCAGCGACATCTTTGTTTCTACCTCTAAATTACTCGCCGGTGTTTGTCATATCGATAATACAGAAATCTGTATGATAATTGTGTCATTATAATATACAGTCGAAAGCAAAAAAAATGTAACGCTTCAAAATTACCTGTCAATATTTAGTTATTTGTCGATTTTTGGGGATCCGTTAGAATAATACCATCTTCACGATAACAGAACGATGTATTTGCTTGTTATAGGTCGCTATAGGGATCATTAACCACGATGAACGTCAATTTGTCGTTTTTGTGACGTCATCAATTCATTTTTTTGACGTTTACATCTAATGAATACCTTAAATTGACGTAAATATGACGAATTATGACAAATAGTGTGAACAGATCATAAACTGGGTCTTATTAATGTAATTCTCACGGAAATGAGGTTTTAATTAAAGAAACCGGTGTTTCAGTCACTTCATCGTCTGCTGACATATCTAATAGTGATTTTTCCTTTTTATGTTGTGATGGGGGAGTGGGAAAATTTTTTTTACAATAAATTAAAAATAAAACAACAAAATTAATCACAATATTTTCATTTCCGATACATGAATATAATATCACAATACAAAAAAAAAAGAAACCAATATTTACATCATAAAAGCTGCAATTCTCAAACAAACTTATTCCTTACGTAAGACAAAATATCACAACCGTTCTTCCAGGTAAAAACCTCCGATTTAATTTTATAACATTTCCCGCTACTATCGATCGGCTGACCCAACTCGAGCAAATTTATCAATTCCGCACACTTATAATTAACCCGTACGCATGCTAAATCACCCTCTTGCAATCGTAATATCGGACACAAATCATTCATACCGTCACCGATGTATATCACCCGTTCGTAGGTAACACCGTCCTTTTTTTGAGCGTCGATATATTCCTCCATGATCCGTCCTTTACACAAATTCTTCGTACTCATCTTGCATTCCGTCTGCAAATGATACATCTGTATATTTAATATATCGTTGACAAAATTCGCAGGATTCGTAAATACCTTATCGATATTTTTCGTAAGATTGTACTTATTTAACCATGTATCTATAAAATAAGTATTCGAATCGCTGATAATAATGATATCGTAATTCAATTCAAGTTTCAACGACGTAATCAATTCCGTCATCCCATATACAGGTTTAATATTATCGATCGCAGTTTGAATGTCGTTCTTACGAAAACCATGTTCGTAGAGTAATTGGAAAACTCCTTGCATATAGGATGTCCAACCATCTTTTCTATGTAATTGTTTCAATGATGGTGGGATTTTATCAGGAGATAACAGATCACGAACTACCGTATCAGAATTATCGTCGATTATTGTGTGGTCAAAGTCGAACACAGCTAATCGCTTCATGATCTACAAGGTAACTAACTTTATTACTGTTATCTTTATAAGATCTGATGATGTCTATATAGATAAACTCACTTTAATACTGTTTAAAATGTTGTTTAACATTGTCTATTTTAATTGTGCTTGTGATATATATCATGCTTTTTTTTATTTTTATAAAAATTTAACCTTTAAGTCTGTATAATCAGTTGAAAATGAGCCATCCTATCGATATAAATCATTCGGGAATTTTGTCGAACATTACACACGGTTGTACATACAAATTGTTTAAATTCTGATTGCTTGTGTACAGAGTACAGGTTAGGATCTATCAACAAATGTCAAATCCAGTCGAATCATTCCAAATATGACATTTCTCACATTTCATATGTTTACTGCGACTTATTTACGCGTGATTTTACTATAGTTTATAGTGCTGTGATTTTCGATCACAGTTATAATCACCATAGTAACGATAAACAATCCCGCCATTTTTTAAATAATTATTATTTTATAGCTATTATCTAATTATTATTGACTCAGTTTTATTATCATTTTCGATGTAGTAGTCTATATATATATGTAGTCTAAAAGTTTCCCACCACAAGACAAAAAGAAAAAAATCGGTGGACTATAATTTGTAAACCTGCTTTTCGGAGAGGGTGGAGACAGGTATTAAAAGATTTAAAATCACTGTTATAGGAATGTCATACAAAACGATGAAGTGAAGAAGATCTGAAAATGGTGATATGTGATAGCAATAATCACTATCAAAGACTGGTTCCATTAATTAAAACCCCATTTTTTGTCAGAATTTCATTATTAAGACTCACTTTATCATCTGTTCACACTATTTGTTCTTAAAAAAATGCCCAAGCTGTAACAATGCGTCATATTGACGTCACTTTAAGGTTTCATTAGATGTAAACGTCAAAAAACGTGTGGACATGAATATGTGTACAAGATGGCGGTGGAGAGTGGAGACCAAAACATTTCGTACTCTTTAGTCGGTAGCTTTATTTAGAAATGTCATTATTAGTACAATTGGCAAAGAGGGGCAAGTTTCAATGGCGTTGAGAGGCCGCACAGTCACACTGCTACTGCCATCTATGTTATGTCTACCAAATTTTTTTCGTTCAAATTGTGACAGCTGTCAGTGATAATGATTGTATAGAGTTACAGCAGAAAAAAATTATAATCGAAAGTTACTTTAGAACTAGGCGAAAATTACGAAACCGTTTCCTAATCTGCTGGATATATATTCCTGCACACTATTAATAAGTCATGTTTGAGACTGATTAAAACAATTCTTTTTAAACATCGTCTAATCACAATTTACATCTATGAATCGTATATTTGCGGCTTTTATTGTTACTCTGTCGTCACAAATTAAAATTCTATAAATTTAACCGAAGAAATGGCATGATTGTCTTCTCAAATATATTTTCACGCTAGGCAAAAAATACTCGGTATATAATATTTTTGAAGGAAATATATAGCAATTTTGAGAAACCATATAAAAAGTGTTGTTTTTATTTAAAAAATTAGAAAATGCATTTTTCAATTATCATCAAGCTTCTCGGGTTGCAGTGTGGTTCGTTTTGAATTTAACACAATTCACTAGATGGCGCAGAAGCACGCTAACAAGATTTTATTAGAAGTGTCCAAACTTGCAGCCCTCTATATTTTAGGGCGTCAGAATAGTTGATATTTATCACGGTAGATGGAACCCTCAAGATATCTCGGCTATTAAGGGAGATAGGACCGAAATCTCTTCGGTACAACACTCAGGGCGATGAGTACAATCTTTTCCACCCATCCGAGATCGAAAATTCGACAAATGCCCGGCTAGAAATCTTTCGGTTTTTTTTTTTTAATATCTCGGCCATTAAGCGAGATTAGACTGAAATCAAAGGTGTCAATATGCCTTGCTGGGAGTTTAGATGAACAAGGTTATCGAGTTAGGTAATATTTATATGATGAAATGAATTTTTTATATATTGTACTGGAATATTTTTCTATTATTTGAAAATGTACAAAATTCGGTAGAAGACACATTTTATTTTAAAGTTGATTTAATATTCCCGCCTTTTAGTCGAGCTACAAATCAATCTACTACAAATTTTCAATGCTAATAGACTCGCCTAATTGTTAGAGGGCAGCACTGATCCGTAAAATTCAAATTTAGTGGTGTGAATAACTTTCAAAATGATAATTTTCAGTAATAAAACTTACATCAATTTATTATTAACATAATAATAATTCACAAGTAAATATGTATCGAAATCGATTATCTATGAGATGTAATTTTTCGTGAAACACTGTTTATAATGAAAAAGTCAGAAAATATTTTTAATTTTTGGGAATAATGTAGAAATTTATTCTAATCAAACAATTGTAAATTTGCTATCAAGCATCTACACATCTACAAACGATTCTGATTAAATAAAACTGAATTTGATATGATAGTGAAAATGCATTTATATTGGGGCTAACGTCACACACCTTTCCAAAAAAAATTGCTGATCAATTATTGATTATTAAACGTTGGAAGTACGCTACGAAGCACGTACGAACGATTAAAAACGAGATTTATCATAATTAGGTATTGTGAGGGGGTTAATTTGATGAATTCTTGTCTTATTTTGAGGTTATAATCGACAAATTTGACTTCTTCAAGGTTACAATTTTAATCAACAGATGGTGGTAGCTTCGGCGGTATTTATTGCTTATTTTAAAAATTAAATTTATTATTATTAATTACTAAATAAGAAATAAGTTAGAGAATTGAATAATTCAATTATTAAATTCGATTTGTACAACGCAATTTGATTTCGTTCGCATCGAATACGGATTAATTCAGATAGATGGCGCTATAAACACAAACAATTCCCAATATTTACATCGGATATACACGAAACGTAAGTCACCTGGCGAATAATGCAGATACCTGATTTGCAACTGTCAGTTTTTCAGTTAGTTCTCGTAGAGTTTGTGCGGTCAATGGCGTGAATAGTGCAAGGTAGTAGAAGTGCGCGGCTCAGCAAGAGAGCCCCTCCGTGTTCCGTATTCGTGAAATAACGAAAACGTGAATTAAGTGCGGTATTGTGTCTCTTGTTGTCGTCGGAGCTATTCGCGACACGACCAGAATTAAAAAAAAACAACAACGGCGTGATAGATCTTCTTCTTGTGCTCCCATCATCGAGATATGGCCGCATCTTCTGGTATCCTACCGACTTACCAGCGCTTCGTGAACGGTGTACCGGTCGCCTTGGCGAGGAGGTCCTTCCGACCCCGCGAGAAATACGTAATCCTCCTGGTGTTCGCCACCTTCGGCCTGGTGTGTTTCGGTACGTTCTTCTTCCTGCCGGAATTTAGAAGCGGCGGTACGACCGCTGATAGTGTTTACAAGGTGTACGATCAGTTCAAAAAAGCCGGACCGGAATTCTTATTACCGCCGCCCCCTTTACTCGACGATTCGCAAAAGATAATACGGCACGATAGGGGTACGCAGGATGATCCGCACGTCCTGGACGATATGGAAAAATTACGTGCGAAGATCGCGCAAGATAGTGAATTAAAAGTGTTGGAAAAACCAGATCTCTATACGAAAACATCTTCAACATCTAAAGCGGAACATCTGGTGAAAGCTAAAGGTGTTGATGATGTAGTGCGTGACAGCGAAATAATGACCGTTCCACCTGCTTATAGTGATCATTACCCAGATATAAACCACGGTGAAGATCCCGATCCGAAGGTTCAAGAAAGGAGGAATAAAATTAAAGAGGTTAGTGTTGTTTTTGCATACTTTTTACGTTTTCTAATTCTGATTGAATTCTGATAGAATGTTTACATCAATTAGTTGATGCCGTGAGTGTGGGTATTATATGTGGAGATATTCAATTGGTGGTGATAACGTTTTGCACCGAGATAACAACTATATATAGGTTACAAAGTGGTAGCATGTAAATACAAGTATCTATTCGTGTTTCCTTAATAAAATAAAAATAATTAAAAGGTCCTCATGTTTTAATGCTTATCTTTATTATATCTGCATTGTGATTATCAATGTAAATACATTAAGTTGCTACCAAATACATAGTTAATTATCAACTAGCTCAGTATGGATACAATCACTCATTTTCGAGCTGCAATCATATCTCACAGATTTGAATTATTAAATTAGGACCTTTTACTTAACTCGCAAAATGGGATATCTTGCGAGTAATGTAATTTGTAGAAAATCTAGTAGAACATCTATTAAAAAAAGATAATCGAAGTAATGATATATCGGTCAAACTAAACAATATTTAAAGAAACGATTTTATAATCACCAATACACGGTTACATTGTTGTTAGTAATGGTGAACCGTTAACTTTGAACGCCTTGTATATATAAAAAGCGCTTTATCCTCACTGAGACATCAGTCTATTTCCACTGAAATGTCGAAAAACGCGATTTTCAATTGTTTTCTGCGATTTCACTACGGTAATTGGTAGAAAAATCCTAACCACTTGAGATTTTCTGCGGCAAAAGATTGCCTCCCTCAGGATTTCCTTGGATCTCCTTCGGGTTTCCTTGGAGCTCCACTATATTTGTAAAGTTGATCAACCAGTATATTTCAGTTCATTAATAGCATTCAAAAATTTTTAGTGGAAGGTAAGGTAGTCTGAGTGGAGATTTTTAATTGAAAAACTTGGAATTGTATGAAATCGAGTATGAAGTTGAACAGTTGATTAAATAAAAACATATAACAACAAAGCAATCTCAAGGTTTCATAAAAAATTTGTTCTTCTTCAACTTCTTGGATGTCGTCCTGCTTAGACCATACATAATCTTCCAACTCATCTTTCAGGAATTTAATTTTTTGTTTATCTTCGTCATCTTTTCTTTTTTCACCGATAGCTTTGCCAATGTACCACCCTGTATCGTACATTACGGCATAATATTTTTCCATTTTAATTTCGGTATGGTTTTTCTCCTTCAAATTTTCTGTACTGATACATTCATCAGAAAAATCATCAAATATGTCTTCGCAGTTTTCATTTTCAGAGTCAGATACCAAATTTTTTTTATGGGTGCTTTTTTCGGAGGTTTTCACTGTAGAACATATTTTACCACTGATATTCCTGGTGTTTATCCTTGACTTGAATCGTGCTAGTCTGTCAGAACTTAGTTTTGGGATTTCTTTATCCAACAACCAACATAGTGACGTTTTTTTTTACTGTTTTTGTAGCTCCAATTTCCAGAACAACTTTCAAAAAAGAACTATTTGATTTGTCGTCAAGCTGTCAAAAGTGTATATCATAAAGGAGAATACTTCGAGAAACAATAAAGCAATTTTCAACGACAAGTTAGTATTTTTTCACTGCATAATACACTTTCCAATCTTGGATCAACTGTTTTGCGAACTGAATCTTCTTAGAGTTCGTTATCTAAGACGGAAGTCTGATGAGAAGTCTATTCATACGTCATATCAACACAATCTGTCTCAGATTCAATGAGACCGGTCTAAAAAAAAATACAAAGCATTTATCCTGGTTTATTCAAAATAGTTTCCTTCGGAGTCAGGATACAGCACATAGGAAACGTTCAATAAATTTTGGATGACTGAAACGATTTCCTTTCATCGCCAGTTTCAATTTGGAAAGTCGCACGGAGCCAAATCAGGTGGATGATCGATGACAACGATGCCGATTCTTTTTGAATCGAAGAAGAAAATGGTCAGCATTGTTTAGATTTTGCTCTTCTCTTTTGGGGCTCTTCTGGTGACTTCCATGCCGCACTCTGACGTTTTGTTTTTGACTCGTATTGAAAACATCATGTTTTATCATCACCAGTCCTTCTGCGAACATTTTTGCGATGAACTTAACTCTCCTCCAATCTTTTCGATCATCTGTCAGGGTGTGAAGTACGAAGCGTGCACAGATCTTCTGCTTGTCCAAATCTTCATAATTCCATAGGTTGTGCGTTTCGGTATCTTAGTTTCCTCTTCGATGAGATGATGTTGCAAAGTGGTCGCTTCGTAGAGTTTCTTTGACTTTTTCGATGTTGTCTTCATTGCAAGTGGTTTTTGGCATCGCTGCTCGGTAATCGTCTTTACAAGATCCAATCGGCCAAACCAACGGAAAACCTGCGCGCGGGATATGCATAGGTCCGCGAAGTTGGTACCACAAAGTGGTCAAAAATTGACAAAAATGCTAGAAAGAATTGACCATCAGCGATTTCGATTGACCCCGTTTTGTTTAGGCTACAGTCGCTATACTTACCCATATTTTCGGGGTCTAATGGCGAAAATGCTAAAATTAGCCAATATAGACATTTTTTTTCATTGGATACGATTGACCATTGTTTCACCACCTTTCACATTTTCAAAATTTAAAAAAAAAGTTTTTCTTCGAATTTTTTTTTACTATAAACACTAAAATTTTGTTGCAGGATAGGATTGACCAACGTTTGACCATAATTAACCACCAAGTAATTTATTTGAAAACTTAACCATAGTCGAAACAAATGAAAAAAACAAGTTCATATCTCCAATGAAATGACATCAAACCCAGAAAATTTCACAACCTCTTGCATCGCATTTTTCACAAGTTTTGAGAGATGGTCAAACGCTGTAAATAATAGGACATATTGTATGGTGTCTCTAAACCACAGAAAATTGAAAATTATCGTTTGACCACCTTCCGGTTAAATTTTATCCGATCTCGAAGTGACATAAAATAGAGTTTTCAAAGTTCATCGCAATTTTCGCAAATTTTGAGAGGTGGTCAAACGCTGAAAATGAAATCATGGTTAAACATTGGTCAATCCCATCCTGCAACAAAATTTTAGTGTTTCTAGTAAAAAAAAAATCGAAAATGTGAACAAAATATCTATGGTGGCTAATTTTAGCCTTTTCGCCATTAGATCCCAAAATATGGTTATAACAGCTGTAGTCTAAACAAAATGTGGTCAATCGTAAATAAATAGTCAATTCTTTCTAGTATTTTTGTCGATTTTTGACCAGTTTGTGGTAGGTCCGTGAAGTTGGCACCACAAAGTGGTCAAAAATCGACAAAAATGCTAGAAAGGATTGACCATTTATTGACCACTATTGACCATCAGCGATTTCGATTGACCACCTTTTGTTTAGGCTACAGCCGCTATACCCATATTTTGGGGTCTAATGGCGACAATGCTAAAATTAGCCAATATAGACATTTTGTTCATCGGATACGATTGACCATCGTTTGATCATGTTTGACCACCCTTCACATTTTCAAAATTTTCAAAAAAAATTTTTTTCGAATTTTTTTTTTACTGCAAACTATAAAATTTTGTTGCAATATAGGATTGACCAACGTTTGACCATGATTGACCACCAAATAATTTTTTTGAAAACTTAAAAATATTCGAAAAAAACGAAAAAAACAAGTTCATATCTCCAATGAAATGACATCAAACCCAGATAATGTCATAACCTCTTGCGTCGCATTTTCCACGAGTTTCGAGAGGTGGTCAAACGCTGAAAATAATAGAACTTATTCTCTCGTGCCTCTAGACCACATAAAACTGAAAATTATCGTTTGACCACCCTCCGGTTAAATTTTATCCGATCTCAAAGTTACGTATAACAGTTTCAAAGTTTTTCGCATTTTCACAAATTTTGAGAGGTGGTCAAACGCTGAAATTAATAGAACTTATTGTCTCGTGTCTCTAGATCACAGAAAACTGAAAATTATCGTTTGACCACCCTCCGGTTAAATTTTATCCGATCTTAAAGTTACGTATAACAGTTTCAAAGTTTTTCGCATTTTTCACAAATTTTGAGAGGTGGTCAAACGCTGAAATTAATAGAACTTATTGTCTCGTGTCTCTAGACCACAGAAAACTGAAAATTATCGTTTGACCACCCTCTTAAATTTTATCCGATTAAATTTTATCCGATCTTTTGAAAAACGTTACGTATAAAACAGTTTCAATTAAATTTTATCCGTTTTTACGTATAACAGTTTCAATTTTTCAATTTTTCAAAATTTTGAGAGGTGGTCAAACGCTGAAATTAATAGAACGTATTGTCTCGTGTCTCTAGACCACATAAAACTGAAAATTATCGTTTGACCACCCTCCGGTTAAATTTTATCCGATCTTAAAGTTACGTATAACAGTTTCAAAGTTTTTCGCATTTTTTACAAATTTTGAGAGGTGGTCAAACGCTGAAATTAATAGAACTTATTGTCTCGTGTCTCTAGATCACAGAAAACTGAAAATTATCGTTTGACCACCCTCCGGTTAAATTTTATCCGATCTTAAAGTTACGTATAACAGTTTCAAAGTTTTTCGCATTTTTTAAATTTTGAGAGTAAACTTAATAGAACTTAAACTGTTATACGTAAAATTATCTTTGACCACCCTCCGAAATTTTATCCGATCTTAAACCTTAAAATTACGTATTTGAAACTGTTATACGTAACTTTAAGATCGGATAAAATTTAATCAAATCAAACGATAATTTTCAGTTTTCTGTGGTCTAGAGACACGAGAGAATAAGTTCTATTATTTTCAGCGTTTGACCACCTCTCGAAACTTGTGAAAAATGCGACGCAAGAGGTTATGACATTAACTGGGTTTGATGTCATTTCATTGGAGATATGAACTTGTTTTTTTCGTTTTTCTCGAATATTTTTAAGTTTTCAAAAAAATTATTTGGTGGTCAATCATGGTCAAACGTTGGTCAATCCTATACTGCAACAAAATTTTATAGTTTGCAATAAAAAAAAAAAATCGAAAAAAAATTTTTTTTGAAAATTTTGAAAATGTGAAGGGTGGTCAAACATGATCAAACGATGGTCAATCGTATCCGATGAACAAAATGTCTATATTGGCTAATTTTAGCATTGTCGCCATTAGACTCCAAAATATGGGTATAGCGGCTGTAGCCTAAACAAAAGGTGGTCAATCGAAATCGCTGATGGTCAATAGTGGTCAATAAATGGTCAATCCTTTCTAGCATTTTTGTCGATTTTTGACCACTTTTTGGTGCCAACTTCACGGACCTTATGCTACATGCGTACGTATATTTCTCTGTTGTTATTTAAAATAATGTATATGTATCAGTAGAACTTTAAAATATGCAAAAGATACATATTTTTGTGACATTTTTTGTATTTAACTTGCTCGAAGATAATTAACTGTAATTATATCGACGCGAAAGCATTCCTGACACCAATTCTTACAAATCAAAGGTCCCCCGATATGTTTGCTGTTTGTTAGTTTGTTTAAACTGTAAAGAAGGGAACGCTAATCGAAAAATATATCATTTCACAATGTGTTAAACACGTTGTACGTTTATAATATACATACAATGTATGTATATTTTTACTCGATATTTTATCTATACATACGTGTATACAGTATACATAATGTTGTTATGTTCAACAAGATATAAACGGTCGACACATAAATATTATTCTTTTTTGTTGCGAAGCGGAAAAATACCAACACGGAAAAAGGATAAAAACGATTTATCTAATGCATGTTTAGTGAAAGTATAATACCTAGAGGATGTGTGAATGACTTGATTTATAGCACAATCGTTAGAAGTAAACGGCTTGGAAATCGTTAGCCGTCTTTCGAGGAAGAATAATTGCATTTAAGTTTGCTCCTATGGTTATTTACTTTGAATAAAATTTCACTTTCGTACCACTACCAAAACACGAAACGCCAACCATATTTAATTAGAGCTTCAGCGCAGTATATTCTTCTTGTTTTGTTTTGTGTTTCATTTTTTGTACACGGCATAACATACGATATCCAAGAAGCATCTTTTTCGGGGAGGAATTCGAGTTATAGGCATATCTGAGTCTGGCGATCTCTCCTCGTCGCTAATTAAACAGAATGAGAACCGCTTGCTTAATTACTCGTAGCGGATGAGAGTGGATGCAAGTTTCTGCATAAGAAGACCGTTCACCACATACAGATTTGCAGAACGTTGATGATGATGATTATGATAGCAATTCCTTGCGGTGACGCTGTTCTTTTTTCGGTCGGAACAACATCATGGTGGTATTCCGAGACCGATGTTTTTTGTTGCGTTTTAATCGCGGTTTACGTTGTGTATGCAATTTTATTCCCTCTCTTCCCTTTTCTTTACGTTTAATGTTTATTTTCTGTATACCGACTATATAGGTACATATCTAGATGGTTTCGATGTTCAAGGAATGGTGTTTATACTACCTCTATAATTATCTAAAAAATATAATTTTCTTTTTTGTTTTGGAGATTATATCGGAAGGGGAGTGTAAACAAGTTTGCCACAAAGAGTTTTTGTGTCGATATTATCGATAATGCGAGCGAAGTTTGTATGTAAATCTTAAGTAGGTAAAAAGTTAAAGGTGTTTAAACACCTGCATCAACTAAATGCAGCTGCGGTCTCTCCTTACCTTATATTAATCCTGCTTGTATACCTTTTTTGCTATACCTAGGTGTAAGTGACAAATTTTCCACATAAATCAGTAATTCTTTAAGTAATTTAAATCTGTGTATAAAGTCAGAAACATATTTAGTTTGATTAATGTTTGTTATTTATCAAAAAATATGTTTTTAATCTGCGCTTATTTGATTAATATCTAAAATTGTAAGATTTGTTTTTATGAATCATTAAGTACAGGTTGTACAATAAAAAAACGAACAACCTATCGGTATGTATGTGGCAACTATCGTTAGCGCTGGTTGTGTGAAGTTTGAACGGTACAAAAGGAAATCTTTTCTCAGCCATGTCGTTACTGGAGAACGAATCACGGCCAATCCGACACATCGACTCCAAAACCGAATACCCGTGGTTCGAAAGTGATACCGTGTATTTGAAATTGAAGCTACTTAGTAATTGAACTAAACACATGTTGGGCAAACCGTTGAAACTCACTTGTTTCGATCAATGCAAAATGCCTTGTCCGGAGTACGCTTCACTTCCAGTTGAAGATGTCAACAATTGGGTCGATACATCCTTGCCCTCAAAAGATGAGCAGGTCTAAGTATTGGCAAGGAATTAATGTTGCTTCCTTAAAGATGGCAAAACGTTGCGGCTAAATGAAAATCAAGGTTTATGCATTTATGAAGATTCGAGAACCGTGAAATTGGCACCATGAAGTGATCAAAAATCCATGACAATAATGTGAAATGACCGATTATTTATTGGTCAGCTCGGTGATTTGGATTGACCACCTTTCTGTTTAGGCTATAGCCACTATGGCTATCTGAACAAGCACAGCGGCTAAGCGGCAGCATTTTCAACATTTGGTCATCTCCGAAAGTCTGGGAAAAATGTAATACATTTGGGAGAGTCTGTTATGATAGTTTCAAGGTCGGATAGTTTGGCTCGTGGATGGTTAAACAGGTCCGCGAAATTGGTACCACAAGGTAGTTAAAAATCCACGAAAATGACTAAAAGGATTGATCATCAACGATTTCGATTTTGACCACCCTTCGTTTAGGTTATGGCTACTGTACCCGTATGCTGGGGTGTCATGGCAGAAATGCCAAAAATTTGAATTTTATTCATCGGATGATTGACCATCTTTTATATTTTCAAAATTAAAAAAGTACTTATTGGGCCCCTTTTTGCATTAAGGGCCAAATTTTTGTGGTAGAATACGATCGACCGTCGCTTGAACTTGTTTCTCACAAACTTTGAAGAGGTAATCAAACGCTGTTTGATTACATCTTTGTTACTCACTTTATAAAAGGAATTAAATTGTTTTTTAGTTTTTTTCCTACTGTTGAGTCTTCAAAAAAAATTATTTGATGGTCAAACCATGATCAGTCGTATCCGATTAATAAAATCTCTGTGAGTGTTTCAATTTTTTTACATTATTGCTATGAGACCTCAAAATATCGGTATATTGCTGATGGTCAATGACTTCCGTCACTTTTTCTGGATTTTCAACCACTTTGTGATGCCAACTTTCAGTAGTTCCATTTTCAGCGTTTGGGCACTTCTCAAAGTGTCTTCAAGGTCGAATAAAGTTTAAGTGGTGTGTGGCCAAACAATAATTTTTCGATTATTTTATGGTCTAACGACATGAGACAATAAATTGTACCCCTTTTCAGGGTTTGGTCACTCCTCTAAGCCTAGAAAAAGTGTAATGAAATTTGGAAACTCTATCGTAGATATCCTCATGAATGGTTCAAAATTAATTGGTGGGCGGTGAATCAATAATTTTCGATTGTTTTGTCGTCTAGAGACATGAGACAACAAATTGTACCACTTTCGAGGTTTGGCCACCTCTTTAAGCTTAGGAAAAGTGTAATGAACTTTGGAAACTCTATTAGATGTGACTTCGCGAATGGTTCAAATTTAACTGGTGGGCTGTGAAATAATAATTTTCGATTATTTTATGGTCTAGAGACATGAGACAGAAAATTGTACCACTTTCGAGGTTTGGCCACCTCTTTAAGCTTAGGAAAACTGTAATGAACTTTGGAAACTCTATTAGATGTGACTTCGCGAATGGTTCAAAGTTAACTGGTGGACTGTGAAATAATAATTTTCGATTATTTTATGGTCTAGAGACATGAGACAGAAAATTGTACCACTTTCGAGGTTTGGCCACCTCTTTAAGCATAGGAAAACTGTAATGAACTTTGGAAACTCTAGTATATGTGACTTCGCGAATGGTTCAAAATTAACTGGTGGGCTGTGAAATAATAATTTTCGATTATTTTATGGTCTAGAGACACGAGACAAAATTGTACCACTTTCGAGGTTTGGCCACCTCTTTAAGCTTAGGAAAACTGTAATGAACTTTGGAAACTCTATTAGATGTGACTTCGCGAATGGTTCAAAGTTAACTGGTGGGCTGTGAAATAATAATTTTCGATTATTTTATGGTCTAGAGACATGAGACAGAAAATTGTACCACTTTCGAGGTTTGGCCACCTCTTTAAGCTTAGGAAAAGTGTAATGAACTTTGGAAACTCTATTATATGTGACTTCGCGAATGGTTCAAAGTTAACTGGTGGGCTGTGAAATAATAATTTTCGATTATTTTATGGTCTAGAGACATGAGACAGAAAATTGTACCACTAGAGGTTTGGCCACCTCTTTAAGCTTAGGAAAACTGTAATGAACTTTGGAAACACTACTATATGTGACTTCGCGAATGATTCAAAGTTAACTGGTGGGCTGTGAAATAATAATTTTCGATTATTTTATGGTCTAGAGACATGAGACAGAAAATTGTACCACTTTCGAGGTTTGGCCACCTCTTTAAGCTTAGGAAAAGTGTAATGAGCTTTGGAAACTCTATTATATGTGACTTCGCGAATGGTTCAAAGTTAACTGGTGGGCTGTGAAATAATAATTTTCGATTATTTTATGGTCTAGAGACATGAGACAGAAAATTGTACCACTAGAGGTTTGGCCACCTCTTTAAGCTTAGGAAAACTGTAATGAACTTTGGAAACACTACTATATGTGACTTCGCGAATGATTCAAAGTTAACTGGTGGGCTGTGAAATAATAATTTTCGATTATTTTATGGTCTAGAGACATGAGACAGAAAATTGTACCACTTTCGAGGTTTGGCCACCTCTTTAAGCTTAGGAAAAGTGTAATGAGCTTTGGAAACTCTATTATATGTGACTTCGCGAATGGTTCAAAGTTAACTGGTGGGCTGTGAAATAATAATTTTCGATTATTTTATGGTCTAGAGACATGAGACAGAAAATTGTACCACTTTAGAGGTTTGGCCACCTCTTTAAGCTTAGGAAAACTGTAATGAACTTTGGAAACACTACTATATGTGACTTCGCGAATGGTTCAAAGTTAACTGGTGGGCTGTGAAATAATAATTTTCGATTGTTTTCTGGTTTAGAAACATGAGACAAAAAGTCCTACCATTTTTCAGTTTTTGATTTTCGATTTCTTTTAGGGCCTAGAGACACGACAGGATAAGTTGTACCATTTCCAGAGTTTAGCCAAACTCTCAATGTTTAGAAAACGTGTGGCAAACTAACCAATTATATTATAAATTAACTGGTGAGTGGTCAAATGATGATTTTAGATTGGTTTGTGTTCTAGACACACCTGAGACTTGGATCACCTCTTGGACTTGGATCACCTCTCCTGTGGCAATTGAGTTTTCAGAGAAAATGATTTGGTGATTAAATATGGTCAAATGGTGGTATATACTATCCTGTAACAAAAATTTGGCCCTTGAAGAAAAAAATTTTGGCTAGAAATTTAGAAGAAAAAAAAATTAGAAAAACACGGTTAAGAGATGGGCCTAATTTACTACTAGAGCATGTTTTGGATTTGGCAAAGCAATCACCACAAGGTGAACCTAAAACTGGTCACGTCTGCTCGTCAGCAGTTCCTCCAGTATGACATTTTCATCTAAATTAGGTTGAAGAGGGTTGAGAAAATCGGCAGTAATTTCATATTTTGTAATATCTTGAAAAAGATAAATTCCACCACGGTTTCATGTGTTGGCTTTCTTGTTTTTGCAAGTGTACACGACATTATAATTAAAATTTATTTTGGGATTGTGAGACTTGGTGACTGTTCCGATTACAAAAAAAGAAAAAAACAGAAATGTTCTTTTCGGAAAACCCCTCCCCGTAGATGCAGAGGGGTGGTCGAATTAACAGTTTTATCATCCTCGACTGTCCACGGCATCCTTTAATTCATCATCAACACAACAAACGTTATTCATCGACTGTATAGGTGTCACGTTATTGAAATACAGATCTTTGACGCCTAAAACAATTGACGAACGTCGAACGGACGATCGCACAATAACAATTACGTTAGAAGGGATTTCGGTGCGCTCGAACGGTCAACGATCAATTATACCCAACTGACAGCTATAATATACCTTTATTGATAGCGAACCTCCAATAATACCAACAACGCGATATTACAGAGACTTGGGTCATTATCGGTCGTGGGTTGGTAAACATTGTCAGTGCGTAATATTTTCGTTTCGTCGTATTCTTTTGTTTCTTGTTTTCCTTTCGTCATAATTGATGGAGGACCGTGAAAGTAAGCTTCGTGTATTGTTTTTTTTTTTTTTCGTAAAGGTTCTTTTATTTTCTTCTGTGTAAGAGTAAGAACTAAGAACATGGCCAGCTTAATGGTGCGTCACGAGAAAAGTAATGGACGACAACGTCTAAAGCGTTGCGTCCATTATTAATATAAAAAAATATATATATTTAAGAGATCTCATCTGGTCGTAATACAACACGGATTAAAATTGTTGTATATTTAAGAACACGACCTTGACCATTCGTTAGAGCATATTTTATTTTTAGAAGCGAAAAAAAAGCCTGTGCACTTTTAACTTGCGTCGTTAATTAGTTTATTTGCGTTAGGAAATGAGTACATTTTCAAGTTTAAGTTTTAAAATTAAATTACCAACTACGTTTTATCAGCTTTCGAGTTCGTGTGTTTTTTTTTATTATTATTTTTAGTTGATATCAGCGAAAGTAAAGTATTTTTACGACCTCGCGAGAAACTGTATTGGACACAATTTGAACTGTAAACAAATCAAGGACTACACATTCGATAATAGCGAAGTGTATACAATGGAAACACCATCGTTTTTGGTTGATATCCAAAGCGAGTTTTGTATGCAAATCGTACCTCTCTACTAGGTATTGTTTCGGATATTTTATATTCCCTTAAATAGATTATCAGCTTTACCTTTTCGAAAGTTGTGTTACTTGAATTATACTTTAAAACGTCAATTATTGTATTAAGTATGCCTAAAAGGTTTTTACCAACCAATCGCTGAAAAGCATAAAAAAATTTGGTGTTGATTATCATTTGGAACATATCTCTTACAAGATTTTAAAACAAAAATTTTAAAATAAAGTGGTCCTTAAGTGATACCTCATTTAAAGCATTTTTTTGCTGAATATGATTTAATCTGATTCTGATTCATGGCATCTACTCTAATTGGAAGCAAGAAAGCATAAAACTTATTCATTTTTAAAGCTGCAGAAAAAAGTACGGATTGCGAAAGAACAAGAGGGAACTGAAAAGTATTAATTTGAAATTCCTGATCAACGCACTTAGCAAGGTCCAGAGAATTGCCTGTTTAGGCATCACAGAAGCGGCAATGGAAACGCTGTGGTCGGAGGCAGCTCTAGGGGCTGAGTCATTTCATCTCATATCAACACACCCATTCAACTTGACCATCTCAGATTTTGATGAAATTTTTCACTGATTATGACCATTTAAAATTTCGATAAATCGCCCAAAATTGCTCTGCGGGCATTTACTAAAATTGTAATAGCTCTTCTCCTAATTGAGCTAGAAACTTGGGAGTGGTGATATTTTCTTCTATTTTTAATGGCCTTTCATTTGATACGCAACACCTAGGGTGTCTTGAGAAAAAAATGTTTCCAAAATTGATCTAAAATTTTGAATTTGAATTCCAAAAAACTCACATGTTTCAAAAATTGTGCAAAGTTTCAAATTGGCATGGTAATAGGTTCTCTAAAAGAATTTAAAACTAACATGAACTTTGAGAAAATTGATAAATATTATATAAATTTTTGGTATATTTGAAATCCAAAAATCAACATTTAATTTCATTTCAATCTAACGCCCTAATTTATATAGAGAGACTGCAAAAGTCCACGTTCGCACATTGAGGCGAGGATTTTTCCCGCTGATTTATGGATTTTGCGGCAATTGCAATTTCGAGAGATGAAGGCGAAGGTATCAGCTTGGGGAAGTCCCCGTCCATCTTCAAAGTCGAAATAATTGCCATCCATGCCTGCGTAGATAAACAGATCGGTAAGCTACCTTTAGAGAACTACAGCCTGTCAGGTTTGACTCCGTGGTGGTACTTGACTGCCATAGGAAGCTCGAAAAGCTAGCAGAATATCACAGCACTATGCTGAGATGGATGCTAAGCCACTCTGGAATCAGGAGTAATAAAATAGTGAACGACGATTCGTAGGTTCAGAATCGATGTGGCAGAATCAAAGTCTTGGTCAAAACTGAACTGAACTGCAATTTGGAGAGATGAAGAACTGAATGGCGAAGGCATCAGCTTGGGGAAGTCCCCGTTAATCTTCCAAGTCGAAATAATTGCCATCCATGTCTGCGCAGATAAACAGATCGGTAAGCTACCTTTAGAGCAGTACAGGCTGTCAGGTTTGACTCCGTGGTGGTACTTGACCGCCATAGGAAGCTCGAAAAGCTAGCAGAATATCACAGCACTATGCTGAGATGGGTGCTAAGCCACTCTGGAATCAGAAGCAATGAAATAGTGAACGACGATTCATAGGTTCAGAATCGATGTGGCAGGATCAAAGTCTTGGTCAGAACTAAACTCCCTGAATACATGTATGGCATGGGTTCTGTGTAGAAACTGTAAGAGTGTGGAGGAAACTCCAGTACATCTCCTTGCTGACTGCCTAACTAAAGAGAAAACTGAGGCGCGGCATGAGGGCAGAATAGGTCCCTGTTTTGGTCGAGTTTTATTTCATTCTTTTTTATTTCTTTTTTGGTGTCGAAGTTACCCCGAAATTAAAATGTTCCAGGATAACTTCGACATAAAAAAAGTAAAAAATCATAAACAATCAATGAAATGTAATAGCTGATAGTCTTAGAGGCTTTGTACTTGCAAAAACTCATTTATTTTAAGATAATAACTTGGTTAAGGCACATTATTTGGCATGCAAATCTAAACAAAAAAAAAAATTTTTGTAGCTAAAGAAAAATCATTAAACAAAATAATAAAAGTAGCCAATATTTAAAATATGCTAAGAATATAGGAACAAAATGGAAATACATTTTTAATCGTCATCGAAACATGGGGCAGAGTCTGTGTCGACTTTTGTTTTTTGCTGTGGAAGTCTTGCTGGTCCACGTCCATCAGGATCAACGGTTTTCGTTTTCAGAGGTTTACCACGTTTTGCATTCAAATTTTTCGTTGGTTTTCACGTGGTGGGAGTTGTCTCAACATGAGGAATTTTCGATAAATCAACTTCTATTGCGGTTTCCGATTGGGACGGAGTGCTTGTTGAAACTGGCATTCGCATTTGTTGGCCTGGTTTGGCTGTTATTTTCTTCCCCCTCTTTTGCGAAGCATTGCCGGTTCATCAGAATATCCTCTAGACTGTTTCAGAAAATCTAGCCCTCTCAGAAGTCGATTCGCTGCCAGGAATTTTTGCCGAAATTCTTTCTGGATCAAAGGGGTTTAACCATGTTGCCCTGAAGCCAGATTGTAGGTTTGTGGCAGCATTGTTTGTTAAATGGGACCACAATCGGTTGTGAACTGTTGGTTTGGGATGTTTCCTTTTCGGCGACACTCTTTTCTCCACACCAGCAAAAAAACTTACATCTAAAGGCTGCATCAGATGCTTGAACGTTGGGCTTTGTAGACCACGATGGGCGGAAGCAGGACGCTCTTAGCTGATACTTACTGATGTCTTGGAGTGCTCTTGGACTAGCTCGACTCTCTTTGTTACTCTGGACGCCAACACTTTTTTTGCTCCAGGATCATCGGTGTCGGTTAGTCTTCTCTTCTACCCACGGCAGCTCTCCGACGTTTAATATTGGGAGCCAAACGGGTTGTCAGGTTGTTTCTTGCAGCAAATTGCTTTATAAAGTCTAAACCTGGTTCGTTGTTCTTTCATCCTGGAACGTCACAAACTTACCCACAACTTGACCGATATCCTGGTGAGTTTTTGCTATTAACTGTTCATCATCGGCAGTCGACCCGGGTTTCAAAAGATTTCACGAATTTTATCAATCCAAATTGTTCTTGGAACCTTGAACTTTTGACTTGCTCTGAATTTGGACATGCCCTTTCTTCATAGCTTTAATGGCTTTTTCCATGCTCTCCTTTTCATGGTTGAGGTAAGGTCTACCTCCCAGGTGGGTGGCACCTTCAAAACTTATCTACCTACCTACTTCCTACCTGAAATAAAGAGAAAAACTAAAAAAAAGAAAAATAATAACTTCTCAACTAGGTACTCAAAATTTTTGATTATTTTGTGTTGTCAACTTTGCGAATATCATATCTGGAACAGATCGTTGTTTAATACATCACTTGTTTAATACATGTTATATAATATTACCTAAACATTCATAACACTATTCGCGTTACTTTCGAAAGGAGTACGGTATTCAATTTTGCTTTAACGTTATGAGATCCCGTTCCGGTCTTTGACCATAAATGGAATTGTAAGGTGCTAAAGTATGCTATACTTTAGCAGAAGAAAAGGAAGGTATTAAGCATATAAAGCGCAAAAGTAACGTTATATTTAATGTATATAACGAAAACATTGCCAGTTTCTATAACACTTATTCTTATTATTACGTTTTCGTTTTGTTTATTATGCATAACTGTGATGCCTGTATGCGTTTTTGAAGGTTAACGACACCATCACCAAGCAACCTCGATATTTGGTATTACCGTATACTTTGTTAAAAGAGAAAGGTTTACGTAATATTACAGTTGTAGAATTTTATTAACCGTATTGAGGTTAATTTTCAAGACATCGAAACAACATAGAAGAGAATCATAATTGAATAAACTATGACGAAGCAATCGTTAGCGAAAGCGCTACAAATGCCAACATGCAATTTCCTAAACATTAATAAGTAATGTGTGGTTGTCGAAGTCGATATCTTTTATCATCCGAACTGCACTAGCTAGCTCGAGGAATTCGATCTAAATAATAAATAAAGAGCGCACGTTTCGTAATAACAAGAATTGAAAGATGCACACACAAACACACCTTGAGACAGGTAAAAGAAGGCATCTGTCAGAAGTAAATCCGAGATAATTTTAAATCGGAAAGGATGTACATAATGCGGTAGAACAATTTGTTTCAGATCTCTGCTACGCGGGCATTTGTCATGATTGGGATGAACTCCGTGAATACCTGAGAGAGAGAGTTATCTTGCCTTTCGATGTTGTCGTAACGGCCGTATAAAACTTGAACGGTCGTTCCAGGTGAAGAGAGGCCAACTCGTGAGCTGCCACCATCAGATTAGTGCGCTCCGGAATGAATTGTTGAATAGCCGTTTCCACCCGCGCGACAAAGTACCCCGGTCGTAGACAGGAGATGTCACGGAAAGGTTAATATTGAGAGTACGCTCACAATGATAATAACTAGATTCGATGTTGATAACGTTTTTTTTTTTTTTGATTTTTATCCTGGCTTGAGATTATTTTTGATGTTGGTAAAACGTGATGTGCACGTTTTTCACGAGCTCACGCTTGGAAGGGTCGTTGTGACTCGAAGATGATTTTTTTTTTAATTAATAAAAGTCATCGACAGATAAAAGGAACATAGGAGACGAACAATTTTAAATTTACCCAGTTATATAATGTTTGTGAAGTTAGCACCACAACCGGGTAAAAATTCCATAAAAATGACTACAATTTGTTGTTTTGTACCTCTAAACAGGCGGGAGGAGGAGGGGAGGGGGAGGTCAGGTGACCTACCTCACTAAAGGACTACCAAGTTCAAATTTATACTGCATTACTTTGAATACCTTGCTATATGCAACTTCAAGGTCGGATAAAAATTAACCAAAGGGTGGTTAAATAATGATTATCGATTTTTTTACCATCTATAATAGGCACATGAAGCAATAAGTTATATCATTCTGTAGTACAATTTTGTAAAAAAATAAAATGTGCTTAATTTTGAACAGTTTATTTCGGATAAAAAAAAAATTAACAAGTGGATGGTTAAATAAATTTGTGGTCTAGAATCATAAATCGTCTAGTTCTTTTTTTACGATCTATCTCTCAAAGTTAATGAAAACTGCGATTAACTTTGGATGTTCTATCGTATAGAATTTCAAGGTCGGATAAAATTTAACCGGTGGGTGGTCAAACGACGGTTTTCAATTTTGTGTGGTGTAGAGATATGAAACAACAACGTGTAACATTTTTAGCGTTAAATAATCTTTCAAAGTTTGTGAAAATCGTAATAAATTTTGAATCTCCTGTTAAGCTCAACTTTAACGTCGGATAAAAATTACCCACTTGCTGGTCAAATTGATTTTTAATTTTTTTTTGTGGTTTAGAGAGATAAAAAAGAACGAATTGTACCATTTTCAACGTTTAATAACCTTTCGATTTGTAAAAAGTGTCATTACTTTCGGTACGCAACTTCAACGTCGGATAAAAATTAACCAAATGGTGGTTAAATAATGATTTTCAATTTTTTTTTGTAGATCTAGGCTTATGGACCAACAAGTTATGTGATTAATTTTAATGATCTCTTCAAGTGTGCTTACTCTGTCGTATAGAATTTCAAGGCCGGATAAAATTTAACCGGTTAGTGGTCAAACAATGGTTTTCAAGTTTTTGTGGTCTGGACATGTGAAACAACAACTTGCACCACTTTCAGCGTAATTAACTGTAGATATTTTGTTAAATCCAAGTTTGAGGTCGGTTAAAAATTAACCGGTGGGTGGTTAAACAATAACTATCGACTTTTTACTGTCTAGAAACATGAAACAACAAGTTGTATCATTTTCAGCGTTCGATCATCTCTCAAAGTTTGTGAAACGTATGGTTAAGTTTGGATATTCTGTTAAATTCAACTTCAAGGTCGGTTAAAAATTACCCAGTCAGTGGTCAAACAATGATTTTTGAAGTTTCTGCGATCTAAAGAGATAAGACAACAAGTTGTAACATTTTCAGCATTTTATCACCTCCCAATTTGGTCGGATAAAAATTAACCGGGGAGGTGGTTAAACCGATGATTCTCGAATTTTTGTTGTCCAGAGACATGAACCGGAAACTTGTACCATTTTACGCGTTGGATAATCTCTCGAAGTTTGGGGAAATAGTAATAAACTTTGGATATAAAGCGTCTTAATGTTTAATTTCAGGGAGGATGTGGCACAGTTTTGCAATCCTCGTTTTCGCGGGATGTGGCACAGTTTTCAGGTACTATTTTCGCGAGGATGTGACACAATTTTAAAGTTCATTTTTCGGCGGATGTGGCTCAAATTCGTGAGCATTCATTCGGGGTACGTGGCGCAGTTTAGCCTTTAAGGAAAATGGAATCTTTTATATCGATATTTCGAGATCACGGCAAACTATGAATTAGGACGTTTTCGGAAACTCAACCCGAACGACCAGGGTTAGTTGTGGGTTGTGTGGTTGTAGGGTAAACAATGAAGTAAAATAAACATCTGTCATTAATCTCTCATTACCAATTACACTACAAGAATAGAACCAATAATTTTTTTAAACATACTCCGGTAGTTGTGTCAGGGAAAGGTAAAAGGAACCTATGGGCCGAAAAAATCGATTTTTTACTTTTTTTGGTGATTCTTACAGTAGACAACATGCTCTTTCTAATGCAACAAACCGCAGCTGTTCTCACTGCATTAGTTTAGTCATAAATTAGCTTCAAAACACAGTTTTGATTAAAAAAATAAATAAAAAAGAATCTGATGTGACAAACTTTTCTGCAATTGATCTAATTTGCTTGAAACTCGTCGCTCAGGGGTTTTCGGGGTCGCTGATTACGAATCTGGTATTAGATTTAAAAAATCCAAAATGACGGGTCAGATTTGTTTTAAAATCGTTACTCAAAGGTTTTTGCGATCGCTGATTATGAATTTAAAGTTAGATTTTTAAAACTCAAAAAGGCGGATCCAATTTGGCGGACTAGTTTTTGAAAAATTTATCGGGATTGCTTTTGAAAATTTACGAAAACGAACAGCACATTTTTAATCTAACTAGTTCACTCACTTTTGAAACAAAACTTCCTTTTTTTTTTAATTTTTACTATTTTCCGGGGCCACTATTTAATAGAAAAGATTAGTAGAGTTTCTCAACAGTTTCCAACGGAATTTTGTCCTATTCTTGTACCAAAAATATCCACCGCAATTGCTTCCATGATCTTGGTGCTGAAAATCTGCTCTCTCACTTGCTGTTGAATGGAACACCCCAAAATTGTTCAATTATGTTAAAGTCCGGCGATTATGCTAGCAAGAGAAGATGCTTGAGATGATATCTTGATGCTCTTCAAATCAAGACTGAATCTTTTGGGCGCATTATATTTTGGAATTTGGCACTGTTTGGCAACAATATGGTAGTTGGTGCTAAGGAGAAGGATATCAAGATATTCAGTAACAGTAATCAGACCAGTGCCAGTGATATGAATGATGGGACCAACTAAATACCATGACGTAGCCGCCCGAATTATACTGGAGCTTCTTCCACGCTTCATTGTTAGGAAACAGGCAGTCAGAGTCTGTGTGCTGTGGAAGTCTTGCTGGTCCAGGTTCATCAGGATCAACGGTTTTCGTTTTCAGTGGTTTACCACGTTTTGCATTCAAATTTTTCGTTGGTTTTCGCGTGGTGGGAGTTGTCTCAACATGAGGAATTTCCGGTAAATCAATTTCTATTGCGGTTTCCGATTAGGACGGAGTGCTTGTTGAAACTGGCGTTCGCATTTGTTGGCCTGATTTGGCTGTTATTTTTCCCCCCCTCTTTTGCGATGTATTGCCTATTCATCAGAATATCCTCTAGACTGTTTCAGAAAATCTAGTAAACTGGACTCTAACGCTCTCTCAGAAGTCGATTCGCTGCCAGGAATTTTTGTCAAAACTCTTTCTGGATAATAGGGGTTTAACCCTGTTGCCCTGAAGCCAGATTGTAGGTTTGTGGCAGCATTGTCTGTTAAATAGGACCACAATCGGTTGGGAACTGTTGGTTTGGGATGTTTTCTTTTCGGCGACACTCCTTTCTCCACGAATATAGGACTTCTCGCCATTTTCGCTTCATGGGAACAAAAAAACTTGCATCTAAAGGCTGCAATATGCTAGTTGGTGGTAAGGAGAAGGATGTCAACATATTCAGTAACAGTAATCAGACCAGTGGTATGAATGATGGGACCAACTAAATACCATGACGTAGCCGCCCGAATTATACTGGAGCTTCTTCCACCCTTCATTGTTAGGAAACAGGCGGCAGTCAGTTTGTAGGAAACAATATGAACGATGATTCATCATACCATTTCGCATTCATCATCGAGTGTCCAGGTTTCACGATCGTGACATACTAGCCAAACATGTAGAAGAAGAACTTCTCTTGAGGTGACCGCTAGAATTTTTTTGACATTTCAAAAGGTCACTTGGAGATTTGCCGACGACACTATGAATTTAATAGCATGTCTAACCGGATGAAACGATCATCTTGTGTTTTATCATAAGTTGGTAGTGCGGAAACGTCATTTACGAAAAATATAAACAACGTTGGGTCAACTACTGTACCTTAGGGGATACCACACTTGAAACTGAGATAATTCTATCAACGAATGGGTTTCCGTTCTAATTTTTTTTTTGCGTTTTAAAAGTTAAATTCTTAGTTTCTCCGAGGTAAATGGACGCAGCGTAATTCTAAGAAACGATCTTATTAACTTTCGCCAATCACTGTATAATTCGTAATAGCAGTTTAGTGTGGGAATTTAACCTCAACTGATATTATAAATTAAATAGTAACGAGAAAATTGCATTCCATCCGAACACGTCGCTTATTAACTGAGCGAACTTCCTCTTTTTAGAACAATCTGGTATCTATCTCTCTTAATACACCTCACTTTCCTGGAGACATAAATGGCAAACTCGCTCTAACACGGCTTCGTCGATGCATCGCATCGATTCTAAAACGTCGAAAAAAAAGAACACCAAAGTATAGCCTACAGCATCTCTAGTGCACGATCAAGTAATACTTCTTGTAAAGAAGAGGTCGGAGAAAAGTGCTCTTGATAGCAAGGTAAAAAGGGGGAGAATAAAGGGAATGATTGGAATTTGTTCTTCAGTTAATTCACCTTAACTACGGGTGGTTTTTCGTTCACTTTATTCAAAACTGATATTTACAAGAAACCTCGCTGTTTTATTGTTGTTAGCGGTATTATTGCGACATGCAATCATCTAAGAACGATTATTACTTTGTATATAGAAATATAACGAGGTAATATCGTACCGAGCGAATGGTTATCCGAGAATCTTTATTGAACTGGATGTTTTGTAATAATGCAACAGGTTATCTATAGTTATGCGGATGCGAAAAACTTGCGCTAAGTACTTATAAAACTTAACCAGTTTTCTAGATTACTCGCTTGAATAGATAACCCAAGCTCACGTTGGTCGCCAACTACAATTTTCGGTTTTAAAATAGGATTTATTTTAAAGTTGTGCCATCGTTCCGTTAGTGTTACAACCGTTATATAAAACATAAATAATTTATCCAACGCACAAACCTTTTGAGACCGCTGTTTTTGAATTGGCTATAGTGAACAAACGGGGATAATATAACCGGGCCTGTTTAAGTATTCAACTGACGTTTTTTTCCTCTCGAATCCATCGCAGTATAATTGCGATACCAGTCTAACCGTATGCATTATGCAATGATTTGTCAAAGGCTTGTCGCGAAATGAAAGATTCACAACGTGACGAGGCCGAATGTGGAGTGCCTGCATTATAAATCGGAATCCTGTTGATTATTATAACGGAGAAACGTTTTATATTTATGATGACTCTGTATACAGTACAACCTTGCTAATCCGAATTAATTTCGGAACGAAATATATCCCTCCTTTTTATTCACCCTATATATGTGTACACGAAAGGACGTCGGTATAAAATATAATATCCCCATGGCAAAAAAACAAACCCTAGAGGGGTAAGAGCAGCTGAGCTAGCCGACTAAAGACTACCAAGAAAAATTACAATTTTCACTCAAGGTCGGATAAAAATTAACCAAAAGGTGGTTAAATAATGATTTTCGATTTTTTTTTACGATCTATAATAGGCACATCAAGCAACAAGTTATATCGTTCTGTAGTAGAGTTTTGTAAAATAAAATGTACTTAATTTTGAATTTTATTTCGGTTAAAAAAATTAACCGGTGGGTGGTTAAATAAATTTGTGGTCTAGAATCATAATTCGTCTAATTCTACCACTTTCAGCGTTTGATGATCTCTTAAAGTTCATGAAAAGTGTGATTAACTTTAGATGTTCCATCGTATAGAATTTCAAAGTCGGATAAAAATTACCCAGTGACTGGTCAAATTGATTTTCAATCCTTTTGTGGTCTAAAGACATTAAAAAGAACAAATTGTACCATTATCAACATTTAATCACCTTTAAATTTGTAAAAAGTCTTATTACTGTCCGTACTCTGTTATATCCATCTTCAAGGTCGGATAAAAATTAACCAAAAGGTGGTTAAATAATGATTTTCGATTTTTTTTTACGATCTATAATAGGCACATCAAGCATCAAGTTATACCATTCTGTAGTACAGTTTTGTAAAATAAAATGTCCTTAATTTTGAAGTTTATTTCGGATAAAAAAATTAACCGGTGGGTGGTTAAATAAATTTGTGGTCTAGAATCATAATTCGTCTAATTCTACCACTTTCAGCGTTTGATGATCTCTTAAAGTTCATGAAAAGTGTGATTAACTTTGGTTGTTCTATCGTATAGAATTTCAAAGTCGGGTAAAAATTACCCAGTGGCTGATCAAATTGATTTTTAATTTTTTTGTGGTCTAAAGACATTAAAAAGAACAAATTGTACCATTATCAACATTTAATCACCTTTAAATTTGTAAAAAGTCTTATTACTGTCCGTACTCTATTATATCCAACTTCAAGATCGGATAAAAATTAACCAAAAGGTGGTTAAATAATGATTTTCAATTTTTTTTTTAACGATCTATAATAGGCACATCAAGCAACAAGTTATATCGTTCTGTAGTACAGTTTTGTAAAATAAAATGTCCTTAATTTTGAAGTTTATTTCGGATAAAAAAATTAACCGGTGGGTTGGTTAAATAAATTTGTGGTCTACAATCGTAAATCGTCTAGTTCTACCACTTTCAGCGTTTGATGATCTCTCAAAGTTCATGAAAAGTGTGATCATCTTTGGATGTTCTATCGTATAAAATTTCAAAGTTGGATAAAAATTAGCCAGTGACTGGTCAAATTGATTTTCAATTCTTTTGTGGTCTAAAGACATTAAAAAGAACAAATTGTACCATTTTCAACATTTAATCACCTTTGAATTTGTAAAAAGTCCTATTACTGTCCGTAAATCCAACTTCAACGTCGGATAAAAATTAACCATTTAAATAATGATTTTCAATTTTTTTTTTACGTCTAAATAACATCAAGCAACAAGTTATATCGTTCTGTAAGTAAAATAAAATGTTTAATTTTGTTTATTTCGAAAAAAAATTAACCGGTGGGTTGGTTAAATAAATTTTGGTCTATCGTAAATCGTCTAGTTAAGTTCAGCGTTTGATGATCTCTTAAAGTGCATGAAAAGTGTGATTAACTTTGGATGTTCTACCGAATAGAATTTCAAAGTCGGGTAAAAATTAGCCAGTGGCTGGTCAAATTGATTTTCAATTTTTTTGTGGTCTAAAGACATTAAAAAGAACAAATTGTACCATTTTCAACATTTAATCACCTTTCAATTTGTAAAAAGTCTTATTACTGTCCGTACTCTATTATATCCAACTTCAAGGTCGGATAAAAATTAACCAAAAGGTGGTTAAATAATGATTTTCGATTTTTTTTTACGATCTATAATAGGCACATGAAGCAACAAATCATACCGTTCTGTAATACAGTTTTGTAAAAGCAAATATCATTAATTTTGAGCACTCTATTTCGGATAAAAAAATTAACCGGTGGGTTGGTTAAATAAATTTGTGGTCTAGAATCATAAATCGTCTAGTTCTACCACTTTCAGCGTTTGATGATCTCTTAAAGTCTATGAAAAGTGTCGGATAAAATTTAACCGGTGGGTGGTCAAACAATAATTTTCATTTTTTTGTGGTTTAAAGATGTGAAACAACAACGTGTACCATTTGCAGCGTTAGATAACCCTTGGAAGGTTGTGAAAATCGTAATAAATTTTGGATATCCTGTTAAGTTCAACTTTAAAGTCGGGTAAAAATTACCCAGTGGCTGGTCAAATTGATTTGTAATTTTTTTTTGTGGTCTAAAGATATAAAAAAGAACGAATTGTACCATTTTGAACGTTTAATCACCTTTCAAACACTGTAAAAAGTAGAATTGTTTTCGGTACTCTGATATGCAACTTCAAGGTTGGATAAAAATTTAATAATAAATTTGGTTAAATATTGATTCCTCGATTTTCTTTACCATCTATAATAGGCACATGAAGCAAGAAGTTAAACCGTTGTGTAGTACAGTTTTGTAAAAAATGTGATTAATTTTGAATAATCTCTTTCGGATAAAAAAATTAACCGGTGGGTTGGTTAAATAAATTTGTGGTCCAGAATCATAAATCACCTAGTTCTACCACTTTCAGCGTTTGATGATCTCTTAATGTTAATGAAAAGTGTGATTAATTTTGGATATTCTACCATATAGAGTTTCAAGGTCGGATAAAATTTAACCGGTGGGTGGTCAATAATTTTCTAGTTTTTTGTGGTTTAGAGATGTGAAACAAACAACGTTTATCATTTTCAGCGTTAGACAACTCTTGAATGTCTGTGAAAGTTGTAATCAAATTTGGATATATTTTGTTAAATCTAACATTGAGGTCGGTTAAAAATTAACCGGTGGGTGGTTAAAATATAACTATCGACTTTTTACGGTCTAGAAACATAAGACAACAAATTATACCGTTCTGGAAGTACAGTTTTGTGAAGGAAAATGTGATTAATTTTGAGCATTCTCTTTCGGACAAAAAATTAACCGGTGGGTTGGTTAAATAAATTTGTAGTCTAGAATCATGAATCATCTAGTTCTACCGCTTTCAGCGTTTGATGATCTCTTAAAGTTTATGAAAAAAGTGATTAATTTCAAGCCCGGATAAAATTTAACCGGTGGGTGGTCAAACGATGGTTTTCAATTTTTTTGTGGTCTAGACATGTGAAACAACAACTTGTACCATTTTCAGCTTAAACAACTTTAGATATTTTGTTAAATTCAACTTCAAGATCGGTTAAAAATTAACCGGTGGTTGGTTAAATAACGACTATCGACTTTGTGGTCAAAAACAATGATTTTATCATCTCTCAAGCTTTGTGAAATGTACTGTTATCTAAGGAGATTAAGACAATAAGTTTTGAAGTTTCTACCATTTTCAGCAACAAGTTTGATTTTCGGCGTTTGACTACCTCTTAAAAGATCTTGAAGAATGTGATTAATGTGTGCTAAATGCAACTTCAAGGACAGCTTCGGATAAAATTTAACCGGTGGGTGGTTAAACAATGATTTTCAAATTTCTATGGTATAGAAATGTGAAACAACAAGTTGTACCATTTGCAGCGTAGTCAGCTTTGGATATTTTGTTAAATCCAACTTTGAAGTCGGTTAAAAATTAACCGCTTGTTGGTTAAATAATGACTATCGACTTTTTTCGATCTAGAACCATAAAATAACAAGTTGTACCATTTTGAGCTTCTCTCAAAGTTTGTGAACTTCATGGTCGGTTAAAAAATAACCAGTCGGTGGTCAAACAATGATTTTCGACTTTATCTACTCTAAAGAGATGAGACAACAAGTTGTACTATTTCCAGCGATTGACTACCTCTTAAAGTTCTTGAAAAATGTGATTAACTTTGGATGTTCTGTTAAATGCAACTTCGAGTTCGGATAAAATTTAACCGGTGGGTGGTCAAAATTTTTGTTGACTACTACTAGTCAGCTGTGTATTATCTTGTTTTTTTCATCGCCAAAATTTTTGTTTCTGTAGAATTTTTACCACTTTGTCGACTTATTCATGCAGGGTGGCCTACGAGAACTGTTTGAATGGCAATGATGAAATTTGACAGTGTCTCACTATCTTAGAGGTGCATTTTTGTGTAGCTGCTCAATAGTAATTATTCCAAACCATGATAAAGTGCTGAATTGGTTTGTAAAAAATCCAATTAAAAAAGAACTTATGTTGGGATCCGATATTCGATATAATTCAATTAACATAGTTGGGTTAACAATTAAAATCTTGCGATAACGTTATCGCGAACTCGTTTATTTCGTCGAAGAAACACAATTTTCGCAAACACAAAACAAACGACGGCGTTTGGACTTTAAACATATATTACAAAATGCAACAGTCACAAGCAACAACCTTTAACCTGAAAAATTCCATCGCTGAGACGCGAATGGTTTCGATCGTGAGTTCCTCCTTTTTTTGTTTTGTTTGTAATCGTGTTCTTCTTCCTCTTGTCTTTGAGCGAACTTTATTAGCCAATGCAACGCGACACTATTTCATTATTGCCGATAGGGAGAACATCTGCTTTTGAATCGCTACAAGTACAGTTATAACCAGGTAATTAATAAAATGTTTTGGCGTTGCATCCTAGGGCGTCATCGTTAGAAAATATTACCTATTGTGTTTGGTGAATTTTACCTGATCTGTTGGACCACCTGTGATGAATTGTTTATAAAGTTAACACGTTATTTTCCTTGACATTAACAAATTACGAGAATGTCGTCGATTACGTTCGGAATAAAATGTAACAGGATAGGATTTAAAAGTGAGAAAGATAGGAGATATAATTATCGAAATGACCCCTAATAGTAGTAATTGAATCTAAAAACAGAATTCTGCATCGTTCTCGTTTACCTTGACGTCCTCCTCGTTCTTTTGTTCTGATACTCTAGTTCGTCGGTGTCCGTTGTAATTTCCCAGATGAACGAATCAGTTTCAGTGTCGGTCTAAATGGAATTAAAACGTAATTATGCAGGGGGGAGAGGATCTTACCAGACGACAAATGCTCATTAAGATTTAATTATGTATGAGATCTCGAGAGCAATCATACCCAAGTAAAGACTACGAACGACGAATAACACGGTAAAGGTGGAGCTTTAGGATGATGTACATAGATGTACAGTATGTTAATTATTAAATGCGAATCCTATACAATTACATTTATAGTTGGCGTTGGTGTATTGAGGGTAATCTAGATTTTATCTGTAAAATAATGTTTAAATGGTTGCAAATTCACATTTAAAAACACACTTTCGAACAATTGAAAAGCCAACTAATCAGATTAAATTAATAAAAAAGCTCAAGCTCAACGAGACGAAACCTGTCGCGTCAACATCTTTGTGGGGCGATTATCGGCCTGTGCCCCTCCCCCCCGTTTTCGAATTTTGAAATTTTGAAAGTTGTTCCAGGTTGTTCTAAATTGTTCCAGAATTTTGAAAAAAAAATATTAAAGAATTATCCAGAAAAATCCCTCCCCTCCCCCATTTTAAAATTCAAACAACAATATAGAACAAACCTAGAACAACCTGGAACAACTTTCAAAATTTTGAATTTTGAAAAAAGGGGGGGCTGACCGAAAAAACGGTTTTTTTGATTTTTCTGGATAATTCTAATTAAACCTGGAACAACTTTCAAAATTTCGAAATTCGAAAAAGGGAAGCCTAACTTCACACCCCTGAAAATTTGTTTTTCTCATTTATTTCACGAAGTATACATGATAGAAAGGTAAAATCTTGGAACAATATGGAACAAACCTAGAACAACCTGGAACAACTTTCAAAATTTTGAATTTCGAAAAAGTGACTTTACTGAAATTTTGTTTTTCTCAATTATTTCATAAACTACACATGACAGAAGGCTCAAATTTTGAAACAATGTTCAGAACAACTAGAACAAACTGGAACAACTCCCAAAAGTTGGAATTTCGAAAAAAAAGGGGAGGGGCTGGCAAAGTTTCATTTTTACTAATTATTTCATAAACTACTAATGTGAGAAGGTTCAAATTTTGGAACAATGTTCAGAACAACTAGAACAATCTGGAACAACTGTCAAAATTTCGAATTTTGAAAAATGGGGGGAGGGAGGCTGACAAGAAAAACGGTTTTTTTTTCGATTTTTCTGGACAATTTTTTAATATTTTTCTCCAAAATTCTGGAACAATTTAGAACAAACCTAGAACAACCTGGAACAACTTTCAAAATTTTGAATTTTGAAAAGGGGGGAGGGCTGACCGGAAAAACGGTTTTTTTGATTTTTCTGGATAATTCTAATTAAACCTGGAACAACTTTCAAAATTTCGAAATTTGAAAAAGGGAGGCCTAACTTCACACCCCTGAAAATTTGTTTTTCTCATTTATTTCACGAAGTATACATGATAGAAAGGTAAAATTTTGGAACAATATAGAACAAACCTAGAACAACATGGAACAACTTTCAAAATTTTGAATTTCGAAAAAGTGGTGTTTCTGAAATTTTGTTTTTCTCAATTATTTCATAAACTACACATGACAGAAGCCTCAAATTTTGAAACAATGTTCAGAACAACTAGAACAAACTGGAGCAACTCCCAAAAGTTGGAATTTCGAAAAGGGGGGGGCTGGCGAAATTTCATTTTTACTAATTATTTCATAAACTACTAATGTGAGAAGGTTCAAATTTTGGAACAATGTTCAGAACAACTACAACAACCTGGAACAACTGTCAAAATTTCGAATTTTGAAAAAAAGGGGGGAGGGGCTGACAAGAAAAACTGTTTTTTTTTTCGATTTTTCTGGACAATTTTTTAATATTTTTCTCCAAAATTCTGGAACAATTTAGAACAAACCTAGAACAACCTGGAACAACTTTCAAAATTCGAAAAGGGGGGGGGGCTAACTTCACGCAGGCGGGATTATCGACTTCCTGGAACCAATCGGCTCTTTGGCATCATCTTGCATCAAAATCTAACTTTCATCTTGCATACGGACAAGATCCTAAAGAAACTCATGGCAGTAAGATCGATGTTCCTGGCACCAATCTGCTTTAACAGTTCACCAAAAAAAAATCAAAATTTTGATTTATATAGCATTTCTACGTCCAACAAAAGATTGGAAGTCCTCCTGAACAAGATGCTGTGTCCCTTTACTCCGGGACCACATAGTCAAACTAGCCACCTATGTAGATCCTGGAGAGGACGGTTACGTCAGCGAATCCGTTGTTTTCCCGGATTGGCCGGACTCGATCTCGACAGACCACCACTCAAGGTCTTTAGAAGTTACAAAAGGGCTTAAGAACTTCCTCCTCCTCTCCCCGACCAGCCGCAGAAGAGAAAAGATGGACCACAAATAGTACTGATTTTTTAAAATTAAATATTTTGTCCACAACCAAAAAATGCCTGAAATAGGAGGTCATGGTATATTGTCGGAATCGCCCTGCAAGGATGTGCAATGGAAGTAGACCGAGCATTCGAAGCAGATCACGTGGTTTCAACCTTCCATATCAAGATTTGCGACAATGGACTAATTCAAATCTCATTCCCTCTATAGTGGACACGATCGGAAATAATAACTCTGTTGGGTGTCGAGCAACTCAGATTGGGAACAGCAGATACCGATCTAGCTCGGACAATTCATGGATTGTCAGTCCCTCTAGATGTCTCGATCTGTACAATATAAAAAGCCTCAAATAAGCGCTCTTGGTATATTGTTGGAATCGCCCTGCCAGCGAGTCCAATGAAAAACGATCGAGCATTAGAAACAGACCACGTTTTTTAGCATGTTTTGTAGAGTTTTCGTCGGAATTTTTTTGTCGATTTTGACGTGGCCCCCATCAATTATTCTAATATCAAAAATGTCCTTCACTAGACCTTCATTTTTTTCTGCCAATCAACACACTTAACTAAAAAATTTTACTTAACTATCTTAGATTTTGATAAAATTTGGCATTAAAGTAAAATTCATGTAGACCAAGAAAAATTTCAAGTTTTAATTTCTTACAAAAATCGTCCAAAATTGCTATGCGGTCATTTACTAAAACTGTAATAGCTCTTATCCTAATTGAGCTAGAGACTTGGGAGTGGTATTATTTTGTTCTATTTTTAATGGCCTTTCATTTGATATGCAACACCTAGAGGGTCTTGAGAAAAAATGTTTTCCAAAATTGATCTAATCAAAAAATTCAATCCAGTGTGGGGCCTGGAGAGTTTTCTTATTTCTGGTGACTATTTTGGAGTCCAGTAGTGACAAATAAGATTTTGAGTTGGCAACCCTGGCAGTGTGTGACAAGTTCAGACTTGCTTCACATCCTCAACCACTGCAGGGAAGCAGCAAGCAGCTCAGTCTAACTTTGGGCATCAGTGTTGTGCAGATGTTTAAAGTAGTGATCTCTTTTTGATTTCTAGTTTCTTTTGTAATTTGAAAATCTACAAACTTTTTAGTGTTATAGTAAACAATCTTTTAAGAATTATTTAGTTATTTTTGAAAAAAGGGCACTGCCCTCTAAAGGTTTACAAATTCAAATTCAAAATTTTTAGTAAATTTTGGAAAACATTTTTTCTCAAGACCTCTTAGGTGTTGCATATCAAATTAAAGGCCATTAAAAATAGAACAAAATAATACCACTCCCAAGTCTCTAAGCTCAATTTGGAGAAGAGCTATTACAATTTTGGTAAATCCCCGGAGAGCAATTTTGGACGATTTATGGAAACTTTAAATTGCCATAATTCAAATTTCAAAAAAATCATTTTCTTGGTCTACCTACATGAATTTTACTTCAGCTCCAAATTTCATCAAAATCTGAGATGGTCAAGTTGAATGAGTGTGTTGATATGACATGGAAAGTCCCATTATCATGGCCAAATGTACTTCAAACTTGACATTCATGTTTTTTTGGCGCAATTAATGAAATTAATGTTTTGACATTTTCGCAAATTCAACCCCCAAACGGGTGAAATGGGGTGGCAAAGTCTGTATAGAAAAAATTATATTTTTATGGCCAAATTTACTTTGAAAATTGGTGTCAATAGTTTCTGACAGAATTAATCGAAAACGTGTTTGAATACTTTTTAAAATTTCAAATTTCAAAGGTGGTGAAACAGGGTGAAAAAGGAAGGGTTATAAGGGGGTGGTAAAAGTTTCGATATGAAACAAAAATTACGATCAAACTTACTTGAACATTACTGCCACTAATGTTCTCTAACACAGTTAATGAAACACGTCTTTTGGGGCCTTTTTTTTTCTAATCCAATCCCTAATGAGGTCAAAGAGGGTGGAAATGTTGAACAAATTTCGTCCTGAAGGTCACATTAATTTGAAACATTCTGGCAAAATTAATTACACAAATCCATCATTCCAACGTTGTCCAAAATTGCGACACAAATCTAAAATCTTTGACAACTTTAAGAAGATCTTCTAACAAATATTTTTCACTGAAAAAATTGTCTGGGATTTACAAACGGAAACGAAGGAATAAAAACAAAACATTTTCGTTTCATTACCATTCGGATTGTATCAGAGGCGTCAACGCTAACAAACCAAAATAAAAAAAGGAAGAACTAACACAACGAGCGCGTACGAAAAATTTATTTGGTAGCAGTAAATGCAGCTCGCAGCGGGGGTACAGCCAACAACAACAAGAAAGGGAGCTATAAGAGAACCCTCGTCTTGTTTTATTTCTCCTTTGTGAAGTGAGCGCTTTTACCCTTTTACAATACACCTTCTCCGTCGTGCGTCTTTTATTTTTGTTCCGTTTATTCACCGCTCGTACATATACCGAATATAATTACACTAACGCGCGAAAATAATGTCTCCTGTAATTTTGACAATATTTTCGGCGGTTACTGTACTTATTCCCGATCGATGCTATAAATTTTCGGAACACACAATGTAGCCGCATTTCTGATACAATAGTATGTACTGCACTACAGCCTTCACCGCATTACTATACCATTATTATATTGGGCGAGTGTATGTCAGTGTCGCGCAGCCTTGTTTTTGTTTTTTTTTTGTTTTTCGTTCTGCGGTTTATTTTCGTATGGAAACCTGTTCTCCGATCGGCGTATCTGTCTCTACGGGAACATAACATTGAAATTCGTGACGAAGCATCTCGTTTATATATTTTAAGCATACTTAATTTGAATACTATTTAGATAATTGAACTTATTCACACGTTAATATAATTATATATTAATGTTACAGATAGTAATGGTTTCAAGATAGGACTTTAGGGCATACTAAGTTTAAAACAGAATCAAGAATTCGATTGCGTTGTTTGTTTTAATGAGAAGATAATATCTGTGAAATAATTGATTACGTTATAATAGGATTCGGAAGTGGTGAAATTTCTACGATAAATTATGCAACATATTTCCGATTGCATCAAGGGGACGGCTTCTAAAACGTTTTAGTTCTGGTTTTAAATTTACTAATTTCACATTTTTATTTCGGTTCCGAAAACGAACCATTCAAATTTTTATTATTGTTGAATAAAAGGAAAACCATTATAACAACAATTATAAATGCAATATCGTTCCCGCAAATAATATTTTTATGTTATTATTCGATTGTTTTTAATAATATCCGCGATATAAACCACGATTAAATTCTACGCGTAAAAAAGAAATGTGAATTGCTGATGTAACCATTCCGGAGCCTACTTATATAAATATATACAGGATGATTGATTGAAACCGGTCATTAGATGGATTGGGCCATTTTCGAAATCCAAGAATCATTTTAAAAGGAATTTTAGGAACATTCCCTATATATAAGTGTACTGTCGCCTGTTTTTAAACAAAAATTTTGAAATTGAGGTTATGGATAGATTTAATACAACTTCAGACTATTTTTTTTAAATGTGTGGTGAGGGCTTAGTTGCAGTGACTCCGTAAGCTGTATTATTTGTCTGCCTATCATGCAACTCTCGCCGTATAGTTTTGTTTGATATATTTTCGATATATTTCCTATATTTTTTTAATCAATTCCTATTTGCTATACATTTTTCATATATTTTCTATATTTTTTCAACATATTTCTATTTTCTAAATATAATAAATAAAATAATAATAATATAAAAAAATATGTAGAAAATTTTATTCTTATTTTCTATACATTTTTGATATATTTTTTATATATTTTCGATATATTTGCTACATATTTTCTAAATTTTTTCAACATATTCCTATTTTCTATACATTTTTGATGTATTTTCTCTATATTTTGTACATATTTTATATATTTTTTCAACATATTCCTATTTTCTATACATTTTTGATATATTTTTTATATATTTTCGATATATTTTCTACATATTTTCTATATTTTTTCAACATATTCCTATTTTCTATACATTTTTGATGTATTTTCTATATATTTTCTACATATTTTTATATATTTTTTCAACATATTCTTATTTTCTATACATTTTTAATATATTTTCGATACATTTTCTATATAATTTCAATATTTTTCAACATATTCCTATTTTTGATATATTTTTTATATATTTTCTATATATTTTCTATATTATTTCAATATTTTTTTCAACATTTTCCTATTTTTGATATATTTTTTATATATTTTCTACATATTTTCTATACTTTTTCAACATATTCCTATTTTCTATACATTTTTGATATATTTTCAATATATTTTCTATATTTTTCAATATTTTTTCAACATTTTCCTATTTTTGATATATTTTCGATATATTTTCTACATATTTTCTATATTTTTTCAATATATTCCTATTTTCTATACATTTTTGATATATTTTCTATATATTTTCTATATTTTTTACATATTTTCTATATTTTTTCAACATATTCCTATTTTCTATACATTTTTAATATATTTTTTATATATTTTCTATATATTTTCTATATTTTTTCAACATATTCTTATTTTCTATACATTTTTGATATATTTTCAATATATTTTCTATATAATTTCTATATTTTTTCAACATATTCCTATTTTTGATATATTTTTTATATATTTTCGATATATTTTCTATATTTTTTCAACATATTCTTATTTTCTATACATTTTTGATATATTTTCAATTTTCGACATTTTCTATATATTTTTTATATTTTTTCAACATATTCTTATTTTCTATTTTTTGATATATTTTTTATATATTTTCTACGATATTTTTTAATATTTTTTCAACATATTCCTATTTTCTATAAATTTTTGATATATTTTCTATATATTTTCTACATATTTTTTTATATTTTTTCAACATATTCTTATTTTCTATACATTTTTAATATATTTTTTATATATTTTCGATATATTTTCTACATATTTTCAATATTTTTTCAACATATTCTTATTTTCTATACATTTTTGATATATTTTTTATACATTTTCTATATTTTCTAATTTTTCAATATTTTTTCAACATATTTCTATTTTCTATAAATTTTTGATATATTTTTTATATATTTTCGATATATTTGCTACATATTTTCTATATTTTTTAAATATATTCCTATTTTTATACATTTTTGATGTATTTTCTATTTATTTTCTACATATTTTATATATTTTTTCTACATATTTCTATTTTCTATACGTTTTTGATGTATTTTCTATATATTTTCTACATATTTTCAATATTTTTTCAACATATTCCTATTTTCTATAAATTTTTGATATATTTTCGATATATTTGCTACATATTTTCTATATTTTTTCAACATATTCCTATTTTCTATACATTTTTGATGAATTTTCTATATATTTTCTACATATTTTCTATATTTTTTCAACATATTCCTATTTTCTGTACATTTTTGATATATTTTTATATATTTTCGATATATTTTTTAAATATTTTCTATATTTTTTCAACATATTCCTATTTTCTATACATTTTTGATATATTTTTTATATATTTTCGATATATTTTTTACATATTTTCTATATTTTTTCAACATATTCCTATTTTCTATACATTTTTGATATATTTTCTATATATTTTCGATATATTTTTTACATATTTTCTATATTTTTTCAACATATTCCTATTTTCTATAAATTTTTGATATATTTTTTTATATATTTTCTACATATTTTCTATATTTTTCAATATATTCCTATTTTCTATACATTTTTGATATATTTTCTACGGGTTTTATAAATTTTGTGAAAATATTCCTATTTTCTGATTTTGATTCAAAAATTTTATCATATTTTCGATATATTTTTTACGTCCGTTCTATATTTTTTCAACATTTCCTATTTTCTATACATTTTTGATATATTTTCTATATATTTTCGATATATTTTTTACTATTTTCTGAAATTTTTCAACATATTCAATTTTCTAAATTTTTGATATATTTTTTATATATTTTATTGCGCATTTCTTGACATATTTTCAATAATTTTAAATATCATTCATTTTTATACATTTTTGATGTATTTTCTATATATTTTCTACATATTTTATATATTTTTTCTAATATTTCTATTTTCTATTCATTTTTGATGTAAAACCTCTCTTTTTCTACTTTTTTATTTTTTGAACGCCTTATTTTCTATAAAAATAAAACATCTTAATTTGTATTTTTCTATTTTTTTAACATATTTCTATTTTCTATAAATTTTTGATATATTTTTTACATTTTTCAATATCACATATTTTCTATATTTTTTAAATACAAATATTTTAACATTTTTGATGTATTTTCTAAATATTTTCTACTCATTTTTATTAAGCTTTCTATTTTCTATAAAATTATTGTTAATTTCTAATTAATTTTCTACATATTTTGAAAATAAATATTCTCTAAACTATAAATTTTTGGATATATTTTCGATATATTTTTGCAATATTTTCTATTATTTTTTCAACATATTCCTATTTTCTATACATTTTTGATGTATTTTCTATATATTTTCTACATATTTTATATATTTTTTCAACATATTCCTATTTTCTGTACATTTTTGATATATTTTTTTATATATTTTCGATATATTTTCTAAATATTTTCTATATTTTTTCAACATATTCCTATTTTCTATACATTTTTGATATATTTTTTATATATTTTCGATATATTTTTTACATATTTTCTATATTTTTTCAACATATTCCTATTTTCTATACATTTTTGATATATTTTTTATATATTTTCGATATATTTTTTACATATTTTCTATATTTTTTCAACATATTCCTATTTTCTATAAATTTTTGATATATTTTTTTATATATTTTCTACATATTTTCTATACTTTTTCAACATATTCCTATTTTCTATACATTTTTGATGTATTTTCTACATATTTTATATATTTTTTGAAAATATTCCTATTTTCTATACATTTTTGATATATTTTTTATATATTTTCGATATATTTTTTACATATTTTCTATATTTTTTCAACATATTCCTATTTTCTATACATTTTTGATATATTTTCTATATATTTTCGATATATTTTTTACATATTTTCTATATTTTTTCAACATATTCCTATTTTCTATACATTTTTGATATATTTTTTACATATTTTCGATATATTTTCTATATTTTTTCAACATATTCCTATTTTCTGTACATTCTTGATATATTTTTTATATATTTTCGATATATTTTCTACATATTTTTTATATTTTTTCAACATATTCTTATTTTCCATACATTTTTGATATATTTTTTATATATTTTCGATATATTTTTTACATATTTTCTATATTTTTTCAACATATTCCTATTTTCTATAAATTTTTGATATATTTTTTATATATTTTCTTTATTTTTGAACATATTCTTATTTTCTATATATTTTTTCAACATATTTTTTCAATATATTCCTATTTTCTATACATTTTTGATATATTTTCTATATATTTTCGATATATTTTCTATATTTTTTCAACATATTCCTATTTTCTATACATTTTTGATTTATTTTCTATATATTTTCGATACAATTTTTATATATTCTCAATATACATGCATTTAGACGCCCAAAAACCGCTCCCATCAATGAAATGGTCGACAAGCTTCGTGGTGTCGTATTAGCCCATCTTCAATTAAAACTGAAAGAGATAACAGAGACAACAGGAATCTCAGGTGAACGCATTGGTCCTAACTTACACGAAATTTTGAGCATGAAAATCTCTCAACGCAATGGGTACCGCGTTTGTGCACACCGGAGGAAAAACGAAATCGGGTTACCGTTTCGGAGGAATGTCTGGCCAGGATTCAAAGCAATCCAAGGGATTTCTTCATGTGTTTCTTGCACTACAGATCGGAGACCAAAGAACAGTCGAAGCAGAGGACATTTCCGGAAGAATCAACTCCGAAAAGAGCAAAGATCGTTCCATCGGGCGGAAAGGTCATGGCGACCATTTTTTGGGATTCCCAATTGAGTATCTTCAGTAGGGAAGGACGATCACAGGGCAGTACTACAGCGATTTATTCACACACAAGGAGTAGTTGGTGGAAAAAAGTGCTTTTCTCGGTCTCTCATCCTCGATATTCACCGGATGTAAGTCTCAGCGACTTTTTTCTAGGAAGAGATTGGCCTCAAATGAGGAGGTCATCGCCGCTACAGATGATTATTTTGCAGACATCGAAAACATTTTCTTTATATTTCGTTCTTTTTAAAGTAATACATACTTAGTTCGAACGTAATTTCTGGCTTTAGTATTTGTTCCTACCTCCTTTTGTTCAGTTGCGCTATAGATTTCCATTTACGACGTCTAGACCGTACAAAACACGATTCGTATACCCGGGTGCATATCTTGCTGGTGCATCTTCCGTTTTAAAAACGACTTGAATATAAGAATAAATCAAAACGCGGTAATTGGTGCTCCTTTCCGCGGAGATACGTATTGTATACAACAGCGACAAGAACACTACATAAATATTAAGCACTTATCCATTCGTGTTATGACTCATTGTTATTAGTAAGTGTAAGTCTGAATTGTGAGTGAGCTTTTGTTTCGGATTGTGTCTGTACGTCCTCATTGTTTATAACCTGCTGCCTACGAAGATTTCCTTTTTTTTTCATATACATACCTTTATAATGGTTTTATTAAAATTTAAGTTTTGTTTTTTTCCCCTAGTTTTTAGCCACAAAATTATTCTAGGATAGCCTGTCTACAATGATCATCCCACACTAGAGGAACGCCTCAATAATCGCTAGAACGATACTAACAATAGATTTATGATCAACTTACTTTATTAGGAAGCCTCCTGTGCGATAGAGATCATCAATAAACCTCCTTGTTTTTATTTACGATTGAATGTCGGAGCAACATATTTCGCAAACGATGTAATCGTTCTCTACTCGAAATAATAACGATTAAATTGCATCTTCAAGTTTAATCGCGTCGTAAAATAAACAATTTTGTTTTTAATGAATTTAAATTATTACTTGATATTAGTCACAGAACAAGGAAATGCAACGCCATCTGTATTGCGACAAATTAAGTATGTATTCGATTAAGAGTGTTATTTATTTATAACTTATAACGAATGAGCTTCTGTTGTTAATAAACAGATGTCGCTCCGTATTTTAATTTAAATGAAATTGCTGTTGTATTATTTATTATAAACAAAATAATTTTAATATAAAATCGACTCGTTTAACCGGGCAAATTTTCTATTTCGGTTGAATAACATAAAAGTACTTCTTTGGTATTCTTATTAGTGATGGTGAAGATAGTTCGAATTATACCTTCAGGTATGAAATTTAAAGGAATTTGACTCAGATCCAAGTAATATTCGTTCAAGCCGTAAGTGCCTTTAGGAACCGGACATGTACCGGGTTTGATATTGACGGCCTTCTCCATATCGTCCACCATATCGCCTATGTATTTGTACATAGCCGAGCAAGTATCTTCCTCGTAGACTGTCATGAGTTGGGCGAATTCTTCCTCGTCAGTTCTTTTCAGGAAAACAGTAACGTTGAACTGAAAATTAAAAAAAAAATGTACTGATTCAATTGTTTGCCGTTTAGTATTATAGGAACTAACATCGGAATCTTGACCAAAATCGACTTTCAAATTTGATTTCCCCGTTAAGTATTGTTTACCGTTCTTCTCTGTGATTTTATAATTTAACATCATGGGGTATTCGATTTTAGGGTCGCACATCCCCATTTCAATGATCTTGAATGGGAATGTTTCGGGGACATCTTCACCTCTCTAAATCATTTATAAAATTAATTATAATAATAATTAAAAATAAAATTAACTCACAGCGATTCCTCCGATTAAAAATAGGATAGTCACCACTTGTTTGGGTTCCATTCCGGTTTGATTTCTGCGTACTGGAGGTACTAGTTCGAGTCCTTTTATACTAAAAAAAAAATAATGTTAACGTGGTTATAAGTTACGTCTGGGAGAGGATATCCGGATTTTAATATGTATCGTAAATGTAGATCTATATTCAATTAAATATGGATTATATTCTTTTATGATTTTTTTCCCCAAAATTGTTTTGATATTGGATTTTAAATTACTTACCAAAAAAGTGTGCAATTATTTTGTTTCGATTATTTATTTTTGATTGCTGTTTTTTTACGAAATAATTGTCAAATCTGTAGATCATTATATCGTTTCCTATTTTTTTTTTCGGTAGAGAGGAGGGAAGGAGGGGAAAAGGGGACATTATATTTTGTGATTATTATATTCATATTTTCTCCAAGATTTTATAATCTTAGTTGGAGAGTTTTCTCCGATTTAAATACAAAGAAATCGAAAAATTGAATAGAAAAACCTGTGACCTTGAATAATTTCAAATTGATTTAAATTTCAAATCGGAATCATATTGAAAATTGTTGTAGGTTTGTTCTAGATTGTTCTTCTATATTTTTCCACAATTTTACAAAATATTCTAAGAATTCTCCCTTCTCCCGAAAATTTTAAATTTTGAAACTTGTCATATAAACATTGTTCTACAATTTTGAAAAATAATCTAAAAAAATTTTTTTAAATATTTTTTCAGTCATCCCCCTCCTATTGTAGAAATTTTGAAAGTATAATAATGAATAAAATAAAAAAGTAATATTAAAAAATAGTCAAAAAAAAAACGGAAGAAAAATATGTTCTCGGTTACCATCTCCTCCTCTTGTCTTGAAATTTTAAATTTTGAAACTGTCTTAATTCCTAATTGTTCGTTTTTTCAAAATTCTAAATTTTCCACAATTTTGAAAAATATTGTACTTACTTAAAAAAATCGTTAAAAAATGGTCGCCCCCTTTTTTTCTCTAAATTCAAAATTTTTAAAATTGTTCTACATTTATCTACATTGTTCATCTACATTTTTCTACAATTTTACTGAATATTAAAAAATTCTTCAAAAAATTAAACGGTGGTCTCCCTCCCCCTCTCCCGTTCTCGAAATTTTAAATTTTGAAACTTCTCATATAACCTCGTTCTATAATTTTGAAAAATAATGTGAAAAATTTTTTTTTAGTATTTTTTCGGTCACCGCCCTCCTATTGTAGAAATTTTGAAAGTGTAATAATGAATAAAATAAAAAATAATATTAAAAAATAGTCAAAATAAAAAACGGAAGAAAAATATGTTCGCGGTTACCCCCTCCTCCCCTTGTCTTGAAATTTTAAATTTTGAAACTGTTTTAGTTCCTAATTGTTCCAAAATTTTACGAAATATTATTCAAAAAAAATTCAAAAAAAATAAACAAGAAAACGTTTTTCAAAATTCTAAATTTTCCACAATTTTGAAAAATATTGTAGGTACCTACCAAAAAAAATTGTTAAAAAATGGTCGCCTTCTTTTTTTCTCTAAATTCTAAATTATGAAAAATGTTCTACATTTATCTACATTGTTCCTCTAAATTTTTCTACAATTTTATTGAATATTAAAAAATTCTTCAAAAAATTAAACGGTGCTTCCCCCTCCCCCCCCGCTATAACCTCGTTCTATAATTTTGAAAAATAATGTAAAAATTTATAAAAAAACGAAAGACATTATTTTTTCGGTCACGCCCCCTTTCTATTGTAGAAATTTTGAAAGTAAAATAATAAATAGAATAAAAAGTAATATTAAAAAATTGTCAAAAGAAAAAACGGAAGAAAAACATTCTCTCGCTTACCCCCCGCTTTTAAACTTTGAAATTGTCCTAGATTTGTTTTAAATTGTTTCAAAATTTTGCAAAATAGTATTAAAAAAATGACAGAAAACCGGAAAAAAAATTTTTTTTGGTCACCCCCTTATTTTAAGAAATTTTGAAAATCCAATATCTAGATACTTAAATAAAATAAAAAAAAATTGTGGTTTGTTCCCCTCCCTTTTTCGAAATTCGAAATTTTGGAAGTTGTTTCAGATAATTCTGCTTTTATTCGAAATTTTTCTAGAATTTCGTAAAATATTATTTGACAATTGTCAAAAAAAAAAATAAACGATGGTCGCTTCCACCTTTTTTTTCCTCGAAATTTTGTACCAGGTTGTTTTGGGTTATTCTAAATTGTTCGAATATTTTGCATAATGATATTAAAAAATTGTTCAATAAAACGGAGGAAAACATTTTTTTCGTTTGGAAGTTCTAAATTTTGTTTTCGCAATTTTGTAAAACAATATAAGAAAATTGAAGAAAAAAAATAAACGGAAGAAAATGTTTTTTCAGTCGCCTCAATTCTAAATTTTCCACAATTTTGAAAAATAATGTAAAAAAATTGCCGAAAAAGGGAAGAAAACAGTTTTTCGGTCGCCCCCTTTCTTTTTTCTAAATTCTAAATTTTGAAAATTGTTCTACATTTATTTGCATTGTTCCACAACTTTCAAAAATATAAAAAAATTTTCAAAAAAACAAAGAAAAATATTTTTTGGACATCCCATCTTTTTTTATAAATTTTGAAAATCCATATATGTAATATGTACATGAATAAAATACAAAATAATATTAAAAAATTGCCGAAAAGTAAAACGGGAACAAACATTTTTTCGGCTGTCCCACGCCCTTTTATCAAAATTTTGAAAACTGTCCTAAATTTGTTTTAAATTTTTCGAAAATTTTGCAAAATAGTGCTAAAAAATTGTAAAAAAAATAAACGGGAGAAAACGTAGTTTCGGTCGCCCGCCCCCCTTTTTTGAAATTTGAAATTTGTAAATTGTTATAGGTTTGTTCTACGTTGTTCCAAAATTTTGCAAAATAATATAAAAAAAAATTCAAAAAAAAATAAACTGAAGAAAACGGTTTATCGGTGCCCTCCCTCCTCTCCTGCCTTCTTCCGAAATTCTAAATTTTGAAAATTGTCCTGTGGTGATCTACATTGTTGCACAATTTTGAAAAATAATGTAAAAAATTGTCCCCCTCTATTTTTTCTAAATTCTAAATTTTGAAAATTTTTCTACATTTGTTTGCATTGTTCCACAATTTTGAAAAGAATTCTCAAAAAAATAAATTCTATAGCCCCTCCCAATTAATTGTTTTGTTTTTTTTAGATTACTCTGTATTGTGTCGGGTTTTTAGTTTGTGCAAAATTAATTTTTGGTGTAATTTTATTATCTTGCGTTTATCCGGGACAAAAGAACGACGTCGGAACGTTGAGGTTTCATGATTACCGCCAATTAACTTCGAGCACTTACGTGTAATTACATAATTTCAGTTTCTAAATGGTTTGTTTGACAAGCTAAACTATTCTTAGATGGGAAGATTACTATTATCAAGAATTAGGAACCTGCACGAGTTTTTTTTTTAATTTATGTATTAGTTAATATTATTTTATAAAAGCGATGTTTGTTTTAATTAAACGAAAACATAACGATTCAAAATATTTTTATTAATAATATAAAGCAATATGATTAGAACGATATAAAATTGTTGTAATTAATTTTTAAGATCCTTTCGGGAAATTTTCAGCTTCAGTCAGCAGACACAAAAGCACCTCTTTAGTATTTTTATTGGTGATGATTTGAGTCACTTGTAGGATGCCTTCGGGAACGGCTTGGTAAGAAATTTTGGTGAAATCCAAGAGGTAATCTTTTACCTCGTAAGTACCCTGTAAAACGAAATCAAAATTAATATTGGATTCGATTAGATAAAAATTGTTTTGGAAACCTTTTCAAAGGGACATTTCCCAGATTCGATGCCCGCGGTTTTTTCTAAATCATTGAAAAAGTCACCTAAATATTTTTTGATTGCAGCGCAAGTGTCCGGTTCATCGAAGGTGAGTAAGGGTGAAAATTCAGCGGTCTCCCTAGTTTTTTTAATATTAGCCGTCATTTTATACTAGAACAAAAACAAGTTAAATTAAATTTAAAATTAAATTAAAGTATTAACTTCGGAATCTGCGCCGAAATCGATTTTAAAATCTCCTTTCCCTGATAAATACTGTTTATCTCCTTCGGTTCTAATTTCGTTTGTCATCATTAATGGGTAATTTACTGAAGGATCGCACATTTGCATTTTGGTTATTTTTAAATTGGCCAAACTATTTTTGCATTCCTAAAAGATAAAATTGAATTTTGACAATGATAAATTGAAAGTTTTTAAAGTATTTCTTACCGCTATATTGGCTCGGTTTAAAAATATCGTTACTAGAACACAGCACACTAGATCGAATTCCATATTTTCAGGTATATAACTATAATAATAGGAATAATTCTGGATCTATACTGTTTTGTTCTGTTTAGTAGACCTCTTTTTATACCAGCGTAAAATCATTTAAAACTATCTGATTTTGGGGAAACATTAAAACATCATTTGTGTTGTGATGGTCGGATTAAAAACAGTCATTATCTGATATGAATCTTGACCGGATCATCAATATATACAGTCTGTCCCAGATCCAATGTGACTGGTTGAAAAAAAAAATACAACCAATACTTTCTCGATATTTTCTGCAATAGACTGTGTAATATGAAATCGTAGTAATAGAGGTCGCACTGTGTATATGTACATATATCTCTGATGTTTTTGTTTGTTATAATTATTAATTAATTACTCTAATCCATCAACTACAATCTCATTTATGGATTGAAAATTATATTAGCTGTATCGTGTGTCAAATCGATATACACCCATTCGTAATTCAATTCTAATCAAGCATAGTGTTTAACTGTACTACATTATTGATACCCATTGGACCCATGTTACGATATTACAGAGTCGAAACGATTAGCAAGATATATTCACCAATATACATAAATTAAAGTTGTACAAATAGTGTACTACTTAGATAAAATTGTCCTATTTTAATTTGTGTCAGTTGTATGTTACGAATTTTCGGAATTGCGTTAAGAGCTTAAATTTCGTTTATATCAATCAGCGATATTTTATCGAATTAAATTGATGGTGTCTATCTGTTTAGATTTAGATACGCAATTTAATATTGTATGCATCTTTTATTAAAATTGAAAAAAAAGGAAGCAAATGTAATAATAATACAACGTTGCATTATTATACTTATTACATTACACATATGTATGTATATAATACCGATTGAACTTTTAATATATAGGTTATCAACTCTTTATAGTATATAATGGTTTGAATGAAAGAGACACGTGAGTATCAGTCGCTAATTTCATGATTTGACAGAACTCATTTTCATGTCGTCTGCAAATTTATTTTGAGTTCTGCTAGTTGAATTAATCAAAATGTAATATTTTTGCAACAATGTTGATACATTTTCTGCTTTATCAATGTCGGTGAATGAAGCAGTAACGAATAGATTAGGCCAAATTATTATAAATTAATTAAATTTAAGTATTTAAGAAAAAGAACTTTTTTTTATTTATAAATTATATACAGATTTCTGAGCTTTATTTTTTATACCAACCCTTCAATTATCGGAAAATTTCCAGCTTTTTTTTTGGAAATTTGAAAAAAAATTCTGATTTTTTTAAATTTAGTAATTTATTTGTTTACTTTGAGTTATCTTTCTAAACGCTTCAGCATCAAAATATTCCGAAATTTTTAAAAATGTTTTTCAAATACAAAGATTGTTTATTTTTATTCACTTTGAAGTTTGAGTTCCTACATTTCAGAATGCTTTACCGTTTTTTAAATATCAATTTTTTCAATGTAAAGTAATATCTAAATAAAATACTTTTAAAAAGCTTAAAAGTTTTAAAATTATAAAAATGAAAAAAAAAATCAAAATTAAAAAATCTTTAAAAATTCAAAATTTTCGATATCAAAAGGTCTCGAGTGAAACAAAAGAAAATCGAATTTAGAAAAAATATTTCAAAAATTTCAAAAATTTTCAAAATTTCATTTTTTTTTAAAAAATATTAAATTTTAAAAAATCTCAAAAAGTTTCAAGATTTAAAAATTTCAAAATATTCAAAAAATGTCAAGGGATTTTATAAATATTAAAAAAAACAAAAATATTTCACGATTTTTTATTTATTTAATTTGAATTTCATTTCAAAATTTTTATAAAATTTTCTATTAATTCATTTTTTAATTTTTTTTAATCACAATCTGAATAAAATAATTTTAAAAATCTCAAAAAGTTTCAAGATTAAAAAAATATCAAAAATGATGTTTGTTACAAAAACAAAAAATTAGGAAAAATATAAAAATTTGATTTCCAAAAATGTAATTTATTTATTTAATTTGAATTCCTACATTTCATTAACATTTTTAAAAATTTTCGATTAAAAATATCAAACAATTACAAAATTCGTAAAATTTATTAAATTTTCGAATTAAATAAAATAATTTTAAAAAATTACAAATGAAGATTCAATATTAATTTATTTTTCAAGTGTATATTATAAAACCAAACAATTATAAAAAATATAAAAATCTGATTTCCAAAAATTTAATTTATTTATTTAATTTGAATTCCTACATTTCAAACATTTTTATATTAAATTTTAGATTTAAAAATATCAAAAATTACAAAATTTGCATTAATTTATTTTTAATTTTAAAATCATTAAATAAAATAATCTCAAAAAATTACGAAAAATATAAAAAATTTTTTGACTTCCAAAAATGTAATTTATTTATTTAATTTGTATTTCCTAAAATTTAAAATTTATTAACACTTTTAAAATTATTAAATTTTCGATTTAAAAATTTCAAAGAATTACAAAATTCGTATTAATTTATTTTTAATTTTAAAATCAAATCTAAATTTTAAATAATTCGTGAAAATTTGAAGATTCAATAAATACAAAATTTTTTGATATCAAATAATGTCAAGTGTATATTATAAAACCAAAAAATTACAAAAAATATAAAAATCTGATTTCCAAAAATTTAATTCTTTTTATTTAATTTGATTTACATTTCAAAAATTTTTATATTAAATTTTCGATTTAAAAATATCAAACAATTATAAAATTCGTATTAATTTATTTTTAATTTTAAAATCTAAATAAAATAATTTTAAAAATTCGAAAAGTATCAAGATTCAATATAATACAAAATTTTTGATATCAAAAAATTTCAAGTGTATATTATAAAACCAAAAAATTACAAAAAATATAAAAATCTGATTTCCAAAAATTTAATTTATTTATTTAATTTGAATTCCTACATTTCATTAACATTTTTATATTAAATTTTCGATTTAAAAATATCAAAGAATTACAAAATTCGTATTAATTTATTTTTAATTTTAAAATCTAAATAAAATAATTTTAAAAATTCGAACAGTATGAAGATTCAATATAATACAAAATTTTTGATATCAAATAATGTCAAAAAAATGTGAAATGTATGTGTATTAAAATTTTCTCGATTTTTGAAAAAAAAAATCAAATTTAGAAAAATATCAAAATTAAAAAATGCAACATTTCTACAAATTTGTTTCAAGTTTTGAGTTTGAGTTTTTACACTTCAAAACGCGTTTCATTTAAAAAATTGCTATTTATCTATTTTTAACATTATAAAATAATGATCTTTGAAATTTCAAACGATTTCAAAATTTGCAATTATATTTTTTTCATTTTAAAGTACTTAATATATAAATAAAATAATTAAAAAATTCAAAATTTTCAAGATTTCAAACAAAGAAGAAGAATCTAATCAAAATTTCAAAAATTTAAAAAAAGTATTTTAAGATACAGGTACAAAGATATTTACAAGTGATTTCCAAAAATGTGTTTATTTATTTAGATTTCAACAATTTTGAAAATATTAAATTTTCGATTTACAAACTTCATGATTGTTAAAATTTTTTATTATTATTTTTAATTTCAAAATAACATTAAATAAATAATTTAAAAAATCTTAAAAAATGTCAGGTGTATGTCAAAATTTTCAACAATATCGAAAAATCTCAATTTTTCAAACAAAAGAAAATCGAATTTAAAAAAATATCAAAACTTAAAAAAAACCCGAAAAAATACGTCAAGATTTTATTTTAAATATCGAATTTTCAATTTAAAAATTGCTATTTATTTCATTTATTGCTATATTCAATTCAAAATTTATAATTAAATTTTTTTTTATTTTAAAAGCAATATACTTATAAATAAAATAATTAAAAATTCAAAATTTTCAAGATTTCAAACAATCTAGATTTTTGAAAAAAAAAAATTCATCGAATTTAGAAAAATATCAAAACTTAAGAATCTAATCCAAATTTGAAAAATTTTAAAAAAGTATTTTAAGATATTTACAAGATTTGATTTTCAAAAATTTGTTAATTTATTTAGTTTAAACTTTGACTTCTTGCATTTCAAAACGCCTCAAAATTTTTGAAAATATCAAATTTTTTATTTAAAAACCTCATGTTTTTTTAAATATCAGGGAATTCCAAAATTTGTATTAATTTATTTTTAATTTTAAAATAACGTCTAAATAAAATAGTTTAAAAAATCTAACCAAAATTCCGAAATTTTTAAAAATAAATAGAAACATATTTAGAAGATTTGATTTCATTTTCATTTATAATTTCAAAATATTTCATAATTTTTTTTAATTTCACAATAATTTTTGTTTATTTATTTTTTGATTCTAAAATAATATCCAAATAAAATAATTTTACAAAATCATAAAAAATCAAATTTTTAATATCAAAAATTTCTATCTATGTCAAAATTTTCAACAACGAAAATTTTTTAAATTTTTTTAAAAATCTAGTAAGATTGTGTAAAAAATTACAAAATATTTTACAATTAAAAAGAATTAATCAAAATTAAAAATCTTAAAAAATACAAAGATTGGTTTAATAGTTATTTTTTTAAAACCAAAAATTTGTGGAGGGGGTGGGGAGGGAGCGGGCTATTCATTTGTAATATTCTAAAAATTCCTATGTTTTAATTTCTGCAAATATTTGAATTTATATAATTTTAAGATATTAAAAAAATGTTGAGAAATTTCGAAAAATTCATTTTGAGCATTTTTAATAATGAAACTATCTCTATTTATCGCTGTTGGGACATTACTAACAGCACAACATTACTTACACATCAGGTTTATCGCTTATTATGTCTTATGTGGTTGTACCACAGTATACAAGACGAGCTAATTGCTTCCCTTGAACAATTTCCTTAATTGTGAAATTTGCATATTATGTACAAGATGCAGGTAATTTTGTCGATTAAGCTAAGTTTATTAATGGGTTTAGAAATCGGATTATGGTTGAAGAGAAAATTAATGTCTCAATCTTAATTGAATATTTCCCGACCATTAATAATGATCTAGAATAGAAAGTGCACATTATATTACTACATTGAATATAATTGAATTTATTTTTATTTTTGTATGATTCATTGTGGCTTTAAATTCTATTCTTATTTCTAATTTCGAGCATGTTATTCAATACATATCACAAATAATATTAAAATAAATATTATCTCTTCGAATAATAACACAGTATCAAGAATGGTTTATAATTAACTTCTGATATTCCCAGCTAAAATAGAATGAAGAAAAAAAACAAAAATCGTATGATTACTGATATGTATGCATATGTGCTGGGCAATACTTCAACTCGCTGGTTTTAATCTAGAATCGAATGAAACTTTCGCAATTAACAAACAACGATTATGATGTTAGCGGTGGTCTTCTGGCTTCTACAAATATTTAACATTATTTTCTTTATGCGTTTCATAACCATGATCGTCGAGGAGACTACGTACATCGAAAAATAAAAATAAAAAAGCCACACCAATATCCTGTTTCTCTTGTCGATTTCAGAAACATTTCAGATCGCCCTCGTATTAAACGCTAAATAATATTTATAGATATGATTTACACACTCTCTAGTAACATTTTAACATTCCACTGTATACATTTCTTGTACGCCTGTCAATTCGACAAACCATCTAAGCTATTCTTCATTCCATGACAGTTGAATGGACCCAACTTTAAGAATAGCATCTTATATCTCATATGTTCAGATTATATAGTACCTATATGTGTTTAAATATGTACTAATAAACGATGAGTTAAGCTGTCTAAACTCTTTAATATGTAAACATGCAAATATTACATTGATAAGAGAATTTAGAAACTATTACATATAGGAAGTATCAACATACAATATTTAGGTTATTTTTATTTATTATTTTTTTTCCTAACAATGTAAATGTTTTCCTAGTGCACGAGATAAACTAGAAGTGGTCTGATCGTCGTTTCGACGAATTATAATTCTTATATTCAATATAAATAATAATATTGCCATCGTTTACGGTTTATATTGTATACAATTGAATGGATGAATATGAGGTAATTGTTGTATCGATGTAGAAATATTGATGTTATCGACAGCTCAAGCATTGAACTGAAAATTAAATAATAATAATGCTATTTCATAAACACTTAAAAACTACGAACGAAACTATTGTTTACAAAGAAAATTAAAACAAAATCATCTGGTCCATGATTTGGTCTTGAAAGATCATTGTGAAATTCCTAGCTCAGACTTGTGGCTTCTTAATAGTTAGGTCTTAAAAAGGCGGCTCTGCACGATGGGTACCGAAAATGTTGACACCAAAAGAGCAAAAATGTATTCGATAGATCACCTCAGAAATGAGTTTAGCCATCGTTAAGCGAAATTCTGAACTCTTCTAAGAAAGATTTATTACTGTGGATGAGATCTGGGCTCCCTATTATGATCCTGAATCAATCATCCAGTTTCGTGCAACAGCATCTGCAGAGAAGATCATAGCCGCAGTTTTTTGGTATGCCGATGGAATTCTCTTTATAGACGTTTTATTAGGATGGTGATGATCGCAGGCTTCGACATTTTCCAATGGGGCCTCTCCAGATTCTTTAGATTTGCCCCCCGCCCTCCCCTCTCTCCCCAGTAGTGACTTCCATAACATGGAAGTATATTATATTTCCCAAACTCAAAGAACACCTTCATTGGATTCAATTTTGGGGACGATGAGACTGATGATAGAGGTGAAGGAGTAGTTTGCAGCCCAAAATAAAACATTTTTTTTTCCTGAGGGTGCGGAAACTTTACCATCGACGTTTTAGGGGACTATGTTGAAAAATAAAAAATCCACCTTTCCATGGAGGCGTTGGGATTATCATTTTTTTTTTTCATCTGTGGTTGGTAATTAACTATTGTTGGTTTTTATTTTTAAGAAAACTTTGGTCCATTTTCTTGCTGACCGACCAACAGCAGATCAATCATCTCTTGATGACCAGGTTGTGGACTTCTTTGTCGGGGTGCAAGCTGGTTGAGAGGATTAAACCGGCATCGGGACACAATAGGTCTTTCTTTTGGCCGAGTTTGCCTTTCGGGGTTGTCCCGCCCGTACAGTCGCAAAAAAGAAGTTCCAAACGATGATTTGGTGTTTGCTTCAATTTGGTATTGATCTGATCTCATTCTGCCCCTCATTTTTGGTCTTCAGTTTGAACTGGTTTTCGTTTGATCTTAAGCTGTCTTTGACCTGATTTCAAGTTTTATTATTGCATGAAAAAGTGCCAACCTCTTTGTTTTATATAGAACAGCACTGCGATTTTTAGAAATCATTTTTTTTTAAGTGTCAGGTGCCAAGTCGAAGTAGGTATTAGAATATGTGTTATCTTCAAATCTCCCACCCCCTCTTTCCTCTCTCTTCCGCCCACAAATTAGGCAAAATTTCTATTGCGAAACTTTTATAAACTACTCCCGAACAGAAACCACATAATGGACTGCATGTCGCTAGCGCCCTCCTCCCTCCCCATAACCGAATTTTAAAATTCTGTCTAGACTAAAGTTTTGAACCAATTTTGTACCAAACATTAAACATTTTGTGTTTCGTCCGTTTAGAAGATATACTCAATTTTAGATGGGGAGGGAGAAGGGGAGGGAGATCCAAAATTTCACTTGGGATTGGCATGTCCTCCTCTCCCCCTTTCCCCCATCTAAAATTGAGTGTATCTTCCAAACGGACGAGGTACAAAATTTTTAATGTTTGGTACAAAACTTTAGTCCAGACAGAATTTTAAAATTCGGTTATGGGGGAGGGGAGATGGGGAAGGGGGCTAGCGACATGCAGTCCATTATGTCGTTTCTGTTCGGGAGTAGCCTGTAAAAGCTTTGCGATAGAAATTTTGCCTAATTTTGGGGGAGGAAGAAAGAGGTGAAGCGGTTATTGCAAAATGTCAAAGCCTGCATTATGAGCTGTGGTCATTGATCGAAACACAGTTCTGGTGGGCAGGAGCATTGTCCTGATGAAACAGCAGTACACCATGTCTGAGTTTCCCCTCCTTTTTTTTTCACTGATTGAATCACGCAATTGTCAAATTGAACCAGCATAATATTGCTCAATTATAGTCTCACCATCCTAATAAAACGTCTATAAAGATAATTCCTTCGCCAAATTTGCCAAAAAACTGTGGCCGTGAGCTTCACCGCAGATGCTGCCGCACGATTCTTTTTACGCAGGAATGGTATTCAATTTCACGGAGACACGATCGTAGGATGTGGCACAGTTTTGTGGTAGGTAAGAGAAATTGAATCTTCTTGAACTAATTAATTAATTAATGTTTAATTGACGTAATTATTAAATTATTGCCACCCCTATTAATCAACTAAATAATTAAATTAATCAAGCTATCGTAAAATTTCAGGGAGGATGTGGCACAGTCTTGCAATCCTTGTTTTCGCGGAATTCGGCGAAGTTTTTGATCTCTATTTTCGGAGAGATGTGGCACAATTTAAAGATTCATTTTTTCGGAGAAACGATCGGAGGATGTGGCAGAGTTTTGTGGCAAGAAAAATTGAACCTTCTAAAATGGTAGTTTGGCCCCCGCGGAAACTTAAGAATGAAATTGCCTCTCCCCCTATTAATCAAATAAATAATTAAATTAATAATGAAATTAATCAGTAAAATTTTAGGGAGGATGTGGCACAGTCTTGCAATCCTTGTTTTCACGGGATGTGGCACAGTTTTCACGTCCTATTTTCAGAGGGATGTGACGCAATTTTAAGGTTCAATTTTCAGAGGATGTGGCTCAAATTCGCGGGCATTCATTCGGAGGATGTGGCACAGTTTAGCAGCTAAAAAAAAATGGAATCTTTTATACCGATATTTCGAGATTACAGCAAATTATTAATTAAAATTTAATTGGTATTGATAATAGATTTGGTCAAGTTATGTTGAAGTTTCAAGGGAGCCGTAGCACATTTTTATCCTTTTTTTTTGGAGGGATCAGGGCTATCGCAATTTCGAATTAAATTAATTCCTCTTGGGGGGATGTCGTTTTAAAATTTTTCAGGAGATGGGGGCTATCGCAGTTTCGAGGTTCCTTTTTCGGGGGATGTGGCACAGTTTCAATTCCTTTTTTTCGAGGGGGGAATTTGGTGGCACAATTTTAAAGCCAATTTTTGGGGAGATGGAGCTCAACTTCTCAAATACTAATTCGGAGGATCTGGCACAGTTTCGCAAAAGATTAAATAATATCGTGGTACACAATGAATTACGAGGACAGTGAACTCGAAAGAATATGTAGGTAGTGCAAATGAGTTTTGTGGCAAGAAAAATTGAACCTTCTAAAATGGTAGTTTGGTTCCCGCGGAAATTTAAGAATGAAATTGCCCTTCTTATTAATCAAGGAAATAATTAAATTAATCAACGTATCGTACAATTTCAGGGATGTGGCACAGTCTTGCAATCTTTGTTTTCGCGGGATGTGGCACAGTTTTCACGTCCTATTTTCCAGGGGGATGTGGCGCAATTTTAAAGTTCAGTTTTTTCGGAGGATGTGGCCCAAATTAGCGGGCATTCATATGGGGGGATGTGGCGCAGTTTTACGGCTAAAAAAATTGAATCTTTTATATCGATATTTCGAGACCGCGACAAACTATGAATTAATGTTTAATTGATATTGATAATATCTGACGACATGCAGCCTACATAATGATCTCTTCAAGAAGAGTATCATTTCCGTAAAAGCTGTTAAGCAACAGCATTTTGTTCACGATTTTCAGAATCCATTCATAAGGCTACAGTTCAACGACAGTTACATCTTTGAAACGTCGAAAATGATGCAACCACATTTTTTAGTTACAAACAGTTATTACAAATTATTGGTAGTCATTTTAGATAATAAGATTCAAATTGATAGATGTTTTGAATGGTTTTTGAAAAGAAATTTCAACGAATTAAATCACCAAAATTTTTGATATTTTGACATTGAATGGCTTCACAAAGCTTTTAAAGATGCCGATTAAAATGACTGTCAGAATAAATGTGTTGCATTTTATTTACAAAATTACATTATGAGAACATAATAATCTGACAAGGTCATTGAGCAGATCATCTGATTTATCCCACCCGCGGATCACTAACCGTATCGGCGTGTGGAATTGCCAACAGTAATAACATCACACAGATAGCGGAGATTTCGCCGTATACTTTTACGAATAGAAAATCCTCCAGTGACCCGTTGATAAAAGCACACACTCAGTCAGGAGATGATTGTAATGTAAACGCACAATGTTGTAGTAGTATACATACATATCAAGAAGCACGAGCCGGTCAATAAGTACTTGAGGTTGTTAATGCGGAATGATCAGTTGAATGTTAACCGCTGGCGAGTTAGTATCTCTCCACTAAATCATAACTCGAGAGCTGTTAGAACTTGTAAAGTGCGCGAGTTAAGATGACTAAAGGTACCACTACAACGGGACTTGTATCTATAGTTATGGTCATGGCAGTCACCGGTGTTTACCTAACGAAACATCATCCGAATATCAACAAACAAAACTCTGATGTTTCGAGTAAAATTAAAGAGTTACCTGCTGAAGCACCGTTGATTATCAAGATTGATTCGGCAGAACCTCTCGATGACTCCGTTCTTTATAATAAAATTGTTCGGAGCATAAAATCATCAGCAACCACAACGGATACAATTGACTCCGTCCTCAAGAAAGAAAACAATACTAATCCTAATCTGGTACAGATGGAACAGTCGGAAAAAATCTCACATCAGCCGAATTCAAGAGATCAAGTCCTCTCCATGGAATTGCCAGCGATTCAAATCTCTAACGAACGCGGGGATGATATCCAAGAAGAACGTCGAGATAAAATCAAGGAGGTATTACTTAATAAACCTCTTTTAAATACCAATTTAAGATAACACAACTTTTTTCTTTTTTTTATTTATATCTAATTCTCATTTTTCTGTATATATTATCTTTATTATTCATTTCATGTTTTTCTTGTTTGTTGTATTACATTAATACATTCTTGTAAATATTGCATTTATCCTGTATTATTTTTGTTAATATAAACTTATCGCTTATTTCTTTTCATTCATTTCCTTTACGCCTGCTTTTGTCTTTTTAAGCTATTGTTTACTTGGAATTTTAACGTGATTATGACATCGAATTATTATGTGTAGGATGTTTAAATTGATAAGAAACTAGAAGCATTTGTATTGATTTAGATGTTTACTTATTATCTATGTATTTATTCACAAATATCTCATATATATGTGTATAACATTGTGTTAAAGAGAATGTCAACATTACGTCTTGTAATTCAGAGACGAATTGCACGCGATGTAAACATTTGCACTACCTAGATATTCTTTCAAGTTCACTGTCCTCGTAATTCATTGTGTACCACGATCGGGAACTAGCGGTTTAAAATATTATTTATGTCTCAGCTGCGAAACTGTGCCACATCCTCCGAATTAGTGTCTGAGAAGTTGATCTCCCATCTCCCCAAAAACTGGCTTTAAAATTGTCCTTCCCCTCCTGCCCTCCCCAAAGGAATCTCGAAACTGTGCCACATCCCCCGAAAAATTAATCTTGAAACTGTGTCACATCCTTCGAAAAGGGAACCTCGAAACTGTGTCACATGTCCCTAAAAAGGAACCTCGTAACTGCGATAGCCCTCCTCCCTCAAAAAAAAAATGTGCTACGGCTCCCTTGAAACTTCAACATAACTTGACCAAATCTATTATCAATACCAATTAAATTTTAATTCATAATTTGCTGTAATCTCAAAATATCGGTATAAAAGATTCCATTTTTTTTAGCTGCTAAACTGCGCCACATCCCCCGAATGAATGCCCGCGAATTTGAGCCACATCCTCTGAAAATTGAACCTTAAAATTGCGCCACATCCTCTTGAAAATAGGACGTGAAAACTGTACCACATCCCGCGAAAACAAGGATTGTATGACTGTGCCACATCCTCCCTGAAATTTTGCGATAGCTTGATTAATTTAATTATTTATTTGATTAATAACGAGGGCAATTTCAATTAATTCTTAAGTTTCCGCGGGGGCCCAACTATCATTTTAGAAGGTCCAATTTCTTTTGCCACAAAACTCTGCCACATCCTCCGATCGTGTGTCCGAAAAAATGAATCTTTAAATTGTGCCACATGCCTCCGAAAATGGAGATCAAAAACTTCGCAAAATTCCGCGAAAACAAGGATTGCAAGACTGCGCCACATCCTCCCTGAAATTTTACGTTAGCTTGATTAATTTAATTATTTACTTGATTAATAGGGGGGTGGGAATAATTTAATAATTACGTCAATTAAACATTAATTAATTAGTTTAGAAGATTCAATTTTTTTTGCCGCAAAATTGTGCCACATCCTCCGATCGTGTGTCCGTGAAATTGAGCACCATCCTCCGAAAAATAAATCTTTAAATTGTGCCACATCCTCCGGAAAATAGGACGTGAAAACTGTACCACATCCCGCGAAATCAAGGATTGCAAGACTGTGCCACATCCTCCCTGAAATTTTACGATAGGTTGATTAATTTAATTATTTACTTGATTAATAGGGGGGTGGGAATAATTTAATAATTACGTCAATTAAACATTAATTAATTAATTAGTTTAGAAGATTCAATTTTTCTTGCCACAAAATTGTGCCACATCCTCCGATCGTGTGTCCGTGAAATTGAGCACCATCCTCCGAAAAATTAATCTTTAAATTGTGCCACATCCTCCAGAAAATAGGACGTGAAAGCTGTGCCAAATCCCGCAAAAACAAGGATTGTAAGACTGTGCCACATCCTCCCTGAAATTTTACGATAGCTTGATTAATTTAATGATTTACTTGATTAATAGGGGGGCGGCAATAATTTAATAATTACATCAATTAAACCTTTAATAACTTAATTAGTTTAGAAGATTCAATTTCTGTAGTCACAAAATTGTGCCACATCCTCCGATCGTGCGTCCTTGAAATTGAGCACCATCCTCCGAAAACGAATCTTAAAATTGCACTACATCCTCCCGAAAATAGGACGTCGAAACTGTGCCACATCCTCGGAAAACAAGGATTACAAAACTGTGCCACACCCTCCTTGAAATTTTATGATAGCTTGATTGAAATTTATTTCATTTTTTTTAATTAAATTTAATTCTTAATATGATGAAGGGGGCAATCATTTTATAATTATATCAATTAAACAAAATCAACCTTTAAACAAAGCGGCTAGATTGCTTTTATGAGACACAATCTACCTGTCTACCTCCTTTTCTCGCTTCATTTGTTTATTCTTGTCGTTTCATTTTTCTTAGAATCAAAGCACCCACACGCTTGATTGCCAGACCTTCTCGATTCTAAAGAAATCGTATTCGAAGCAATTACATCTAATGGAAGCATGTTTAAAGTTGTTACGAGCTGCGTTATTGTTTTTTTTTTCCTTTTGCATAAAAAGGAAAGAACCAATTAAATCGGAACGAAGAAACACAAACACCAATCCGTTGTAATATGAGGAAACGTCAATTTATCCACGTGTATTTAATTATGATTATTTTGATTTTTTTTTTCTTGTGAAGGCAGTATAAACAATATATTTCTTTTAATATATTGTGTATGGGTCTCTGACTTCTTTCCAAATATGTACAAGAAGTTTTAATCAAAAAATTGATATTGCAATAAGTTGGGCGGTCTAGTTTTAGAAACAGATTGGTAAAATGGGCGGCCTAATTTATATATAAAAACAACGACATAAGCTTCGCTGCTTTTTTTAGATTACCATCGTGCCTTAAACAGTTCTTTCAGAGAAAGACAAGCTTTTGTGCCAAATCTCTTAAGCTTAATGCTGAATCGTTTGAGCTGTAGAATGATAGCTAAAAATGTGTATGACTTTTATATGTATAGATCTGAATAACTGACGTAAGTAACCTGCCAACCCCTCACCCCCTCTCTTCTCTTTCTCTAAAAAAAAAAGATAGTAAAAACGGACTACGTCCCCCTTGAAACTTCTCACCATAGCTTGATCAAATTTGTTATCAATATCAATTAAATATTAATTCATAGTTTGCTGCGATCTCGAAATATCGGTATAAAAAATGCCATTTTTGTTAGGCGCGAAACTGTGCCACATCCCCCGAATGAATGCTCACGAATTTGAGCCACATCCGCCGAAAAATGAACCTTAAAATTGTGTCACATCCCCGCGAAAATAGAACCTGAAAACTGTGCCACATCCCGCGAAAACAAGGATTGCAAAACTGTGCCACATCCTCCCTGAAATTAAACATTAAGACGCTTTTCGGAAAGTACAATCGGATTTCATAAATCACGTGACTAGTTTAACCCGTTTCTGGTAATATTATAGTTTACGAACGTTTTTTTTTTATTAAAATGACAACCAATGACAACTATCGAATAGAGTAGTATGCATTGACAGATGTAACTGCAAGTTACTAATCAAAATTTATTAAATAAATAATTTAAATGTGTACCATCCATTTTCCCAAGTTAGCTGATCTTGCAGTATAATTGGTAACGACAGTTGCACCAACTAATTGAATTTTTTTCCATCTGAAGTCGTTTCAGATTATGACAGATTAATGCAACCGATAGTAACCACACAAAAGTCAGTCAACCCACAAAAACCTGTAGAGGAAAAAGTTTATTTACGAACAAGAGTAACTCGATTAGGTTAAGTTTCCGAAAACGCCTAATTCATAGTTTGCCGTGATCTCGAAATATCGATATAAAAAATTCCATTTTTCTTAGGCGCGAAACTGTGCCACATCCCCCGAATGAATACTCACGTATTTGAGCCACATCTTCCGAAAAATGAAGCTTAAAATTGTATCAAAAAAACTACGGCTTGAAAACTGTGCCACATCCCGCGTAAACAAAGATTGCAATACTGTGCCACATCCTCCCTGAAATTTTACTCTAGCTTGATTAAATTAATGAATTAATTATTATTATATTTTATTTGTGATGCGCTAAAAAAGGTGATAAGAGAGACAGGATTCCATTTCTCAGAGTCACAAAATTGTGCCACATCCTCCCATCGTGTATCCGTGAAATAGAGCACCATCCTGCGAAAAAAAAATCTTAAAATTGTGCTACATCCCCCGAAAAAGGAACCTCGAACCCTATCCTCCTCTTTTTCTCTAGAAAAAAAAAGATTGTAAAAACGGGCTACGTCCTCCTCGAAGCATAGCTTGATTAAATTTATTATCAATTAAATATTAATGCATAGTTCGCTGTTATCTTGAAATATCGGTATAAAAAATTCAATTTTTGCTCACGAATTTGAGTCACATCTTCCGAAAAATGAGCCTTAATATGGTGTCACATCCCCGCGAAAATAGGACTCAAAAACTGTGCCGCATCCTGCGAAAACAAGCATTGCAAGACTGTGCCACATCCTCCTTGAAATTTTACACTAACTTGATTAATTTAATTATTTACTTGATTAATAGGGGGGTGGTAATAATTTAATAATTACATCAATTAGTTTAGAAGATTCAATTTCTTTTGCCACAAAATTGTGCCACATCCTCCTAATTAATTATTATATTTTATTTGTGACGCGCTAGAAAAGGTGATAAGAGGGACAGGATTCTATTTCTCACAGCCACAAAATTGTGCCACATCCTCCGATCGTGTATCCGTGAAATTGAGCGAAAAAAAAAATCTTAAAATTATGCCACATCCCTTGAAAATAGGACCTCAAAACTGTGCCACATCCTCCGAAAACAAGGATTGCGAAACTGTGCCACATCCTCCTTGAAATTTTATAATAATTTGATCAAATTTATTAATTTTTTTTTCCATTTCAGATGATGAAACACGCTTGGGACAACTACGTGAGATACGCCTGGGGTAAGAACGAACTGAGGCCTATGAGTAAGAGAGGGCACAGCGCCAGCATATTCGGAAATATGCCGTTGGGGGCTACGATTTTGGACGGTTTGGACACCCTGTACATCATGGGAATGATGGACGAATTCCGACAGGGGAGAGATTGGGTCGTCAATGAGTTGGACGTGGACGCACTAGTAAGTAACATTCTTCCTAATAAATTGTGACAGTCATTCACATGTCACCTTTAACGTGTCCGAAACATCACATATATACACTGCCGGCAGGAAGTATTAAACATGAATATATTCTGTATTGATTTCATTTTAATAATCTAGTTTGTGGCTTTTGTTTTGGTGTTAGATTAATTCTGCGTAATAATCGGGAAGGATTTATAAGAATTAGATTAAATAAATAAATTGATTCGGTTATTAAAGTTTACAACGTTAATGTATCGATACCACCAGCGGTAGTAGCATTGTGGTTCACGTCGAGCGTTCGAGCGTAAAAAAATCCGAATTCCTCACATCTTCTCGGATTTTTATCTACAAGTGAGATCGGATAGGACGCACCGTTACACCCGGCATCCGGAATAACTAAAGAATATAATGACATCAATGCTGCGTGTTGCTGCGAGAGAAAGACTTGCGGCGAGTTTTTGTGCCCGAGCTCCTAAGATCTGTTAAGGAGTATTTCTGTGGCTTGTTTAAGGAGACCCCACTGTTCGCTTCGCTGTTACTTCGATATTTATTCGAATAAGTTTACGTTAAAGAAGTTTAGTTTATATATTTATAAGCGTGCGTGCTCCTCTATCGTCTATTGTTTTTCTTTTCACCTGTTTATAATACATATATACACTAGCAGTCAAAATTATTTGCCCACATGAAAAAATTTGTGTACATACAAGAAATGCTAACTAAAACTTAAATTATGGGTTTCTATTCTATAAAATACCTCGTAAAACAAACCAAAAAATATTCTTTATTAAAAACAATAATGTTACAACAAACAAAAGATTATATTTGAGTTTCGTTGATATGTCCACCTCTACGGTTAATAATTTCCGCACATAATCGCGGCATCCTCTCTATTAATTTAGATAGTGTAGCAGGTTCTAAATTTTCCCAGCTTTCTTGCAATTGTTTCCATAGTGCAACCTTGGAAGTTGGTGGATTTTGTTTCACTCTCCGATCGAGTTCTTCCCACAAAAGCTCGATTGGGTTTAGATCCGGGCTTTGCGGGGGCCAGGTCATAATTTTAATATTGCTTTCGCGTTCTACAGATTGCAAATACCCTCGACAAAGTTTTGAGGTATGCTTCGGATCGTTGTCCTGTTGCAATACAAAATTATTCCCAATTATTCGAATACCAGATTGTATTGCATTTTCCTCTAAAATTTCACGGTAACGCTCTTTTCTCAAGGTACCTTGTATTTTTATCAAATCTCCCGTAGATGTGCCGCCAAAACATCCCCACACCATAATGGATCCTCCATCATGCTTCACTGTAGGTACTATACATGATTCCGCAGCTCGTTCCCCTTTCGATCTTCGTACAAATACTCTTCGTTTGGAACCGAAGAGCTCGAATTTGGACTCCATAAAACATTTTTCCATTCTTCTATTGTCCAAAACCGATGCTTCATAGCCCACTGCAGTCGCTTTCTTTTATTTTGTTTGCGCAGAAGAGGTTTGCGCATTGCAATTCGGCCAAATAAACCACCCTGTCTTAGCCTCCTTTGCACGGTAGACACACTGACTCGTTTTGGTCGTCCATCATTTATTTCAGCTGTTATTTCTGGTGCGATCTTTCTTCTATTTAGCTTACTTGTGATTATAATTTGTCGATCGTTGGCTGGTGTGGTCACTTTCGGCCTCCCAGATCGTTTTTTACTCAATACTGTACCGGCTTCTCGATATTTCTTCACATTATAGTCGATGGTCCGACGACTTAACTTTAATCCCCGTGCAATTTCTGTTAGTTTTGCCTAGTCTGTGATAAGCGATTATCATGGAGCGAATATCTAGCGACAACTCTCTTGCTTTTGACATTATAATAGCTTTATATCTCACTTCTATAACAATTTTAATCACAGTCTGCAATGTTCAATAACCGAACACGAATTAAATCTAAATTCATATTTCTCCTAAAAGTAAACATCAGAATACAAGCATAACTAATATTGTGGTATAGTTTTGATACCTGGAATGTATTACATTATAAAATTTTATTACTGTTGCGGTTTTTTACAACCCTATCGAGATCCGCAATTACAGTATTACCACTATTTAAAGAAAAAGTAAGTATGACGAGACTATTTCACAGAACTACTTAATGGAATATCTTACATTTATTTATTGGCAAATAACAGCATGTACAAAGTAGCGTAGACTAAATTGTTTCAAGAAATCTACACAAATACATATCTATGTGGGCAAATAATTTTGACTGGTAGTGTAGATAGGCTAGCTTGAAGCTCCCCCATTTAATATGATAATTAAATTTACGGTTGGCCGGTTTATTCGAGTAAAACAATTTTACGGATCACTCAATAGATGTCGTTTTGATCTAAAATAAATTGCTACCCGTATTGGTGTGATTTAGGTAAACCAACTTATACAGGGTGACATAGAAAAAAGTACATTGCATAGTGCCACACAATAGAGGACACTAAAATAAGAAAAAAAGTTCCTATGAACATGGGTTCGCAAGACCTTCGGTTAAAAGATACGGGGAGTGATTGAATTTTTTAAAATTCATTTGCAAAAACAATGATTAATTAAAACAAAAAATTAAGTTTTTAGAAGATGTTCAAATTGTTGCCCTCGTACTTCAATACATTTTCCATTCTTCTTCTTAATGATTGACGGCATCTTTGAAATATTCCTGGGTTATTACGAAATCTATTTGCCGATTCCATAATTCTTATCCACAATTGTTCTTCATTATGTATTTCTACAGCATAAACTTCATTTTTCATAAATCCCCAAAATGAAAAATCGAGGGGATTAAGGTATCGGGACTACGAGCTGGCCCCCCTCGACCAATCCACATATTTCCAAATCTCCTGTCCAAATATTTCCTTGCCACTCGAGAAAAGTGAGCTGGCGCCCCGCCATCATGCATGTAATACATTCATCCAGTAATGGCCAATGGGACATCCTCTAATAATGTGTTTAAATCATTCTCCAAGAAATTTCGATACAGTGCACCTGTCAATCGAAATGGACCAATTAAATAATTGTCAATTAAACCTGCCCACACATTAATTGAAAACCCATATTGGTGACTTCGAATTACAGTTTGATGAGGATTTTCATCACTTCAATGGTGCATGTTATGTAGGTTCAGTATACCATCACGACTAAAACCAGCTTCGTCAGTAAACAAAATTGATGAAATAATGTTATGTCTTTGGTTCTGCAACCATTGGCAAAATTGTACACGAGGAACAAAGTCATGTTCCAATAGTGAATGAATTTTTTGGAAATGATATGGGCGAAGAAGTTGTTCTTTGAAAATTTGTCTAACTGATTCACGGTTAAGGTTTCGTACCACTGAACTTGTTTTTCTGGTGCTTGTTCTTGGATTATTTTCTACCATTCGTAAAACAGTTTCTTCGTTTCGCACAGTGCGACGAGTTCTGGAAACCCCACTATTCAATTTTGGTTTTCTAAAACAGCCATCTTCTCTCAAACGCCTATGCACATCAATAAATGTTCGAACATTAGGAACTTGTCTTAAAGGATATCTTTCTCGATAAATACGTTGAGCTTCGTAAGAATTTGATCTAGCTTCGCCGTAACACATAATCACGTCCCTGTATTCTTCAAAAAGTGTAGTGAACCATTTTTGAAAGCAAATTTGAATAATCAGTGAGAAAAACTTAATCACGAACACAAAATTCCTCAAACAACAATTACATCAGTTTGACAAGTGTCATTATGACACATTATTCAATTGTTATTTTTTGATTAATTAGCGTGCATTGTCGGCTTTCAGATGCATTTGTACTGGAACCATAGATATTCAAAAAAAAAACCCAAAAATAAAATTCAACACCCCGTATCTTTTAACCGAAGGTCTTGCGGACCATGTTCATAGAATTTTTTTCTTATTTTAGTGTCTCTATTGCGTGGCACTATGCAATGTACTTTTTCTATGTCACCCCGTATATGTTATCGAACAAAATTTCCAAGCCTACCCCGAAAACCGTACAATCTCAAGGGACAACAACAAGGGCGTGGATATAAAAGTAGATTACTAGGACTCGTGTTACGTAAACAGAGCAGCCACCCCTTTTGGTTTACGCGAAATAATTCGCGTAAGATCCGGGAGATGAGACCACCCTGGCAGGCACGAGAATAAATTATTAAATATATTAAACAGGATGTATTCGATTACCATATTAATGAAGCTCGTCCTTTTTTTCTCTTGGTAATTATAATTTTTTTTATTTCGACAGACTGCTGATGTTTCCGTGTTCGAAATGAATATCAGATTCGTCGAGGGATTACTAACCTGTTTCGCTTTCACGGGCGATGTCGTCTTCAGGGATAAAGCCCTGCAGATAGCGAATAAGCTCCTGCCAGCCTTCCAGACGCCTACCGGTATCCCGAACGCCCTCGTTAACCTGAAAAGTGGGGTAAGTGTATTCTGTAGTTATATAGTGATGTTTTATATACAGGGTGTTTAAAAAAGATGCGGCAATATTAAAGGGGGTGATTGCCCAGGTCATTTTATACAAAAAAGTTCCTATAAACATAGGTCCGCAAACGCTTCGTTACCGATCTACAGCGTGTTGTAGATTTTTCCAAAACGACTTGAGATATCATAATGAAATTTTAGGCGTGTTAATAGCTGTGGGAGACACAAAATTTCGCGTCACAGGCTATTTTTCATATCCATATTTTTATTTCTCTAAAAATAAAAATATGTTTTTATTCTTTGTTCAATTGTGAAGAAAAAAGCTCTTCAGCGGTTCAATTATTTCTCCAGACCACAATGCACACTAAACAGTGACACGTTTTGAATGCATTGTTTTTCTGATGAATCATTCATGAATTTTTCGAAACCCAAATGTAACAGTTTTCCGATGAACGAAGCCATTGAGGTGCCTTGCCAATAAAAAATATTTTGTCCGCAAAATCAGCATTCGGTTCTGTTTGATCCAACATCCAATCTGTTGGCAGAAGTTGTTGAGTCAATTGGTCTTTGTAGCGGTAAAAATATGCAAATCTTTAGTGAGGAATACGCTGAGGAGTGGCTGTTGCACGAGGGTCACTATTTATATTTTGAGCCTTGGCAACACTGATTGTTGTCAGGTGTCATCGGACGTTTCCATAGGAAAGTTTGACATTATTAAACATAACCTACCTTAAATTTTTTGTCAAAAGAGCGTTATTTGTGTTATTTACAGTGATTTGTAAATTGAGTGTTCGCAAAAAAATTGAATTAAAGGCAAAAAAAATTTATGCGATGATTTATTACGACTTTCGACGTGGATTATCAAGACAAGAGTGCATCGATCAACTTACTTCCACATTTGGCGATGAAGCCCCTTCCTTTGCCACTGTGAAACGCTGGTACAATGATTTTAATCGTGAGCGAAGTTCGCTCATTGACGAAATTCGTGAAGGTCGTCCAAAATCAATTTTTTTGCCAGAAAATATGGATGCTGTACAGAAACTGATAATGCATCCATAATTTGACAAAATCTCAAAAAGATACTCGTGTCGATTGGTGCACACAAACCAAATCCAACAAAAGTTGTTCGCGCTCGAAGCACTTCCGAAACAAATAGTCGCTTGTTTTTTTTTTCCGAAACTGGTCATGTGGCAACTATACCATTAGAAGGGAACGTAAAATGGTCCAATTCCGAATAGTATACAACCATTTGTTTACGGAAGTCTTCAGTGAAATACGAAAAACAAACGAGCGCCCTCGGATCATTCTCGACATCGATCATCTAACAACCGACTATTTGAACATTCAAAAAATCGAAATTGATGGGTCGTTCGCCGTACAATCCTGATTTGACATCCAATGACTTCTTCTTTCCCCGAGAGTTAAGAATAAATTGCATGGACAACGATTTTTGTCGCCGAAAGAAGCCGTTGTTGGATTTAAAAACCATGTTTTGGAGGTGACTGAAGAAGATTGGAAAAAATGCTTTGACAAATGGTTCGAACGCATGCAAAAGTGTATTAATCATAAAGGAGAATACTTCGAGAAGCAATAAAGCAATTTTCAACGACAAGTTAGTATTTTTTCATTATTAGGCTCAAAATATAAATAGTGACCTAATGTCCAGTTCTTGTGCACGATGACGAATCCATGTTTATGGATTTTCGGCCACACTTTCGAATTTTTCGATTATTCTCTTCAAATTAGATGAATTAGGGATGTCGACGAATTATTGGATGGTGGCAATCAAAGTTTCACCATTTTGATAATGATGTTGAACAATCATTCATGTTGTGTTGTTCTATCGTGTAATGTTCCATGTTTACTAACTCCCATCTGTCAACTTTGGATCTATCACGTTATAATCACGTGTCATTATGACTCAATTCAAATCTTGGACTCTTGCTATGATTACGTGGCCTGAAGCAAGAGGTTTTGACATTTTCTACGTTTGAACTTATTTCATTAAAGATATTCGTTTGTTTTTTTCCCCTTCATTTTTTCCGACTATTGCTAACTTAAAAAAAAATTATTCGGTGGTCAAACATGGCTATAGCCTAAACCAAGAGTGGTCAATCGAAATCGTTGATGGTCAATAGTGATCAATAAACGGTTATTTTTGTGGATTTTTGACCGCTTTGTGGTGCCAACTTCATGGACCTCCAAACTTTGACCATTAAATCTGAAATGGTGGTGGATGATTTGATATGGAATGACTTCTTCCTAGAGATAATTCGTGAAAT